>JAMKCF010000016.1:12398243-12405231 GCA_023634235.1 Pisaster brevispinus
TCCAACAGTATGCAGAGACACAATGGTTTTCCATTCTTCTGCAAAATGGTAAACATGCTGTGACGCCATCAGCAAGATGTTCTATCAAATAGCGGCTTGTCCGCTCCAAACGACAAGGCTAAACTCCTGGGTAAGTGAGTCCACCAAGAACATGGCGATGACCTCCCACCACATCTTTCCATCTTGTCTCGGTATAATAATTATGTTAAATGTGGTGCTCTAAAACCATGGCAAAAAATGTTATTTAAACTACACAGTGCTTGAGCCTGTACAACGTTTTATAATATTTTGAATTAATTGTGTTGTACCACCGTGAATATTATTAGCGCTTATCAAATAGCCCACTATAAGTATACCACCAAATACGAGTAGATTACATACTTGATACGCTGACGACTGTTCTTATTTTACTGCAAGAAAAAGTAACCACGAAAGTTTACCTTACTGCATGTGTTGGTATGTGTCATTAAAAACAAAATAAACCGGCTGAATTCGGCAAACGCTTTTTGCTTTTTAGTTGAAATTGCAGACCCCGTAGAACTCCCATGTAACACGTCCATCTCTAGATCCAATGCTGACTGACCAGGTGTTCGCCGTATTTGGGTTTTGTTCAACGTGGCTAAGCAAAATCCCATCTTCGCCTTCTACATGCAAGGTGATGAGGGCGCTAGTGAAGGTTATAGCGACACGTGATCCGATGAGGGCTCTATCCACGTATTGATTGGGAAACTCTGTATTCGCTTCCGTTTTGTAGATATGCGTGTTTGTTGAAAGTAGTTCTGCATTAAGGAATGAAAAGGGAAAATAAACACTAAAAAAATAAACACTGCAAATAAAAGTTTACTTCTTCTCGTGTATAGAAAAGCTATTTTGTTAGAGTATTTGTTTTGCCATAAGCCTATTACTTTAAGAGACTGTACCCCTGAGCATAAATGCTATTCTTAACTTTTATTTGTTAGGTATGGTCGAAATATACAGATGTCTTACCCACTACATAAGTAGATCCAGAGCTTTGACCACTTTGATAGAAGGTAACAAACGCATAGATGTCGTTGTAATGTGATTGAGTCCTAAACTCAAGATGGATTGGTTCAGGCTGTCCGCTGAGTATCTCCGGCCCATCTTCCGTTTCCGTCGTGTAACTTCGACACGCTGCTGAATTAACAGTACTCATGGGTGGTGATATCTCTGCAAATAATAATCGAATGAAACAGGTTGAACATAAGCAATCTCATATCGGAAGAAGTTGTTATGAAAAGAACACAATTTTCAGTGGAGTATCCAGACATGTTAATGGAAGGGGTGAAGCAGGTTGCAAAGACCTAGTTTGGGGGCTGCTTAACCCTTAAATGTATCAAACCATTCATTTGTAAATTAGTTTTTGATCACGTAGTGGCATGGGGTAAAAAGTTCCCATCTGGTTACGTCACTGCGCATGTTTTAGGCCCGTACAACACCCCTTCTTTTTATAATTCATTCCATTACCATTTCCCTATGGAAATATTACCCTCTGAAACACTGAGAAGGAAATATTATGTCTGAAAAACTCTGTACCAACGTTGACCACAGAAAGAGACACAAGCACGGTAGGAACATGTCAAAAACCGTTCTTTTTCCATTGTTCAAACATGGAACGGTACTTGATTTACTCTTAATACAAAGACATTTGACCCTTTTCCTTTTAACAAAATATGCCTAACTATGAAAAAAAGCATACGGATCGGAAAATTCAATCAAAATACCTATGTTTCGTATATTGCTGTGTTGGTTGTATAAGTATAACATGCATAACGGTTTAAGCGACGGCTAAGAACATTGTTGACTTGAAGATGTTCAAGTTACCTTCCCGAAAAATTCCATTGATCTTTTTATGCATATTTTCATCGAAGTAGAAACATCCACTCGTTGGCTGCATTGATGAAGTGTTCTCGGAGTACACTGCCGAGTTGAGGTGGCAAATATCGTCATTTTCGCAGTAGTTGAACGACTTGCAGGCATCGTCTTGCAGACAAAAGACGCCACAGGAGACGTAGGAGCCTACGGACACACTGCGGTAAGTATTATTCGTTAAAACAATACCTTGGATCAGGGCGGGGTGAAAGTGATGGGTCTTGCCAGCAAGTATCGGTTGCAATCGTGATTTCGATAAGCATGAAATGCTGGAGTTACCGTAAGCAACAATAACTGTTACAGGAACTGTAGACCACAAAAGAAGGCCGGAAATGAGACTCATCATTGTGTAGTCTGTGGGTATAGAAGATTGAAGAAAACAATGAGTATAGCTGTTCGGAGAGGTTACTTGTGTTGCAAGTAACACGACAAAGAGACATGAAATGATTAGCCTCAATTGATTTGAACCAAGCCAAACGTTATTATTATTACGGAGGGGCGAGAAAACAGACTCAAAGGCATAACTTTCTGTTGTCACTCAATTAACCCTACCCATGAATTATGCTAATTACGTGTATGCATAAGTGAATAATGGTTTACCAAACGTCAGAGAGTTGTGCGTAAAGCAGACACACAAATGCATGTGGGTCTTGCTACCATCAGCCCCTTACAAAAAGGCACGATGTTCCCTCATTAGTTTGCCAACCACAGTGTTAGTGCGCACGCGCATTGTAAAATTTACATTTCAAAATCCCCTTTTGTGTTTTCTGTGCAAACGAGGCTTGGGAATATTTCCCAACTTCAAACAAATTCATTTTAACTCTCAGAAACAAGTTGACTTACTTTTCTGATGCGACTGTTGTTGTTATTGATACATTTACTTTTGTACGCCTACGATAGCTACTTAATTTGTGAGCTTAAGGGTCTCTAAATAAAACGAGATAGCTACAAAAAGAATACCCCACAAAAGCATTGCCCTCAATGAACGTCACACCACGGTATTGTTACCACATATTCTGTGTTTACTTTTTCAGTCACAGTGAATATTTCTCATGAACAAAAACATTGTTTCCAGTGGCAAAAAAGCTATGATTTTTATCCAATTTTATTATCTCTGCAAATTTAATGAGAAAGTGTCTGGTAGTACGATGACATACCTTAATAGTGAAGATGTTCCAGCGGTGAACTCAAAGAAACTCTCGAGTAGATTCAAATGATGTAAAGTTTGTGTTGAACAAGTATCACGAATAGTGTCAGATAGTGTTGCTGAAGAACCTACAATGCATCCAGAATGCAGAGAAGTGCGAACTGTCTGGCATCAAGGCTTGAGTATCAAGGCTTGCCTAGTATAACATACACAGCACTCCCTGGTATACTAAGCAATCTTACCGCTCGAACACTTTGTTTACACCCGAGTCTGAAGCCATAGCAACAGGTTTTTTTCCACCCGACTCTGAAACCATAGCAGCAGTTTATTGGTTTGAAGACCTTGGCTGTCTCCTCGTTATTGACTTTAGTGGAGAAGCGTGGTCGGGTACTGGTTTATTTTGGATCTTTTCAATAAGCTTCAATGATCTTTTCAAAGCAACCTCGAAGTGTGAAGACTACAAACCACACGACTCGCAGTTAATATTGCTGTTTGCATCTGTACCTTCGAATTCAGACGGATTGTTTAGTTCTGCAGCCATAGTAACATCTTTTATCGGGAATTCATAAATTAATGCAAGCGAGGGCTAGCATCTTCAAGGATTTTTCGGACATACACAAGGATCACGACAACGAATTGACGGTTATTTAATACAGCGAACGGATGTAAGCAATATTAATAAAGAAATTCGGCATTTCCTAACTGACAAAGGAACTCTCTTGCTTGATTATTAACGCTTACAACCAACATAGCCTGTTCAAAAAAGTTTCTCTATCAGTTTATTTTTTGTACCAGATTCCTAAACTCAAGATGGATCGGTTCAGGCTGTCCGCTGAGTATCTCCGGCCCATCTTCCGTTTCCGTCGTGTAACTTCGACACGCTGCTGAATTAACAGTACTCATGGGTGGTGATATCTCTGCAAATAATAATGGAATGAAATAGGTTGAACATAAGCAATCTCATATCGGAAGAAGTGGTTATGAAAAGAACACAATTTTCAGTGGAGTAACCAGACATGTTAATGGAAGGGGTGAAGCAGGTTGCAAAGACCTAGTTTGGGGGCTGCTTAACCCTTAAATGTATCAAACCATTCATTTGTGAATAAGTTTTTGATCATGTAGTGGCATGGGGTAAAAAGTTCCCATCTGGTTACGTCACTGCGAATGTTTTAGGCCCGTACAACACCCCTTCTTTTTAGAATTCATTCCATTACCATTTCCCTATGGAAATATTACCCTCTGAAACACTGAGAAGGAAATATTATGTCTGAAAAACTCTGTACCAACGTTGATGCATCCAGAATGCAGAGAAGTGCGAACTGTCTGGCATCAAGGCTTGAGTATCAAGGCTTGCCTAGTATAACATACACAGCACTCCCTGGTATACTAAGCAATCTTACCGCTCGAACACTTTGTTTACACCCGAGTCTGAAGCCATAGCAACAGGTTTTTTTTCCACCCGACTCTGAAACCATAGCAGCAGTTTATTGGTTTGAAGACCTTGGCTGTCTCCTCGTTATTGACTTTAGTGGAGAAGCGTGGTCGGGGACTGGTTTATTTTGGATCTTTTCAATAAGCTTCAATGATCTTTTCAAAGCAACCTCGAAGTGTGAAGACTACAAACCACACGACTCGCAGTTAAATTGCTGTTTGCATCTGTACGTTCGAGATCAGACGAATTTTTTAGTTCTGCAGCCATAGTAACATCTTTTCTCGGGAATTCATAAATTAATGCATGCCAGGGCTCGCATCTATAAGGATCTTTCGGACATACACAAGGATCACGACAACGAATTGACGGTTATTTAATACAGCGAACGGATGTAAGCAATATTAATAAAGAAATTCGGCATTTCCTAACTGACAAAGGAACTCTCTTGCTTGATTATTAACGCTAACAACCAGCATAGCCTGTTCAAAAAATTTTCTCTATCAGTTTCTTTTTTGTACCAGATTCCTCGACCCATGGTTGCACTAACGGTAATTTAGACCCGTGGCGACATCCTAGATTCGGGTTGTTTCAAACGATTTTTGAAGGAATGGCAAAACATTAACACAGACAGTACAGTTCACTTTCATTGTCCCGATCATCGTTTATTTATGGTTTTAGTTCGACTTTAATATGATTTATTTGATCCAATACACAAATCACAACGAAGTATATTGTTGTGTACAATTGACGCAAGACAACATCAGCATTCCCTGATTGGCGTCTGAGTTGATGAAGCCAGTCTCAATCTGAAGTCAGGTGTGATGCTGGATGAGCCTGAAGTATTGCCTTTCAGAAACTTTAAGGTGTTTATCTTTTTACAAAAAACTCATCCAACATCACATAAGAGGAGGACAAATTTTCCCTATAATGCTACACACTTTTACTCATTAATTAATTGATTGAGCAATACAACTTTTGTTAAACAAGCATTACATAAAATACAAAGAAAAGCCAATCACACCCGAAAATTCGTTTTTTAACAAATTGATAGTTGATAAGCCCTATTTGATTTGGAAACGGTCCATTCTTGATGAAATGTTTAAGGACTCAACCAATGAGCGTTTGTGTTGACAAAAGACCAGTTAATTAATGTGAAATTACTACTCACACAGACAGTAAATGTCAAAATAGTAACAACTTATTGGCTAGCAGCTAAATTCACTACCTAAGGTGTATCCTAATCAAAACATAATGATACATATGTAAACAATCAGGTAGGGTTATTGATTGTTTTTTTTTTCAACGTAATGCTGATTTATAGTTCAAATTGTCATTAAAGATACAATTACAATCAAAGTCCACAACATGTGAACGTTTCAGCTGAGTATATTGGTGTCTTCTTGTCTAATTAGCAAGGTGGCAGCGGGTACGAACCGCATCTCTGTCGCAGCACTCACAACGGACACCACAGAAATTTGAATCCTCCAAATAGAGATTTAAAAATTCCGACATACATTTATTGATTTCTGATCAAAGAGGGAGGGGCATTTCAGGCGAAACAATTTTGCAGGATGCTTTCTACCTTTACCATTTTCACAATAAGCTTTAATATAAAAATAACACATTTGTTTTCGGTTGCAATGCCAAAATATGACCTACTTTATAACAGCAATGATTTAAATTGAAAACATTGATTCCTTAAAAAACGAGTATTTTTTTTGATATTATCCACAATGCAATGTTTACCTGCTCTACCTACAAACCCTGTACTGATGTCTTCATAGTTTGTTTACTGCATTGTTCGAACAGTTATGCAGAGACACAATGGTTTTTCCATTCTTCTGCAAAATGGTAAACATGCTGTGACGCCATCAGCAAGATGTTCTATCAAATAGCGGCTTGTCCGCTCCAAACGACAAGGCTAAACTCCTGGGTAAGTGAGTCCACCAAGAACATGGGCGATGACCTCCCACCACATCTTTCCATCCTCTCTCGGTATAATAATTATGTTAAATGTGGTGCTCTAAAACCATGGCAAAAAATGTTATTTAAACTACACAGTGCTTGAGCCTGTACAACGTTTTATACTATTTGAATAATTGTGTTGTACCACCGTGAATATTATTAGCGCTAATCAAATAGCCCATTATAAGTATACACCAAATACGAGTAGATTAAATACTTGATACGCTGACGACTGTTCTACTGCGAGAAAAAGTAGCCACGAAAATTTACCTTACTGCCTGTGTTGGTATGTGTCATTAAAAACAAAATAAACCGGCTTAATTCGGCAAACACTTTTTGCTTTTTAGTTGAAATTGCAGACCCCGTAGAACTCCATGTAAACAAGTCCATCTCTAGATCAATGCTGACTGACCAGGTGTTCGCCGTATTTGGGTTTTGTCAACGTGGCTAAGCAAAATCCCATCTTCGCCTTCTACATGCAAGGTGATGAGGGCGCTAGTGAAGGTTATAGCGACACGTGATCCGATGAGGGCTCTATCCACGGATTATTGGGA
>JAMKCF010000016.1:12405331-12810009 GCA_023634235.1 Pisaster brevispinus
TCATTTTAGTGAATATCATAGGTTTGAGTGCTCCTTTAAACTAATTAAACACAAGTACCTTTTAAGTCAAGGTCTGACGTAGTACAATTCGCTTCACCGTAAAATATAACAATCTGCAAGACCTTGAGTAAGGTTCAGTTTTTAATTAAAAGATTTGTATTAACCCCGATATGATTTAAACGTGGCTTAGTTATAAAACGAAATGTCTACATTATTATTACCCGTTCATATAATATATTGCTATTTCTGCGATTTTGTTTTCGTGTTTGCTGGTTGCGGTCGGGGATATTATTTTGATTACGAAATCATCATAAATTACTTTCAAAAGCATAATTGACATTGTGTTTGGACGACTTTCCACACACGAATGCCTAAAGTGTATTTGAAAGAGTTCACTTTCCGCTGGGCTGAGCGACACTGGGTTACGGCAAACCACCGCCGTTGTGTTTAAAAAAAAGGCACACAACTGTAATTACCACTCTTTGTCAAGTTGCTTTTATTTGTTAGTGGTAGTCACCGTAAATTTATCATTAAAAGTGACCACGTTTAAAACTGAATCTCATGATATTTTCATCAGGACGAACAAATTAAGCACAAAAAGACCAAAATAAGGAGACAATTAAGGACACAAAGGGGAACAAACATTGGTGCGGGGACTGAACGATTCAAATAAGCCATTTTCAGATATGGTGGCAACAATACTATGACACTAATAGGTTTGGGTACTATGTGTACACCCAAACTAAACAGTGCACTCCTGTGGTGTGCGCCATATCTCAAAAAGGCTAATTATGGCGTATTCTAGACAATTGCAATTATTCTGTACAAATGTATAATTGGCTTTTCCCTCCTGATCCAAGTACGCAAAAATACCAATTGAGGGCAGTATTCAACATTAATGGTGGTTTATTTACCTGTTCAAAGATTTTGTTCGAGGAAATCTGCTTGGATAGGGTTTATGTAGAACATTATAGCGCCCTCCTCTGATCACCATTGGCAAGTTGACGTCAGCCTTACTGAAACAATTCAGATTTCAGAGAACGGAGCGTTGATGTGACGTCCAAACTGGAATAAAATCACAGGACATAACATGGAAGCCGGGTAAATGTAAAAATAAAATTCACAGTTACAATAGATCATTATACATAGGCCTACTGGTTGATTTAATAAATAAGTTAAATGTAAAAATAAAATTCACAGTTACAATAGATCATTATACATAGGCCTACTGGTTGATTTAATAAATAAGTCAAGAACAACTTATTATTGCGTTAGAATTCAGTAGACTCACAGAAGACGAGTTTGTTGAGAAGTGCACAAAAACCAAAGCGTTATGCAAAGTCAAAACCTTCATATATTTACTTTTTTTTAGTAGCGAGTCATTTCCAGTCTTCTTCATAATGTTCAGTTATTTAAAACCTCATAACGTTTTAGTTTTATATAAGTCAAGGTTTTATGTTATGTGTAGCAGTTATGGATTGATGTTTCATATAGGCCCTACTGCTTTTTCCATGTCAAGGAGAAGACTTTGTAATAAATGGAACCAAAGTGGTTTCAATTCATCAAGACAAAATAAAAAATAAACATAATACAAACACACAGAAAATAAATAAATAATTAATTAAATAACAAATAAAGAATACGCGTCCAGTTCATGCTTTCTTATATTTGATTCCTCATGATTTTTGTTTAAGTGGGGGACAAAAATGACATTATAAAAGTAGAAATGAATACAAATATAAAAGCTATACTTCTATTAAGAAAACACGGTGAATCAACAAACAGACGAACTACTTTCCCCTGATTATACCAGTGGTAGGACTGATTTTCTTTAGAGCCTCTTATGGTTAAAACAATACCTACGGGAGAGAAGCAAAATGGCTGAACTATGATAGGAATATTAATGGAGAGAAGATACAAGTCTTGTGGACGTGAATTATTTCATGATAAAATCGTAATCAGAACGAGTAGGGTGGAAATTACCCACCCCTAAAAAGGCTTCCGCAATTTCAAGATTAATTTTTACACTTGGGGGAAATTACAAACGTCGGATCGCGTTACACTGGAATGGTTTTGGTTGTACATAGTGCAAAACATGTCAACAACCTCATTCTATTGAATGATAATGTGTGTAGATCTTGCCTTAGGGTTATGGGCCTTATAGTCGCTTAGTATCAATTTTGTTTTATCCATCCAACCAGGTCCCAAATTATTGGCCGTCTCTGCTTGCCGTGGAATAATGCGCGTATACGGCTCGATAGACTGAAGTCCGTAAGAGGGCTCCGTCGGCACAGAATTCTGCTGTAAGCAGTGCCGTGATGGGCCCGGGGGTACTTTTCCCCTAACCTTAGCTTCAGCTCCGGCTTTGGCGCGCTTGCGCTGCGTCATCATTTTTCTGGGGCATGGTGCGTTTTGCACCGTGCTTCAACATTAACTGGAGCATAGAGTCCAAAAAGAGGTTCGCAAAAGGCCAAAGATGCTGCCAAAGCGGGGAGTGGAAGTAGATACAGCACCGTGTATACAGGGAAGTTGACAAAGGTGAAGGTATCGTAAATTCAATTCCTAGCACCTACAGCTTGTTTTTGTCTGAGACCTAACTGTTGCCTGAAATGAAGCCCACATCATGTAGCTACAAAATAGCACGGGGTAGGTTTGTAAGTTAGCGTATACATGGTTCTCGGGCAACATTAGACCCGGTTGGGTTTACATGTTGACCTGAGCTGCAGTAGATTAAAGCCCAAGTTGTTTTCCTTTTTTGGGGGGAGGTATATTTTGATACAGGGCACATTAAATGTAGCCCGGGCTAGATTATGTAGGCTTTTTACGGGGCTACATTTGTACTTGTATGGTCTAAAATGTCTTATGAATTGTACATGGTTCCGGGCTATCTACACTTAGATACCTTTATGCATGTGCCACGAGTGTCCAACCTAGTTTCTATCAGGGTGTTTGAGCGTGAAACCATGCAAGCTTTCTGCTTGTTCTTCACTCTTGCTTTTACTTCAACAGCTCCCCCCCACGTACTGCATCTCTTTGGATCACCTAGCTTGGTGCAAGTTTTCCTCCATCCTACAATCTGGACTATTTAAAGAGGAATATCAATTCCTACCTTCATTTCCCCTTAAATGGTTTCTTCCCGAGTCCCTTGCAAAGAGTTGCGTTGAGCCTTGTTTGGGGCAAACGTATAAAACAAAAAATGCTACAAATAGGTCACAGGCTACATTGAGGGTCTACACAATCACAGTTTTAATGAACAATAAAATAACTGAATTCACAAAATATTCATGTTTTCTGGATAAGATAGCCACCAAAATCTTTTGAGTTGGTTGTTAAAACTCCACCGCTCTCTGTGCTAGAGTGATGTCTCCTTTTACAAATCGCAAAGTCTCGTCACAAAGTACCTGTCGCCGGGCTAGGGTGATATTTCCATTACAAGCTGCAAAGTCCTGATAACATGTCTTACAATCTAGAGTGATAAGCATAACCATACATATTTTAGGCTGTACAAGCTATTACCAAACAAACACCCTTCGAGGTAAGTAGCCATACATTTGTGCTCCCAATGTGTCATTGCTTGTAAAATGACACATCATTATTCAATAAACTGTGACTTGGTTTATTTTCAGTTGTTAAGCCTGACGGCTCTGACGTTCAGCTTTCGTGGGTGGATACAAACGCAACCGACTATTTACAGTCGATGCTAATGCTCTGCGATATCTACCTAAGACTCAACGTCAGCTCACTCTCGCAAAGTGTTCTTTACCTCAAAGAGTTTAAATGAAACCTAAACTACAGATTTATCTTTGTTATTAGCAAAGGCAGGCATCTTGAAGCTTGTGGCTAGCGTGACCACTTTGTGGCGGGGAAAATACCACTCATATCAATACCGCAGAATTAAGGTCACTGACAGTGCGAATTGCATTTTATGACAGCAGTTAAGTGTGTAATTAATGACATTTCACGGAGCTGAGACAACCCATGTTATCAAACACGCTTTTTAAGGAGAAGGTACATCTTGCCGACAAAGCGATCGGTTCTATTTGTCTCTAACGGTGATTGTGGCGTTTATCATCCATTAAGAAAGCGTATCTTTCGCCAGATTTGCAGGAACTTACAAAATTGAAGAAAATATTTGAGATCGGATTTTATAAATGCGATAATTGCCCAAAACAGGTAGTGTACATCATAGGTGCGCAATTCTGGTATCTCTATTTAAATTGATTTTTCTTTTAAGGAGTTGTATTTTGCTCTCCCAGCTACGACTCTTTCAGTGGCCATAACTATTTCCTTTTTCTTTCACATTTTAGCGAGTGTTACGACCATTCGGTCCGAAAAGAATAATTATGACCCCAAGAATGTGTCGTATACAATGTGTGGGACATAATAGTTTGCCGGGCACGTAAGTATTTTTTTAGGCACATTGGGTCTGACATAGTAATGTTTGGTGCACAGTGCGTGGAATGAAGTGGTTTATCGGACACAATGGGTCGGAAATAATGGTTTTCACAGATACGATATTTTAAAAATAATTGTTTGTCGGTTATAGTTGGTTAGAATTAACTAACTGGCAAAAACAATGCTTAGTGGCCTGTCGCAAACAAATTGGAGAACGTGGTTCGTCGTACACATTGGGTCGGACTTAATGGACGTGTCGAACACAAAATGGTCCGTAAAAAACACTTCTGTTACAGCCATAAATATAAAGCCAGGGTGCAAAGGCAACCCACGAACAAGGTCAAGTATAAACTGATATTCCTAATAATATGTCCAATCATTCCCCTCAAACAGTCTGTGCGTGATTGTATCCAATATCGTCCGTTACATCTGACGACGACGTTGATTTATGTTTTTGCAGAATCAGCAATGCCCGAAGCATACGAGTTGGTTCAAGCACATAGAGAAGACCCTTCTTTACTGTTCGAGTTTCGAGTGTTTCATTCATGAAGCACCATTGGTTCTAGTGAGGTTTTTTTTCCCCGTCAGCATCCACACTTATTTCTATTTCTTGTGCCGGCTTAAGCTTTTCAAAAAGGCTTGAACAATGAATTTTAAGTGATGTTTAAAACTACCTGAATGAAGCCACTTGCTGTAAAACAATTTCGTTTCAATTCACGACACCACCGATGATCACTCTTAAAAACAGATTACAGGCGCTGTCAATACACTTTATCTGGTCAGTTATGAATTAAAACTTACAATATTATGTCCGTACCAGTTAAAAAGTAAATTATGAAGAAAATGCACGATGAAGTAACTGGAATTATCACAAGAGGTAAGAAGTGACTGCGGGGGCATTTTCTAGTTGTCTACGTTCTGAAAATTCCCGGGTCAGAATTGACCCATATCCCATTTCAGGGTCAGGCTGACCCGAAAACTGGTCAATAATGGGATTTTCTGGAACATTTTACTACAGATTCCGGGTCATATTGACCTAGAAACGGGTCAGGCCCCACGAGACTGGATCCGGTTCATTGTTGATCCAGGAGTTTTTAGAGTGTAACATTGTGGCACGATGTCACACGGATAGAAAAAAAAAATATATATATACACGCTCTAAATGTAGAACTTGTCTCTACATCAAACCTGCACTTAAAGTGAAGAGTCATAGCACTGGCTCTTCTTACAATATCGACTACAAAGACCGACTCCCAATGTAGCACACCCAATGTGGTCTATGTTGTATCTTGTACAAGATGTGGACTACAGTATGTGGGAGAGACTAAGAGCAAACTCAGTCTTCGCTTTGCAAACCATGTCTCTTACATAAAGACCAAGAAACTGTACCCCGTCTCCATCCACTTCAACAACCTTAATCACAGCGTCAAAGATGTTCAACTCATTGTGATTGAGGCTTGCAATGGTGATGACACACACCGCAAACTCAGAGAATCACACTGGATTCACCAACTCAAGACAGTCCAACCCTTTGGACTCAACGTAAACACTGGTGTTATAATATATATGTATATAAAAAAAATAAAAATCTATTTCAGGCTCAGTTTGTGTAAATGCTTTAAAACTAAACAAAATCAAAAGAGAGTATTAACAAAAATGCATGAGGGAGAAAAAGAAAATCATTTGCACCAAGTTGTTTATTTTAATATTACACTTTTAAACGCATGTCACTGTACTACGTTTGTAAACCAAACAAAACCAAAACCATTAAATATCACAACAATCGTATAATGTATTCTTTTTCATTATCAATTTTTGTATTACCATATACTAGCTGTTGGTAAATTCCTAACATTTGTATCCGAGCACACCTTTAATCTGCCCTCTTGTCATTCTTTTCAGTTTTAACATTAATCTCGTTCCCTTAGCGGCTCTCTTGATTGGATCACGTAAAACCCCTCGCATAGCAAGCTGTTATACTTCAATTTGACCCGTTATCAACGTCATATGATTCCTAAGTCCTGTTCTACATTAACTGTTGTGGGAACCACGCGCTAAAACACGTGGGTGAGATACGAAATAAATCCATTTGATCACAGTAAACCCATCGAGACAAATATTCTTCCTGTTGACGTTGCCTTCAGCATAAAAAAGAAACAATTGTGAACATCGAAAAAGGAAGTGCATCCGCTAGTTTCAGAAAACACACCTTAAAACCAACCTAATGAAACTATGTTTTAACGGTACATACGAAGTGCAGACTTGAGAACAAAAGAGGTCCACTTATTGTAGGAACTTGAAACAATATGTGGACTTAGACAAATCTACATTTTTTTTTACGGCGTTGTAGAATATAATTTCCCAGTGTGTATAACAAAGAAATGTCCACAACGTGACTGCAACACACAGCTTTGGGCATGTCTACGCATGGGCCTACGAACAAGAAGACAAATCAAAAAGGGATCAGAATAGTGACGTACCGAGGACGTTCTCGCCTTGATTTTTGTGTACAAAACCGAAAGAGACATCGCAAAAAACAAAACAAAAAACAAACAAACAAACAACAAACACCAATTAAAAACCGTTACTGTGTAATTGTGCAATCCCCCCCAAAAATAAAAATAAATAAATAAATAAATAAATAAATAAATAAATAAATAAATAAATAAATAAATAAATAAAACCACTAATAAAAAAAATTAAATAAATAAATAACAAACAAAAATGTAATTGTTGGCAAAGTAAAAAACAAAACAAATTTACTATAATATGTTTACTTTTACCGCGCGAACAAACGATGACTTACAATGATGATTTTATAAAAAAAATGATGAAAATCTGACTAATCTTTCCACTTTTTATATCAATTTGTCAAATCCAGATTGGAACGATCCGTCTTTCACCTTTTATTGGATACCGCTAATGGACAGATAGATAACAACGGAGTAACCATTAGACTAATAGGCAATGCATGCAAACACAAAGTACACTGTTTCTAGATTTATATTCAAGGTTCCCTTTCCAACGTGCACTTTTTTTCTTCCAATAAGTGATGTTTGAAGCCTTGACGGTGTGGATAATAGGATGTAACCATTAGTTTACCAGTAGACTTGTGGGTAAGATCATAATTTTATGCCAATCTCTTTTTTTTTTTTTTTTTTGGGGGGGGGGTGTTGGCTCTTAGAAGAGCCAGCGTGGTCTTGACAGTATACTGCATTTATCGTCAGACGAGATTACGCTGCTCCTGAAGATGAACAAGGAAAGTATACTGATCGAAACGTCGATACCACAAAAGAGCTTTTAAGAGCCAACGCCCCTTAGAAAGAGATTATACATTGTTGTACCCGCAAGTTCACTAGTGAAATATTTTAACTGCCCGTATGCATTGACTTGAAAATGGGGATAGGTTGGAAGTAGACAGGCTTTTCAACCAAACTGCTAGGGTGGACTATGGTTTCAAAATTTGGATGAGGTAGTCAGGCTAGAGGGTAGTAACCGTCTTTTTATGAGCCGGAATCTGTGTCAAAATGCCCCAGAAATCAGGGAGTTCGTAGAGTACAAACTCACAGGGTGGACCATACGTTTTCTCCACAGCAAATAACTGTAATAGCGTCTTGTAGACAACAAACACAAACAGCCTAGCGTTTTCATTTTTTACTTTTATATACATATTTACATATTTATTCAAATGTATTTTTGTAAACAGTCCCTTTGTTTTATTCTGCTAGTGTTCCCGGTATTAATTTATAACTTGGAAACAGGGATGTGTCGAAGGCCAATAAGTCACAAGCTGTTCAAAGTTCCTCTCAAACATTTTCACTTTCAATTACAAAATATCCAATCGGAGATTGATATTTCTGAAAGCCTGTCATGATAAAAACCAATTAGGAGTCTATCTTGAAATATCTAGAAATAGACGTGATTTTCCAGATGACGGCATCCTCTAAAGATTTATTGCCAAATTTACTGATTGAACGTAAGGAAGAAATGAAGACTTTAACGAAACTTATCATAAAAAAGCCACACACAAACACAACAACAATCAATAACCCAGTGACGTATTCAATGTGATAATAACAGAGATCGAAGCAAACTTTTCCATAGAGATCGAGATGATAATTTGTCCATATAGTTTTCATTTTTCTTAACCTCGGTAATTACCCGGGTTGAAAGTCATCGTTCTGACAAAAAGATCTTAAACTAAGATCAACATTAAAGAGGTTTGTTAATATCATTGCATTTCTACCTTTTGGTAACCCCTGCCGGGGGTCACGACAATTTAAGGAGCTTCTGCGAACAATATCCTCAGTCCTAAGAAACAAGATGAAATGTCTTAATTTTCTTGATATCTGAATTAACTGTAAGTATAAACGTTAAAACTTGGTTAAGCTTGGCTAAGTAGCTTCTACCCTTGCCACCTCATCCATTTTTTAAAAATCCACCCTACAGTCCACCCTATCAGTTGACAGTTTGATCTAAGATCCTTCTAATTCCAATCTAATCACCGTTTCCTCCTGCAGTCAAAGCAAAGCAACAACAATTAAAAAATAAAAAATTAAATAAATGAACAAATAAATAAATAATAAAACAAGAATAAACGTCTTTAATACTTCTTGCATTCCTTATTTATTTAAGTCGATTAATTACAATTTTCCCACGTCACTTTCTTGGTTGAGGTGGTTTAATGCTGGAACATACAAATCATTTGAAATTGTCACCAATCACAGAGTCCTTGAAATGTGCATTGTCAAAAGGTTTGAATTTATTTCAACTATGCCTACGTCCGTAATGGGATTAAGTGCGGGTGGACTGTGTGGGTGGGGGGGGGGGGGGCAGGAAATCATTGTACAGATCATAAGTTAATAAAGCTACAGTAGATGTCAACTGACTGGTATGATTACCAATATAAAAACATTATACGTGACAGCTATCACTGCAATGAATGTAGATGCCTTCTACAAATGCATCCTTCCGAACTCCGCGTCACTAAAATCCATGCACCCCAGGGCGGTGTTTAACATTAAGACTTATATGCAGTTTTCGCGCCATTTTGTATCTATCTTCTTCGAGGACAAATTCCAGCATGAGGTCACGTACTTATCCACTGGCTTTAATCCCAGCCAAACAAAAGCGTCACCTGCCTAGCGCCGAGCCAGGTGAACGAGGAGCGATGAATAAATGAATGTTTCTGTGCTTTGATTTGGTTGTTTGCCCGTGTCCATGTCCGTGGGTTCACGATGTTTTAATTCGAAAGGGAAGATAACTTTGTGCGTTGGGGCGAGCTCAATTCTTTCCCTTTGCTCTTGGCACATTGTGACAGTGTCGGTATGGGTATATTTATTGTCTGCTATTTGGGGCTGGAAAGTGAACTTTCAGGGAACAAATTTGCTTCTATTAATATTTTTGTAGCGACGAGGTGAAACACTTCCAACGCTCAACAGGTTCAACCATAAGTAACCCAATTGGAGACTTGTTTGGAGGAGTAACAAAGCCGACCTTTACAAACGCAATCTGAACGCCTATTTTGCCGTTTTCCGAATTGGAAGATATGGCTTTGGCTGTTGCTAACAGCAGCCAATGTTCCAACGTTTGGTAACATACTGGCCCAACCACAGCCAAAGCCGTTGCTGTGACATCGCCTTTCACATGAAATTAAGAAACTCTCCTAACGATTTGGGTCAGATTTGATAAAAGATACTTCAAGACACACACAAACAAAATTGAAAATCACGAAAGCAATTACACTAATTCAACAAAGAGTATCTTCTCTGTTTTTTGGGCTTTGATAAATTTTCCTCAAGAGGAGTGCTATCGGCTCTGAAATCTTTATAACCTATCCATTCCCGTGAGAGAAATGAGAGACGCACGAAATCCCGATATTTTAATTAAGACATTTTCTGAAACAGTACTTTGTCATCTGGCTACCGTCACTGGAAGTATTTCCGTATAATTCCGTCGTCACGATGCCGCAATTCCAAAGTTACGCTGAAGTGAATTTATTATAATTTTTTTTTACATAGTGGTTCGCCGAGATCCTGTGACGAGAATTTTCAATATTGACCCGAACTTGTCTACGTGAATAACTTCGGACCTGAAATTATACAGGGGTTGCTATTTTTTAATCCTCTTAGCAAACTTGTTCTGCTTGTTTGAAGGAGTTCTTAGCTGAGATTCCTTTCCACTGTCCATCGCAACTACTAAACTCTGCGTGACACCATAACAAATCACACAATTTCACCCTGCCTTACTTTTTGAGCAACAGTTTGATTTTAGCGTGTAATACATTTCTGTGAAGATCCAAATCACTCTTAAATCACCCAATCACTTTTAAATCACCCATAAAGCATTAGATGTAGACCCTTTTGACTAAATAAAATCAATTCAAGCAAAATTGTATTTTGAGATGAGCCCACATGTCTCTTTCTGCTCAATCAACCATTTCTTTGAATAACGCCCTTTGTTTACACAACTTAGCAAGGCTGAGTAACTGCTGCACAATTCCTATGGGAATTCCTGGAGAGCGGGTTATTGTTGGATTGTGTTAGTGAAAAACAAACCCGGATAGCGATAAGACATTTGGCATGCTATTTGGCTAGGTGCAGTTGTAGAACTTGGAATTGTTTAGATTTTTGGGAAGAAAATGGCGGAGTACCGACTTTTTAATTAAAAACTGTTACTCAATAAGTGAGCGATAGTGTCATCGAGTGTTAAAAACCACGCTAATTTATTACTAGTTTGTTTTGTAAGTTCATTCTGAACCCGCACACTCGTCAAATATTCGTGTTATTGTAAAAGTATCGTTGTGCCTACGCACACTTTTGGGGCTTTAGTATATGGTCAACAACTGTTTACATTACCGAAAGGCACGTTTGGCTAAAAACACAAATACAACTACTTACAGAAAAAGTGGACGCAATTCATAAATTAACACAATATTGACCGACATTATATCATTTCAAGAAAACTTGAAGTATGTTTGTTAGGCTGACTGTGTGTACATTTGCTTACCTTGTTTAAGGTCATGAAATGCTAAAACTTTCAGTCAACAGAGAATAACACCAATATAATTATTTGCGATATTGATTAAGAAAAGCCATACCTACATGCAATACCTACATGTCAAAAAGATTCAGCAAATCACTCTGGTTTACACATTAATTTCATTATTTCTCTTCCCATCTTCAAAACGAACCACTGACACATTTCAAACAGACCACACTACTGACTCTGCCACCGCACATGATTTTTATCAACACTTCTTTTCCAGACAAAAAGACACGACGTATTAATCGCCTAATAATCCGATTACAAATTTCCAGATAGACACTTAAAAGAGCAGTTAGAACAAAATCAGTCGAGATTTGAACCAACTTAGTCCAGTAAGCCAGTAAATCAGCCCAATTGCCTTACCCAGTTGTAACACCGACTTCTTATCAAATTTTGAGATCTCCATGGGTTCCTACGTTTAGTTGTAGTTTTTTTTCTTTTTTTTATTCATGAAACCAAGTCAGGTTTCCATACACCATCGATTGAGTCCCTGCCCCTCTCAATTCTTTTGACTGGCCTTGTCTTTCTCTACAGAGCCCACTTAAGAAGCTCGCATCCAAGCCCTGTTTTAAGTGCTCAAATTTAATCCTCACCCCGTTACGCGGAGAAATTGACCATGAGGGACCACTGTAATGCCAATACTTTCTACCTCAGTGGTAACATTAGTGAGCTATCGTAGATAATTTAGTACTATGGACGGGTTAATAATGAAGGTAGTTTAAAAGCCTCACCAATTTGTCTGGTCTCCTTCTTGCTTTTAATGGATGGGTTCTAGAATGATCGCGTGTCTCTGGTTGGTGATGAACCTCTTTTTAACGGTCCATTCCCCTGTTGGAGAACGAACCTGATTTTTCCCTTGGAAACGTTTGCAGACGCCCCGATGCGTGTTTCCCAAGTAACTAAATTAGCCTCCTCCCTTATTGGAGTTGTTTTCGAAATAAGGACAGGAAAAAGCGTCTATTGAAACGTCACAAGTCGAAAAAAAGAAAAGAAAAAAAAAGTAAAACAAAATGCTCACACTAAACTTTTAAATGAAAAAAAATCAAATAATAATAACAATAATAATAATAATAATAATAATAATAATAATAATAATAATAATAATAATAATAATAACAATAGTCATGGCACTGAAAATAAATCCGGGCAAGTAAAAAAAAAAAAACTCCAGACAATTTGATACTTAATAATTTTCGAAAAAAAAAAAAATAAATAAATAAATAAACAACCAATCAAAACGATGATAATAATACTACAAATCTGGGCAACAGACTGTTAAAATTCGTACATAACATTTGTAATAATAATAAATCCGGGCAAAGTAATAACAATCCAGACGGTTTGAGACTAAAATTTAATAAATACATTAAGTAATGGTTCAATAATTAGATAATAACGGTAAAAATAACAATACTAATAATAATAATAATACAAATTGGCAAAGTCAAAACAAACCAGATAGTCCGACCTTAAACTGTTCATAATTCAAATTTAAATTTCTGAATAGAAATCATCGTCTTGAAAATATTATAAAGACGGGGGAGTGAATCAATTATTAAATCCGGAGGTTTTTGACAGCCTATGGCTGGAGCTAGTTTAAACCCAACAAACTTTAACCACAAAATAGCTCCGAAATATCGATCCCTCTGAGAGGAATGGATTTAATCGCTAATGACCATGGACAACCCGTCAAAACAATTCTTGTTGACGTTGAGAGAAACTCAAACGCACAGCTCTTTTTCTCCTTTCTTTTTGTTTTGCGGGCAGCTATTACCTCCTGGTTATATCAAATCCATTTATGAGAATGTGTTATGAAGCTAGGCCCATCTCACAGCATCAGTTATTAGGCTGGACAACGCCCACTTTAAATGAGTGTTTTAGCGCAATCGTTTTATGCAACCATAACATTTGTTCATTACTTTCAGTAGAGCTGTAAAGCACGTAGACAAAATTAGTAAATGTGAAAGAAAATTAGTCGTATTCTTGTGAACTAACACAATTATAAAATACAAGTTTGTGAAAGGTCCAGATTATTCAGTAATTTGAGTAATCGATCATCCAAAAAACACATTTGCTTTCACTGTTTAAAAACTTTGGATCCGTGAGATCATACCTTATTATTCAACTCAATTCATAAAAAAATATATATTAATTTTTCTTATTTTATTGTCATTATTATGACAATACAACACTAACAGCAGAAGCCGTCAAAAAAGGGTAAAGTAAAATAAAATAAAAATAAATGTAATTAAAAACGACGTGCCCTTCCAGACTCTGCATGCTCACTTAAAAAAAAAAAAAAAAAGAGAGAAAATTATAACATAAAAATACACATAAATCTTAAATCATAAGCAATTGTATATTGAGGGAAGTTTTACATCATGACTGTCTTTATATGTAAATTTTTGCAAATCTGTGTCATTGCGTTTTACATTCTATCCCATGTTGTAAACACAGTTTACTTTATTTTTTTTAATGTTTGAGATTGAATTTTTCATGACATAAGAGACATAATACTGCATGTGTTTATGTTTTCTCAGATTAAACAAGTCTACCTATTGCTCGTACACGGTAATTCACGGCACTTTAAACTGTCATCCCAGTTTAGTATAATCTCTGGCTCTTGGCCATACTAGTCGATGTTTTGCTTCCTAAACACCAGTCTCAATTTTTTCCCCTTTATGTTAAAAAAAATATCTCTGCCAATATTGTGCAATTACAATTCAACTTTGTACTATCACGACGTTCCCTCAAACTGGACACGATGATACATTTTCCGTCTTATTTAAGCGAATCAAACTCCATCAGTGTATTCCCAGAATAATTGACATTGAGAACTAACACCACGTCTATCTTGCAAAGGGTGTCTCAAGGATTTCCTTTGAGTTTATTTCACCTGAGCTCTACACCCAATCCCCTCTCTGGAATTCAAGTGAACAATTAGTGTACCTGCTACTCTTTCCTGGGCTTCGGAATCGTGATCAGACGGCACCGACCTCCGGATTTCCCGCCGTAAACATGATTTTTTGGCGCCAAAATGCATCGCCAACATTTGCAAGGGGAGTTACGCTAATCGCCAGCTTAAGTTAATGTACACGTACATGATAATAGAGTTGCGAGGTATGTGACCACTGTGGTCATAATAACGTGTCTTGGACTGCATGGCATGGGGGAAATGGGTGAGTTGTGTAATGCAGTGACGTCACAGTGGTAACCATTTGGAGCCGATGTTGCTCGGTCCTTTTCCTTATCTCTCAGCGACTAGGATACAAAAATATGCTTTATTTTGCAACGAAAAGAAATGGAACGCTGGGCGAATTGTTCTGTAAAAAACAAGAAAAAAAACCCCAAACAAACAAGCAAGCACAACCCAATCAACACATACAGAAACAAACAAGCAACAAACAATAACCACAAGAACACACTATCAGTCTTATGAATCGGGTTTTGTGGCCAGTTATTGTTGTTGATTTTTTCCCTTTTCGAATGAATTCCTTCGTCAATAGTTACTGATTACTGTGTATAGGCCCTTGAGAAATGGGTCTTTGTAAAAACGAAACATAATCAAACAAAACTAAGTGAGTACGAATATTTGAAGTAGAGCGAAATGGACACAATAAAATTAAAGTCAGAAAATTAGAAGTAAACAAAATCTCGTGGAATCCTTAAACTCAACCAGTTTCCTTTGAAAATCCAAAGAATCATTCCTTTTCAATGCAACTTTGTACTGAGACCCGACCTTTCTAATCACTCGTTATACGGTCTCTTTCTCCAGGCCTACACCATACTAGGTCCCGTTTTCAGTACAAATCCTATTGCAAAGCATTGAAAGTAAGAAATTGTACGATTCTTTGACCTATCAGCAAGTATAATCTGTACTTATAGATGAAGCGTTTTCAAAAAGCATTGTCCGGGAACTACCCTCAATCACAGCAGATTTGAAAGAACAGACCAACATCAAACAATTTTCTTAACCCATAGAGCCTAAGTCGGTGTTTCATACAAAAACAGTCCCCCTCAACGCGCCAATTAATGAAAAATGGAGTATTAAAAAGAGTAGATCTCAAGGACGTTTAAACCTTGAACTTTCAGAATCAAAGCGTCTAATTAGTGCGTCGGCAAGGCAATTTTCCCATGAGTCAATAATACAAAAAGAGTCCAAGATCTCCCCCAATTCAGACCGTGAAATAATTTCCTCAACCTGAGATGAAGCTTTAAATCTTGCCAATGTAATTACCTTAACCGCCACAGGCATCATGCATACAAGACTTTTGAAATAACAAGCACTCTAAACATTAAGACGTCATGCGTTGAACAAAGATAGGGCTGAAGCTCAGGCACCACGGAGAACCGGAAAGTTTACACTACGTGTTTATTTTTACAAGTTGTGCCCCATTTGGGACAGAAAAGTAATAGTAAAATGTGATTTTAAAGATTTGCTTTGGGGCTTTAAAACCATGCAGCGAGAGACCTGTTTGGTTACAACGCCCCAGTGGTACGTTGTCAGTACTTGCTGACAAGGTTTTTTTGTCATATGTTAATAAAAAAAAATTGCATTTTGTCAACGATTTGTTTGTTTGTTATCTAAGTGAGTTGTTTACATGTTCAAGTATTGCCTGGGTTAATTTAAGCCATTTGTTTGCTTAGTTAATTAAGTTCTACATTCATCTTCCATTGGCAACTGACATACAGATTTGGTACACAAGGGATGCTGTCAAAATTTTGTCCAGTCCCCTTCTAGGACCTGATACCCCTTTTAGATATGAGGAATTGTCCAATCTAGGATATCCGGGATTTTGAATCCCCCAGGGGCATTGCACTTTGGAGAAACAGTGAAATAAATAAAATGTGCCTTGACTTAGTGTTACCAGCGCTCAACTAAGGAATGAGATAATATCGGCTTTTACAAATGTTCAACTTTTCCCATCCAGTCTCGGTTTGGATACATTATAAGGGCAGATAAACACGATGGTTGTGAACCAAGACCAGGCTGAGGCTAGTGCTACGACTGTTGCTAAGGGTGTTGCAAAAGACGTACTATACGTCAACTCATGATGACGCGTAAATCTAGCACTGCCGTTGCTGTTGCCGACAGTTTGGACACGGTCCAAATGCCGTCTAAGTCGTTACTTGACGAATATAGTGGAGTTCAGATTAGACTTAAAGCTCTTTGAATGTATTGTATTCACCGAAAGTTCCTAAATCATCACGAGAAGTGCATTATGGGAAGGGTGTTTGCCAGCGGTCAAGCACCCCAATTTACGCTCCCGAAATTACCCGGTTGATCTGCGCGTCTATATCACATAAGTCACGCACACTCCATAGCCTTCAACAGCGTTTGTTTTACAGCTACGCACTCGATCCCGTACTTGTATGCACGAGTGGTACTCAACACACACAAGGTCATAGCCAATCTGCTAAAAGCCCCTTCACTATTACCCGTACAACGAGAACAAACCCTTGCAGCAAAATATCCATCATGTGCATTCATCTACGAATGGCTATTCATTAGGGTAGTTTGTGCGGAGTACTTTAAACCCAAACGTGAACAGGAGGAGTGACTGATGATAACATACATTCATGAATGAAACACCTCAGTGAAAAACATTTGTTCGTCTTCCTTTGAGATTGTTGCAAATCATACCAACAGGAAGTCCAGGCAAAGTGGCTTTTTTAAACCATGGGTTACCTGTCTATAGTAAATGTACATATTCAATAAAGACCTAGAAACAACTGTAGACACAAGAGCTCAACTCTGTTATTCTGTTGAAACCTTTAATTTTTTTTCTGGCGTTGGCTTTTGATGGCTTTTGACTGCAGGCGTGCCACCTCCCCCTTCGGCAGCTTGAAAGCCTACCCACACAAAAACCCGTCATCTAAAGTGCTGGAAGACATTTCTCCTGCAAACGACCACAGCATTCTGATCGCAATGTCGAGTTTTTGTTGTTCCAACAGTTCTTTTCATGTGCCTTGTGTTACCACGAATCTTACTAGACTGGATATTTCCAACATAATATAGATAGCCTAATATTATTTACTCTGCACCAGGAACCTTTTTTTTTTTTTTTTTAAATCACGAGTTGGTAGCACAGAGAACATGCGTGGTACGCTCCCTCCTTCTAATTCACCTCCAAACATCTTGTGGTTTTTGTAAACACAAATGATTTGCTCAGGTAATCCAATGTGCAAGTATCGACGTTGATTCATCATCGCATGCTAACAGATCTATTACTTTGTGATTGGTTTAAACTTGATACAATTTGGATGATTACAACGTTGAACGGACCGCGGCAGACGTCCGCGTACGATCGTGCCTGATTTGTGAAAATAACAATAATCGCTTCTTGACGGACACATCAATCTGGTGGTAATTTTTTTTTACCCTCATTTGACTGGGCTGGAAACTAAAGGCAGAAATAACCCAAACAACACTTATTGGCTACGTTTAAAAATGTTGTCTTAAAATGAAGCATGTCGTGTTTTAACTGTTTTCTTGTGATTTTTTTACAAACATTTTCTTCTGTTATTTTTACTTGGCATTACAATCAAACATACAGCGAAAATAATTACAAGTAAACTGATTCCAAAGACAGGAATAACCCAAAAAGCTGTATCAAAACGGCTTATTTCCATCGGGGTCCTTTATATGATGAACATTATAAAATAGAAGAAACATAGGATATTTACAAGTCAGAAATGTGTCCCAATTACAAATCATCAGTTTATATTTAGACGTGCCTTTAATCTTTATTCGTTTATTGAGCGTTCGAGACCCGTCATATTACTTTGAAGAGACATCAATCTACATGCAGTACAAATGATGGTGTGTATTCAGGTCGTGGTGTTGACTCGTAATACCTGTAGTTATGATAACCGTGCCCACTTGCGCATTAAATCCTAAACTCAATATGAATTTTTGCCGAACCTGATACCCCTCTATTGAACTCACAGCGTAAAGACAACAAGAACTGACATTAAAAAAAAGTCCCTGCCGCTCTTTTTGTTCCTTCGGTGTACTGAGATGGATTGCTCGGTACCTGTTTGTGACGTGTCAATTTACCAAAACGCCAACCGTCTGTTGCCGTGACTGTGTCGGGAGGGGCCGTGGTTAAATTGATAACAGTTTAAAGTGGTCGGCAATCAGGCAACGTCGTCTTGCGGAGATAATCGCCGAAAAAGTCTAATCGAGGAAAAAGTCATAAGTGATCCTTACGGGCACAAAGCACATTTTTATTGGGTGTCAAATTCTTTTGTTTTGCTTGGAAGGTCTACGCAAGATCTAGTCAAGCGGAATGCCAAATCAGAGTGGCGGCATCAAAGGTCATCATCGGTTTATATTACAAATACATTATTCAAACTGAAAACGACTGTAGCAGTCAATAAACAAGACAAATGCCATTTGTTATAAATACAAGTCTGCTGAGAATAATGCCACTTTTTTAAAGTTGCAAATAAATAAATAGTCTGGTATGGCTCCATCGGAGAGAAATATGCAGAACCATCAGATGTTGGGAAAGACCAACAGCCTTGTAATTAACAAAGAATAAACAATAATCGATAAATGTCCAGTCGGATTTGCCTACTTTGAGACACTTGGCATAGGTCACCACAGGTAACAGACTTGTATATATACAAACATGAACTGCAATATGAACAACAGCAACAGCAACAACAACAGCACCGTCATCAGTTTTAACAGCAGCGTGACAGGGCAGCAACAGCACCAGCATCAACAATTGCACTAGTTACTTTAATAACATCACATGCAGGACAGCAACAACATTAGCAGTAACAGCAACAGTACAGCAACAACATAAGTATTAACAGCAACATGATAAAACACTAACAGAAACAACATCAGTTACTCTAATTAACATCAAGTGCACCATCGACAGCATCAGTAACAGACACAGCAACAGCAACAACAAAACAACAAAGCAACAACAGCAACCACAGCAACAGTAACTCAAGACCATCAGCAGGAACACCAGCATCATCATTAACAACAACAGCAACTGCAACAGAAAAAACAACTCATCTTCAGGCTTCTGAAGACGAGCGGAGCATACTGTTCAAAACGTCGGGACAACACCAGTTTTTTTCAGAGCCAACACTTCTCCCGTAAAAGTCATATACATGGTTGTGGCCGCAAGTTTACTACTACAGTTTTTCTTATGATCCACATCACGGATTCATCACTCAGAAAAGAAATGTTGACGCATAATTTTACCTGCAGTTTGGCTATGCCTTGACTAAAATGTTTCACATTAGAGTAAACCTTTTATGAACACTTTATATTTACAATAGATGAATTCATAATCATGTTGAATTTTTTTTAGGGGACTCTGACTTTAACGTCCCGCATGATCACAAGTGCCCATCCTCCCATTAATGTTAGCCATATGAATTAGGGAAGGGATTCCGGACTATATACACACGTGATCCCTAGGGTGTTTGGGTTTCCTGCCTTACCACTCGTCCACGAAATGTAAAAGGAAGATCGATGTTCAGCCGTGGAGGGCGCTCATCATCGATTGTCATAGAACACGTTTCCTCGCGCATTACATCATCTGTGAAATGTGATTTAACGGGTTACCAAAGATTGGAGAGCACATTCATAACCACTGTTTGATTCAATAGGTCTATGCACTTATCAGATACGGTTTGGGGGTCTGTATGCTGACGCATAGTAATCCAGGCTAATGGACTTATTAAAGATGAGAGTGCAAGGTGTTCAATTAACGGCTCACCTCTTGTACAAACACATCATTATTATTCATGGCCTATTAAAATACCTCTTTTTCCTCCTCACAGCCCTTGGCTAAACTGGGGGAAATTCGAAGACTGCTTCTAAAGATGAAAACAATTCAGAGGCAACGAGGTTAACATACAAAGCAGTAAAATATACTAGAAGCAATTAGGGGAGCACAAAAATGGGGCACGTAGAAAACATAATTGCAAAAAAAAAAAAAAACCCAAAACACGTGTACAAATAGCAGTTTAATGAGATAAAAGAAGAAGAAGAAGACAAAATTGTACAATTAATTATGAAAAAAAAATTGCTCGTTATTAATTAGCAATGTGGTGTTTTATTCATTGCGATTTTATTTCATTGACACCCGACTGTGAATTACATAGATGAATAGGAGATGTTGACGAAATCTTCGGTTTAGTGTGTGTGTGGGGGGGGGGAACTCAACTGGGGAAAACCAATGCAATCCGGAAGGGCTAATAAAAGCCCACACCATATGCAGGGCTCCGGTTGAAACTGGGGTCCACAGAGTTGAAATGCAGGGCACATAATACAAATAGACAACCTAATTATTTTTGCTGACCACAAAAACCTTGATAGATTTTAATGCTGTGGCATTTGTTATGCTCTGTTTACAAAGAGTTTACCAATTTATATAGGTCAAGGGAACGTTGATTTTTAAACATTAGCATTGTTAACAAATAATGAGAACATGAAGAAGGACGTTTTCAATTTCCTCTCATCGTACTTGGTTAATAAGTCACGGTTGTCAAAAATGTTGCCTGCGATTTCATTCATCGCTCGGTATGTTTTTGACAATCTAATGAAGGGAAATTTGGTTAAAACCTCGGAAAATACCTTGACGTCGAAGAGGTGATCAAACCGAATCGAACGGTACGCGGAGATGTTCCATTTTGGTTATGAAATCAAACGGAAGAAATATTAATTTATTGAATCAAGTGAAAACACACGGCATTTGGTTTCAAAAGTCATAAATACAAGAGACCTTAAACTAAAAAGAATTTAAAAATTATTCAACGGACTACATGAAAGACCACAAAAAACCTCAACAATCTCATTTTGGGAGAAAGTAGTATCATGTTGGGAAAACAATGAAACCCCCCCTAAAAAAAAAAAATCAAAAAGAACAACAACCCAATAACAACAACATAATTTCAAAATGGCAGTTATAATAGACTGTGCAAGTCTCGCACGTATCGAATACGAGAAAACAACTCGAACGAAGACAATTTTTTTCGTGAAAACAAATCTTCTTCTACAACAATTTTGAAATTATAAATAACCATAGAAAGTGGTTGTAAAAAAACATTTAAATTATGTAATAATATACATGAGTTGCTGAAATTGACATTGGCACAAAATACAAAATTGGGACGAGAATGCTTATGTTCTAAAAACCCAAATTGCCGATCATGCCCAAATTTGTTCAATATAGATTTACTGATACCATGAACACAACATCCCAATTGTTTACAGGCGAAAACGAAAAGGGTCAAGTCTTATTCTTGGGTTTTCTACGTTGATTTGTTAAATTTACTGTACTAATTGTACTTTTCCAACAAAATAAAACACTTGTTATGCCACAAACATCGTTAAACTGCAAATTGGGATGTTAAATTTGAAACAATGGGTGTTGTCACACAACGAAATAATAAAATAAATAAATACATTCTAAATTTACATTTTGGGTGTCAAAATAACACTTTCTTCTGCCAACACAGTTACATTAGGGTTTACTTTAACACTCGATGGTGTTTATGTTGATACTCACTTGGTATATATATGACAACACCCATGGTGTCAATTTTAACACCCCCGTTTTTGCAGTGGATGTTTCGACCAACATAGTCGAAGAGGCGCGAGACGTGCACGGCCTACAAGGTTAAAGCCGAAATTTTACTTTATATGAATTATTACTTCCTGAGAACTTGGTATCCCCCTTCCTAGTTTTGGTTCTCCACCCATATATAACACAATATAAAACAATCTTCGGTAAACAGACTTTTTTCAGGCCTCCAGGCTACAGTGCTAGTCCCTTTTGGGTGATCATTTTTGTTTCAGTTATTTAGCCACCAGAATGCTGTTGTCCATTGCAATTTCTACGCACGTCACATTCTGATAAACATCAATCACCACAAAAGATTGAAATTAACGACCTCTACGAAGGTGAAAGCGGACCTCTTAAGACGCACCGTATGTCCCAAGGGTAATGGCCTGCATGTCTTACACCCCAACAACATGCGGAAATGAAACATGGCAGGACCACTATTGCCTTACAAAACCTAGCCGTTAGATTTCGGAAGTTGCGGGTGGGACTCACAAAAGAATGGAATAAAAAGGGGGTCAGGGTCTAAATAAAGGTCATCCGGCAAAGCAGATCCGGCCAAATTTAACTCAAAATTAAATTTATCAGGTGCAACTGGATAGCAATAACGATAAAGACAGAACGGACGGCTTTACAACCTATGAAAAAACTAACTAGTTGTGTGAACTATAAAGAAGGCGCGGGGGGGGGGGGTAAACCTACAGTTTCTGGTTCAAATTGTGAGTTGCTTGTCATGTTTTATAAATCAAAGCCCTGATTTTAGGAAGGCGTTTGCTACTGCTGCTGCTGATGTTGTTGTTAATGTTATTGTTATTATTATTGTTGTTGTTGTTGTTGTTGTTGTTGTTGTTGTTGTTGTTGTTGTTGTTGTTGTTGTTGTTGTTGTTGTTGTTGTTGTTGTTGTTGTTGCTGCTGTTATTGTTGTATTTATTTTATTTTTAAAACAATATATACCATTACGGGATTTCATTGGGGATTTCAAGATGCCAGAAATGAGTAAAATTGATGCAGAATCAATTTAAAATCCCATCATTAAGCCACTTTCCGGGTCAGTTGGCCCGGATTTGAATAAGGCCCACTGGGATCCGGAACTCGGGTCAGTCTGACCCTGGAGTGTTTAGTGTATACTAGTTGTAACATTGTCAACATTCGAGGGGTAAATATATATATACGGGTGTGTATATACATGTATAAGCCTTCAGTTATGAGCAGGCATAGCGTGTTGATTCATAGCTTGACATCGAAATCTCATTCATAATTAAATACCATATTCAAGAACAAATGCGGCGAAGGGAAAGAAGTTTGATTAAAGCAATCCTGAAATATATATAAATGATACATGAATTATAAAAACAAAACATCCATTAGAGCCGTGTTTAGATCCCAGTTCAATAAATCCATCCCAATAATTCACGAATGCCAACTTCACCTTTCACAGATTGTAGGTGCCCCCCTTCCCACTTGATGGCATCCCGTTCTGAATTCAGACCATATAACAAGCAAGGTTGATTCCGAATGAAAATGTAATTACACAACCTTGAGTCGATGAGTCTAATGGTGGCGATGGACGGCCATGCTTTAAGAACATACGACAACCCTCGTCAATTCACGTTTGATTGAAGCTATTGGGGGACAAAAGAATGAGCTTTGTCTTTTAGTAGACCTTGATTTTGTTTTTTTCGCGTCTCTTGATAATCATGCAGTTCGAGCTGTATGACAGTACTAAAATTTTAAAGGAAAGTCATGACATTGACTTCAATGCAATTTTTTTGTTCGCATTGTGTGTTCAATGCTAGGCTTTTCGAGCTAAATTAATATAGGCCTATCAGGCTAAGTTTATTTAGGAATTGAAAAGGGTACGGATAGTCAAGGTGAAAGAAGAGTAAATCTGAAATTGAGAAATAAGATCTACGAAGATTTTTGTTACTTCAGCTTAAAAAAAAACCCCAAAAACTATAACTTTGTTTAACCACACACGGCGTACTTGATGATATTGTCAACCCAAATCGTTTTTTTTCAGTATGTTAAAATTCCTATTATTTATAAAAAAAAACACCGAGGAACTTGGTTCCGGACAAACGTTTCCATCATCTACACTGTAAGCATTATCTATATCAGAGCATGCGCACGGATTATGTTGAAACTAAACTTGATAATAGGCATTTTTCAATTTTCCTTGACTAAATACGAGTTAAGCAATTATCGCACTTTCAGTCCGCCGCTTCCCGTCATGGTTTACAACAACGTCACGTGTGCACTCGACTTGATTGATTCCTGCCCAGTGAAAACAAAAGTGCCGTCTTAAACAGCTTACCAAACTGATCCCAGATTATGAGGAAATTATCTTATAATCTCTTATCGTGCTTCATCTGATTAAAACCAGATCAGAAGCGAAAAAACACATATATGTAGGTTATTAGAGCATTCATTTCATATCCGGGTATCCCGATAGGGCAGGATGCACGCGGAATTACGCTACAACCCACAGCTGAATCTGGCAGCTACGAAGTCAAATCAGCCAATCAAAAAAAACGCAAATTTCGTCTTTGATTCCCTCACCACGAACGGTGATTTTTATCCATTCATATGGCGGGGCATTCCGGCGGTCAGGGAAACACCTGGCATGTGGGAGGAGAATTACAATTCCGAACGGAAGGAAGTTATTTACAAAACACGTGCAGATGTGCAGCAGGCAGAGCGGGAAAAGAAAGCAGGAATGGGCGCGAGTTTATTTCCGATCGAACTGTCCACTTTGAGTGAGCTTGTTACTGACTGCTCGCAGTGGTGTGGGTGCCCGATCGCCGCAAGAAAATCCATCCATATTCTGACCTATTGTAATTGTAAATAATCCATTATGGTGAGAAGCTGACCGTTCACCAACACTGTCAGAAGTAGGTGTGTCCTTTATACATTGAAAACAACTGGGGTGTTAAAATTTACACCACGGATGTTGTCATAATTTATGAAACCCTATAGATAAGAAAAAAAGGTACATTTTAAGGGTTTTAAATCAACACTAATGTCTGCCAGTAAATTACATTGGTGTTATCTAAACACCCTACGATGATCATTTTGACTCTCTCTTGGGTAATTTTATGTGACAGCACCCGATGTGTAAATTTAATAAACACACCAGTTTTTGCAAGGTACCTACTCCTAGCATAAAACACAAAACAATTTAAAATTACACACGAAGAAATGTGTTCTATAACAGCAAATTGAAGTTCAGTTCGCTCTGGTAATAAATCGTGTACTATTTAACCACTAGATTACATGTGTATTACGTGTATTCTGTGGTTCAACGATCGGCATCTTCAATCTCATTGTTCCTAAATATTATGAATCGAAACCTATACTTGAGACATACAGTCATTTTTATTCTATCCTGACAAACAAACGGAGACAAACACAACGCCATTAGTACCCAACCTTTCCAACGCAATGAAGTAAAATAGCCTTTAGGTGGTCGGGGAGTCAATGACGTTGTTTTAAACAAAATGCATGAAGTCAGCAGTGGCAATTTCTACATTTGTAAGTCAACTCAAGCGTGTGCTAAGGCCTTATCTGGTGTACAGCTGATGTATTTTTAACCAACGATTCCAAAACGCTGATGCAAGATGGCAGAGTCAAGATCGATACCCGCCCATCAGATGGGAAAGTAATCAATAAGGAACGAAAACATCAAGAATTGTTAGTGATAGAAATACAATAATTGTGTAACTGCCCAAGATGTACTTTTTGTTTTGCTATGAGCTAAGACGGACTTTGCACTCACGGAAGTATCCAACAAGTCTGAATTGGTTTGTTTTTCGTTGAAAGGATTGTGACTTTATTGGGTTTGTGGAAGAACATTTATTTCAATCCTGGTAAGAAGTCAAATTAAAACCAGTGTCTTAAAAATATAGGTAAAAGCTGCATATTCTTTTTTAAACTACAAGTTTACTTATAAGTTGTTGGCACTATGTTGTTGTGGTGACTGCAGGAACATTGACAGGGTAACAATTAAGCATCATTCTTACGGCACTATATTACATTATGCGCTCTTTGAAATCCCCTCAAAAATACTTCCGTCCATACACAGTCATACCAAGGTACATTAGCACCGTTTAATTACTGTCACCTTGAACATAGGAGTATGTTCGAATTGGTGATATTTTGGACACGACCTATGTTGAATAATTGGGATTTAAAAATGCTAGGTCATTTGTTACGTAATACTGCCCTTGGCACACTTCCGAAAACGATAGATGTCCACCTATCATACCCAGATGTCTTCAACTTGATATAAATTGTCTGACACTTTCAGATATGGACGATCTTGAGTTGAAAACAAACAAAGAAGGTATTTTACTACTGTCAATATTATTTGAAAGACGCGCCTTTAGATTTAAATAAACAACTACTGTTAACCGAGGTTTTTTGGTTGTGTTGTTTCTTCCCTTTCAATTAAAGGAAATAAACCTTTTAGAAGAATTTGTTCAGAAAAAAAAATCAATATACATCACATGGATGGTTTTGTTTCGAACACATTTCTCAACCCACTTTTGCTCTCGTAAAGCTAATAATTAAACCCAGCGAGCGTCGACGGAAACAAATGAAAGACAATAGGTTTCGGTTCGGAGTAGAATTTGACTTTTCGGGTCATCCTTCACACGAGCCCGGTGTCTAGTAAAAACTGGTAAGGGCTAGTAAACCCCATCTCCTTAACTTGCCCTATTTGCTACTGGCTAAAAACGCTGAATATTTCTTCCTTTTCAGATGTGGATAATGAACTTTAAAAAGCGTTTATTTGTTTTTGAGTGTGTGGGAATCTAACTTCATGTGACAATTAAACTAGTTGTGATAGGAAATGTATATATCTATGGCAATGATACGTGCTTAAAATCTGGGCCACTCAAACATACAGAGGGGCAAGTAACGTGCGCAGTTTACTACTGGGTTACTTTCAATAAGCTTAGAATACAAGGCCTCGTGCAAGGCAATGTTCTGGTTTGTAACGTTTTGGGACTTCCCAGCCGCAGTTTCTGAAGGTCGAGGTACTGTACCGCACCTACAGCCCTTTTAAATGTCAAGTAGCCGTCAAAGACCGCCGTCAGAAGATGAAAGGGGTTATTCCTGGTTATTTGTCATTGTGAAATTTACTCCGATAATCAGCGATTCCCTCGATGCCTACATTTTCCCCGTTTCTCCTTCAGTTTCTACCTTGCTACAAAAGTCACGAGCCCTCGAGGGAACCAGACGAGATAACCAATTGTAAGACTAACATAATGAAAGATAACTTTAATATTTTACTTTGTTAATTCCGGAGATATCCGATGCTTTCAATAGTTAATCTAATAAATAAATAAATAAATAAAAAAGTAATACATTATGATCATTGAAAAAACAAAACAAAACAAAACACAAAGTTTGGGACGGTGTAGAGGGCTATCTATATGATGGTAAGATGTTTTAAAATACATACATATTTATATATATTTATGAGCATTGTGCTTTACTCCGAAATTTCAAATTATCTCCAAGATATGTATTACAATCGTAGGCCTGTTGGTTAATTCTTCGAGACACCGAAAAGAGGTAATTTTCACCCCCAAAAATTGAATCTGAAAGCACATAGTTCTATAGAACAAGGGTGTTTTTTCTTTCATCATTTTCTTGCAACTTCTTGCAACCAATTGAGCCTACATTTTCACAAGTTTATTTTATACATTATGTTGGGGTACACCGAGCGAGGAATATTTTCTTTGACAATGAATTAAGTGTACTCTGCCTTTACATTCGGTTTTTAAATCGTCTCATTTTCTTTTCCAAGGGTACGAGGTATTGCCACGCAATAACAAGGAGTCGTCGTTAGATAGTACGCAATGTTAATTAGTTTGGGTCCAATCTTGGAACGCAGCCTGCTTTGTGGGCGTCATCCAATATGGCGAATCTCCAAAGGCCAGCAACCGCACTTCCGTTCGTGTCGTGTTTGGATGACTCGCTGGATTTCAACCATAGCGCTCTGGTTGCGCTGCACTGTCGCAACGTTACTCGCGGAGTTTCAAGTGAATGAAATGATAACCGACTTTGTACTTTTCTTGCCGCTTCATTTTGTTTGTGTGAATTTTTATATCAACAAACTTTACCGAATACAAAATATCGAGTAGAAAACTGTTTTTTTATGGTTTTGTTTTGAAGAAGCAAGCGGCAGCTAATGATAGATCAAAGGATCAGTCTGTATTCCGACTAAGATAAAATCAATGAGCGCAACTTTTACCCCACCATTCCACAACTTTAACGATAATCAAACGAGAGCCCACCCATTTCCAAACAGACAAAATTAATAATGATAAAGTGCAATTAACCCATCGAGCTTATATATATTAAATTACACTACTCATCACTAGGGTAGCTATTGCCGACAGTCAAAAGGAAACAGGCGACGTTTGCACTAATCAAAAACAAAGTTGTACATCTCCTCGTTGATATTTTCTCCTCTGAGGGTGTGCAGATAATTTTAACAAAGCTTTTTAAATTTATTTTGTTGGCTTATTTTTCCTTTGAAAGAACTACACTTCGTCTAGGAGGCCTTAGCCATTGTTGATTTTGTTTTGTTTACAGTTCATGAAGCAGGGTTTGTAAACAAAGACGTTATGGTAAACTATTAAACACATTCAGTCATGTGAAATTGTTCATGTCTGTTTCCGTTGTATTGACTATACCCAACAACATATACTTTTAACAATTAATTGATGAACTATTAAATAGAGTAATGGACTAATTGTTGTTTGTGTGTGGTCAGCTACAACAGAGATGGCGACCTGCAGTATGTTGAAATAAGAAGACAACTTGGTCAACTGTATTCAATGATGAATATGAAGAAGTTTTGCGCCCTTTCTACATTGATCTTAAAGGGTGTATCAAGCTTAGTTTTCGAAAAAAGTGTGACGTCACAATGTATCAATGTGGTGTCAGTGTGGTAAATGCTAACGGTTAATCTTTAAACTATTTGTAAAAGTCAACTCCACTTAAACTCGGCGATTGTGACATGTTGATGTCAACAAACGGTAGCACTGAGCTGTATTCAGGCAAATATATGATGAGTTCACTTAGTGTAACTAAGATACAAAGCGAATAACCTTCTTGCAAAATTAACAGTAAGCCTATTAGGATTGTAATGTTCTCTTCCAGCGACAGTTTGGTTATAATCGTACGGGAGAGAAAACATTTCTACACTACGATATGCGGCGTAACCATAGGGGGGGGGGGGGTTGGGGGAGGGTGGCTGACGGTTGGAGCAGGAAGCCTCCGTTCAGAACCGTTGCCCACCCTTGCCCGTAAATGGGGGATGGGTGGTAAGGGTCGGGGCAAGGGAGATGGCAGGGGCCTTTCCTCCGTTCAGAGCCCACTACCATCTTGCCCCTCCCAAGATAAAATCGTAAAACTGACAATTTAATTGTTTCATACATCAAATTATGTCCCCCCCCAAAAAAAAAAAAAACCCAAAAAGCACAATAAACTAAAACAAAAGAAAGAAGAAGAAAAAAACACCAAAACAACAACAACATTCTTAACAACAACAAACTTAAACAACAACAAACTTTAACATTTCCTGCAATTTAATGGTGAACTCGGTTTCGTGTCAACGTGACAAAATCTGTAGAGAAAGTAAAACTACGCACACGCAGACCAGCGATCTTGTGAAGCAGACTGCGAGTGCTGCTTGGGGGTGGTACCATAAAGTGTTCGGAATGTACTACCCATGATACTGAGGCCAGCTGATTAATTGGGTCTGTAAGTCACGCGTAGTGACATTGGAATAAACAAATCGCAAGCACAACACCGTTCAAACCAGGTTTCATCCTTTTAGGAAACTTCAAAGCGTGTCTGCTTTCTAAACAAATACCCCTTTTTAATTGGTTAACTATCTCATTCGTATTTGTTGACTATTTAGAATTTGCCTTCCAGGGATTATTATTGAGGGTAATACAAAGCTCTTATGTCCCAAACCAATATGGCTCATCAGGCAGGTGTTTATACCCGGTTGCGTTGGCACTAAACTACTGAGAATATGTCCGTTTCCCCGGACAGGATGCCAGTCCATCGCAGGTAACTCCCCAGCTCTCGCCAGTACCCGTTGTTTTGGTACTCCTGGGTGGAGTGAAGTAATTATGATAAAGTGCCTTACTCAAGGATACTAGTGTCGTGACTGACCAAGCCTAGATCGAGCCCACTGTTTGAGTCCACCGCCCTAGACCTCCCGGCCGCGACACTCCTCTAACAAAGTCGAAAAGGGTTCTTTTACTATAGCATCTTAATTGTATTGTCTTGAACTATGTTTATTTGTCTATAGACAACACTTCCGTTTATTGAAAACATCTTCTCAAAACGTAACAAATCTGCAAAAACTTCTTTCGTAAAATCAAATAAAGAAAAGAGTTAAACATGGAGCCAGGGAACATGTGTGAACAAAAAAGACAAACACAAATAAACAAATAAATATATATTTTTTAATGAGGGAGAAAAGGGGGTGGGATGGGGAGATTCAGGCTATGAAAATTGAGCTAACATACAGTGCCCGATGCACTTTAAATACATGAATCATCGTAAATAATTCCTTTGCTAGGATTACAAATGTCAAGGCCCACGTCCCGCAAATTGACACCTTTTTTTCTTCTTGCACTTGTTTTCTTTTCAAAACAAAATGTCGATTGAAGGCTTTCTACCTCAGGTGAATCCGACACAAGTTGAAAAGGACAAGTATCGACCACTATGCTTCATGCGACTCCAGGATAAGACATGTGTAACCAGTGTGCGACGAACAAAAAAATGAAAATAGAGAGAGATAGACTCAATAAATAAATCATACACTTTTCCATCTTTTCATTTTGTTTAATGATATTAAATTCATAATAACATGCAGTTCTTCAGACGTTTTATCTCACCCGACTGGCGTCTCAAAGCAGTCATTATGTTCACGACAGTTTTATGTAGGCTGATTTATTAAACATGAATGTTTAGTAAGATATTAGTGAATCTTTATTCGCATATTTTGATACACTGCAGCGTCCTTATGGCTATAGTGTAATGGAGTTAATGATTTCGTTTTCTTCGAAACACCGCTGTTTTGACAATCAAGCAAATGACATTCGCGTTCAAAGTAACACTGACAGCTTCAGTAAATGTTGCCATTATCTATTTTGCATTCCGTCAACATTGTGTGTGTGGTTTTTCCCTTTTTGTAGTATTTGCGCCCTTTCTAGATTGATCTTAAAGGGTGTATCAAGCTTAGTTTTCGAAAAAAGTGTGACATCACAATGTATTTACTTAGTGCCTTTCAGAACTTCCACACTGTATTCAAATAGTTTGAATCCGAGAAACGATTCATGCATGAATCGTTTTTTTTCTCAGATTTGTGAGGGTTGGTGTCCCTTCGCGAATGCTGCAGCCAGAGCGCATATTTGGTACCCGCTGTCACCTCGCTAAAAGATTCACTATTTCCTAACAAATGAAGGAGCTTAGGGGTGCTTTTGGGGTCACGTCAGGACCATTTAAGTCAGAAATGTCTCAGTTCTTCTATCTCCAAATATCCTCTAAAATGTTCAGGATATCTGTCTTGAGAATAAATACAAATTTATATATATATGATCTTTTCGAATGTGACATTCACTGGGCTGATTTGGACCCACCGGCTGCATCACATGTCATTTCGACTACTTAAGATCGGTCATAGCTTTGCTTTGTAAATTTTGCGCTGAAGATCAAACCTCATAACTCTGCTTTCCCGTGAAAAAAATAAACGGCGCCTAGAGTAGAGAAACGCTTAATACCAGCGTATTTCACTGATTGACAAGAAATGTTACTTTTGCACGTGCATGTTCAATATACAATACATTATATTTCCCCCTCACCAGCTTTTGCAGAAATTTTACATTCATCGCAGTAGCAGAGAATGGTGACAGTGTCGGTCTAAAGCGCAGACTACTCAGTTTGCAGAGCCAAGGAATTTGACCTTATTAATTAGCTACATGTTGTACTTCACAAGACCAAGGTTACACGTAACTAACATGACGCGGCGTTCCATTAAATGCACATTTTCGGAAGAGTGTTTTACAAAACGTTCTCTTTCTCTTTCTCTCTCTCTCTTTTTCTCTGTATTTTTATTCATGTATTTTTAATTTATTATTTTATTTCATATATATATACATTTCTTTGCTTTCGCAGATTGCGATTGCTAGATGATCTGCTTCATTTTCTGCATGACAAAGGATTCCATGGATTCTAAAGCCGTACGGGCTTCATACACACCCGATGTTTGACGTCGAGGTGTGGTGATTGAAACAAATATTGACCGTTGATTTCACGTGTGCCTGCACCTGTTATTTGGCTTAATTATATCCCAGTCTTCACTCGGGCATTTCGGTGGCTGCAAACAATCCAAATCCTGCAAAATGATGAAGAAACTTCCCCGACAGATGAAGTATATGTACGGACTAACCGCATGTAAATTATTCGCTTTTGTTGTTTTATGTTTTTGTTGATGATATCAATGTAGACTCCAATTTAAACCTTCTGACAAGGTTTAGACGAGTCAGTTTCTGCTGTGCTGAACAAATGTCTGATAATTCATTTTTCTGTGGTACTGATTTCTATAATGTTGTTGGTTTGTTTCATTTTGATCACTGACTAGTGCAATAACATCGAACATGCGTCATCGTTTGGTTGTTCATGTTTGAATGCAGACATAGATTAAACTTTAGAAAAATATGTCTTTAAAACAATGTGGTAATATTTTAATGATTCTGAGTCAAGAATTGATACTAAAAAAGAAGACTACAAATGAGTTGATAATGACAACCTACAAAGCCAATAGAATATGGGATGATAATCTAAAAGGAAGGGAAATGCAATGGGTTGTAATGTCAACGAGAGACTTTACAACACTAGGTGACATCAGATACACCCGGTTAATTTGTATCGTTTACGTAATAACAATAACAATAGCACTACAAGCATTTATAAAGTATATTTTTTCTAATGGTTGCAATGCGCTGACGGCAGTAATTCCTGAGAGGTACATTGTATTGAACAGGAACCTTGAGATGAAAACAGGTATGACTTGAGGTTACGTTTGCATGGATAAACGGAGTTGCAAGTACGAACATTGAGAGGTAGCGAGTTCCAGCATGTGGGTCCAGCTACTGAGCAAGCGTTGTCACCTGGATTTTTGAAGGCGTTATGCATTTTTACGTAAGGCTTCAAGCAGAGGCCATTTTGGTTGGGCGTGCTGATATCAAGTGAGAAAGATATATATATGTTTGGGTGTTTGTTCGAGAGTGCTTTGTACATAGTTACACCTGTTTGGAAATAATGCGTTTTTGAATGGGTAACTAATGAAGTTGTCGAAGAATCATGCGCTTACTACTGTAGCCGAGGACGTCGTTTTTACCCGGTAAGTCTGCTGCCACCTAGAGTCCCAAAAATTCGTTAAATTCAAAAACGTGAATGAATGAACTGAAAAAAAAAAAAAATAAATAAATAAAATAAAACTCATAAGGATGATTTGTTTTTATAAATACAAATACTAGGCCCCTACTAATAATACATTTTAAAAAGTAAATAAAAAAATAAAATAAAAAAAGGCAATCAATCAACAAATACAAATCAATAGATTATGACCTATTTTCACTTTTTTCTAACAAATAGTAATAAATAGGTGGTTGTACGCCACTATTGGGCTGACTTGACTCCACCTAGGGCCAATATTGTATCACATGTTGACAAATACAACAACAACAACATGCTACTGAAATAAGACGCAGGTTCCCATATCACGTTCCGGCAGCTTGCACCAAAGTGCATTTAAGTAATCGTATATCATGGTTGGACATTTTACCTCCTCGGACCGGCAAGCGATGATCTTAGACATTCGGCGCTCGGGTTTGAGTTCAAAATGATTGATATCAGTCAGCAAAGCCGGGAGACAGCGGGAGCGGGTTACGGTTAAAAACAACTACGGGGTTACGTATAAATGGGACTGTTTACAGGCACTCTAACGCGGTTTACTTTATTTACGGTGAACTTCAATGATAACAGGCCGGTAGCTGTCCTTGTCCTGAGCGGCTGTTTTAGCTACAGTGATCTGTCACAACATGGCTCATTTGTTTTTCTTTGTTAAAGAGGAGTTGCGAAAAAATAAAAATGCGGTTTTGGTTAATCTATTTTGGGGATTTGGTTGTATGAGGTAATATTGCTGCGGCCTGACTACAGTGACATAATTATTTCAATATTTCATTTTCTTAAATACATCGTACGAGCTGGTCAGCTAATATGCCATGCTATCCTAAGCTGGACCATGCCCCATGTCCTACGGGGGTGTCAACGGTCAGGAGCCTGGCGGGCCAATGGTCAGGAGGAGGCAGGTCAAAACTCTGCCAGCGTCATTCGTGTACATAGTCGGTATGCCTAATAGGACAATGGTAGATGAAACCAAATAAAACTTTAAGCAAAAAATAAGCTTAAGTTTGTCCATGAAAAACCTGGGACACGTGAACAGCACCCTTTGCAGCCACAAGTCTCTCGCTGGAGGGTTTATCAAAATTATGGGGAAACATCAACTACATAACCTTTCAACAAATTCTGAAATCTTTTGGGTCAACTGCAGAATCACCCCCTCCTTACCAGCCCCCCTTCCGTATTTGTACCACACACCAGTTTATTAAGCTTAGGTTAGAAATCTAAATAAAACCGAACCAAAATAATGTCTGAAAGAATCCGTGTTTCTCTTTGACACACAAGTACGTGTAACCGTGTAAGAGATGTCACCGACAGACCCAATTAACTAGGAACCCCGCTTTATGCAAATCTAATTTTAAAAAAATTTCAATAAATTGCAGCTCGGCTCTCAAAGAACCGATCGGACAAAATACGTTCTTACTCTCACCACGGTTTTTTTATTTTTTTTCTTCTTTTTTTTTTCCCACAAACCAACCGAAATTTGATTTTGCTTGGAAGCTTTATAAAATTATGCACGAACCAAAATGATATGCAGTAGGTTTGTTATCGGGGGAAAGGGTCATAACAAGTCAAACACTGAATCTGGTACAGCTACCGGTGTGAGTTTTGCTGTATATATTTTGAGGGGAAACGTTTAGAGTATCATACTTGTGAGGCAAACAATACGCGTGAAATTGTAGGAAATTGTTCGATCGAAAACGATATCTCCTTTTAGATGAGCACTTAATTCAGGTTTTATGTGTTTTTCGAATGGATGTTTTCGAAACAAAAATTTCGTATCAGCCCCTTTAAAAGGAAAGTAAATCTACAATAAAACTAACCTGTGAAAATTTAATTTCAAAAACCTAATTTTATCTTCAATCCTTAGGCTATACCTTATGACAAAGTATACATTATTTTTTGAACCGTTCGATTATTTCAATCCTATACAAATGTAGATAACAAAAAAACTAGCCTGTGTAAATTTCATTTCAAAAGGCGGTCGCATTTTTGACATATCGTCGAAAATCTCGAGCGGTTATGTCCGCGCAGGAAAAATAACCCCTAACAGGAATACACAATCTGAGGAACAATTCCCAGATTCAAATTGGGGGGGGGGAACTGACACATTTTTCCATAAACACATGATTTTGAATTGAAATGCTTCTCAAAATGCTTTACTGTACTATCAAAAGCTGCTGTATACTTCTAACCAAGTAAGTTTGTTTTGCCTTCAATTTTTTTTAGAGTGATTACCAACCTTCTCTTTAAAGGTTGACGTAGCATTACGGTATAAGAATGTCTGACCCAGTTGTCTGGTTTGGGATGGCCATTATCAACACCATGGAAATCCGCGCCACATGAGAGAGGCAGTTTTAATATTGAAGATGCGCTGTACATGTTCACATCTAATCACGCTGGGGATAATTCCTAATGACATAGAGTAAAAAGTGCCTCGCAAAATAAAGCAAGGAAAGAGAAACCGTGGGCTTTTACACTTTTTACATCTCGTTGATTTTCATGTTGCATGTAAGGAGAATGAGGGATACGTTTTGCCAAAAAACAAAAACAAAAAACAAAAAATAAATACAAAAATTAAATAAATAAATCCATGGAAACATTTCAGTTTTTTTTCTTCTTTCCAATCACTTAAACTTATAATTCTGGAAAAATTGTGGTAAAAGCTTGACGTGTCGATCTTGGCAGATACTTTTTAAAGAGAGAGAGAGAGAGAGAGAGAGAGAGAGAGAGAAAAAAAACACAAAAAAACCAAAGCATCAACAACGTTTAGAACTTAATATAGCGCTGGTACAATACGTTATCTTAACTGGCAATTTTATCAACTCTTTCATTTATTATTATTTTGTCTTATGTTTATTATAAAATTGTAGTTAACCCCAATTTTATTAAAGATGGCAGACTATCGGTCTAGAAAAAAACAAACTTAATTAGATTTGGTGTTAGTTCCAATCCTACACCGGTTAAATTGTCACATTAAAGTGAGTAGGTTACCTGTCAGTTCCAAATTAGTCCATGCCATGTATTTTCGAATGCATGCGACAGATATTTATTTTGGCCAAACTTGTTTAAGGAAATGTCTAGTTGAGCCAAGAGGGAAAGAACAAACTTCTAACACCAACCAGTCTCCTGATTGTAACTAGAGCGGGCTAGTCGAAACGTTGACTAAATCTATCTCATCCAGGTAGATGGAAAATACTTGGTAGAAGTCCCAATGATCAACTAATCTACTCCACAGCAGTATTTTCAAAATTAGCTTGACACTCTCTTACATAATTTAATTGTTCTCATCGAGAGTAGATAAAGCACATGACGTTGCAACAAACCAAAACCACATTAAAACGTATCTCCCCCTTTTCCTTAAAAATGAATATATTTCAATCGAATCCTGGTTGTTTGTAAAGCACAAATGTTGACACTTTCCTCGGTAAACAGGTTGCTTGGCACTTCGAGGTCGTCTGTTTGAATTTATTGCTGCTCTGTTGGGATCTAGATTGCATTTGAGGATGCTGTCTCAAAGGGAACAATGGGGGAACCTTATACAGACAATGCAGTAATCAAACAGGTCAAACCTTATTATCGTAGAGTACACAAACAATGACCTATAAAAATGTGGAATTCAACATAACTAGTACAAATATCATCGATGCTGGGTTTTCCCTAGTTGTACTTCTTTGTATGTGCGTGTTAAGCTTTAAGGTTGTCTAATAAATACCGGAAAACCTAATTTAATTCATGTTGCATTAAGCTGACAAGCAGTTGTTAATCATTTTTTTTTAATAATGAAAATAACGTGACCAAATTCTTTTGGAAAATTAAGCAAGCACATTCTTAGGTTTAATTGGTTAATTTGGGAAGTCTTGTACTGGGGTAAAATTGATTTTCGTTTACATAATACTTTCAATAAGTGTGAAGAAATCTGGTTTGGTTTGACGATTCCGTTATTGGAGTCCAAGCCATTTTCTCCCCTGCCGTTCTCGACTACCTTTAACCCATGCAACGGAATATGAAAAATAACATGGGCCACTGGCGTTCTGCAATCTCATTTGTCAAGCCAAAGACACGGCCGCTCTTTGGCTCTCTGATCGCGAAAGAAAAATATGACTACGACACCGAGCTTGGTTCTGCACTTGCCAAAAGCTATATATAACATTTCAATTCAATGGTCCCATCTGTTGACATTTTTACTGTTTGACTTACATAGCCATGGCGTATCCCCCTTAGCCGCGAATGAAACAAGTATATCTAGTTTCAGGTTCCCTTCAGAATATTTTGGATGCCGTGGGCCGCGAAATCAAATTGTTCAATGTTTGTCTTCGTTTTGCCCGTAGTAATTGGTGATATAATTTAGGTGCATATATATACGGGGGGTTGGAATACCATACAAAAACTGTATGGGTTGATGTCAATGGGAACAGGTGGCTGTGTAATGGGGAGCACGTGCCAAGTCTTGGATTTTATCAATTAACGAAAGGGCCGCCCGCCATCTCAACAACTCTCAACGACTCGAGCAGCGTTTTCGAGACTGCGGGATTCGCTCAGGCTAAGGCATGAGTTTGAACACTTCAAAGGCTCACCACTCTGTCATCCATGCGCTGCAAACTGCTGCTATACATGGTCACGTAAAGCCTGATTTAAAACTGCACAATGGTTTACAAAAAAAATCAACAGGTATTTTCGAAACCACCATTTTGTTTCAGGTAAACCATAAAGAGTCAGCCGTTTGCGTAGGACCATCAACCGTGCGAAAAGCTTTCGACTTTAAAATAGCACGTGTATGATGAACACGGATCCCCACACAAAAAACTTCTTAATCTTCTAATGAACATATATTCACATGTTATGAAGAATCTTGCCCTTTTTAACCTACTTGAACGAAAACGGCAGCAATCTATCTTTGCTGAAATTATAAAAAAATGTTTTCAATAAACAAGGAAAGTGAGTTCACATGAGAATAAACATACTTTTGTTGTGTAAAAGCAAGCATTTTGAATATCCTGTTTTTCAGAACTATTCGCACAAATCCCTGTTACGTCGCCGCTTACGTTACGTCATACATGGGAGCTCCGTTTTGTATAAACGCTTTGTTGCAGAATGGAGGTATAACAAAGCAAACTCCCACACATGACGTCAAAGTATTGTCATTTTGACGTACGCCGTCAATGGCAGAAGTTAATGTTATTAGCTTTTCAAAACCTTGCGGTTGGGGCCTTATTTTTTGATCGATAATTACGAAAACTTCAGAAGTGTACAAAAAGTTTACATTTTAACGACAAAAACCAAAAACAACCAAAAACAACACATTACAAACATGAAAAGTTTATGTTGCATTCCCGTTAAAAAAATGTTTCGCTTAAGTGCCTGTGAATCTCAAAAATACGTATCCAAAATGACATGACATTCCGTTACACGAGGAAGCTGATAAAACCAGGGGGGGGGAACGACAACACACACATAAGTGTAAGCTGACTCACAGCCACTACAGAGCCACCATCTCTACACATTAGAGATTATTAATTGCAAGGTAATACTATAAGCCTTCGTGGCTATGTTATTTTTTTCCAAATAATTTAGAAAAATAAAAAGGGTTTATAAAACAAATCGAAAACTTGAGAGAGAGAGTTATTGAACTAAGGAGACAAAGGCTAGCATTATATTAAATCCGGCACACTGGCTATCGATTCTTATAATAATAAAGCCAACGGCGTCTGCAAATAAATCATCTGTCGTTCGGTTTGCTTATCAAATCACCACTAAGAGAAGTCTTTGAGAATCTCGTCTTTTAAGGCATGTTTTTTTTTTCTTTCTCATTTTTCTCATTTTCACATCTCCTAGCTTAGCGCAATGTCCATATCTTACCATTTGAACCTAAGATAAATCTTAATAATGTTTAATCTGTTGACGGATCGACAGTTATCTCAATAAATTGCAGTCTTAGAGACTTGGCTTAAAAGAACCCCCCTTTTTTTTGTTTCTCCTTGATTTACTTATTTCGCCAAACATGCTGTCAATTCGTTTCCAAATTGAAATTCAATCTCTTCCGCAGTCCTAAAATCCATCAGAGTTAAACAGGTGCCCTCTTCTTGCAGTCGAGAATGTGACAACCCGGTGGTATTAATGCAAAGTGCATTCAAGTTATTGCTTTGTTAGAGAATGCTTCGAAATACAACCAAGACGTTTCCATCAAAATGCTGTTATCATCGCCATTTTGTCAAACTCAGAAACACATGTTGGTCCTTTCGAATGTTCTTTTCATTGTGTGTGCTGATGAGTTCATTATGGCGAAAAAAGTTTGCATCTGGGAGCAAAATGTGTCAAGCAACGGAACGTATTGAGACATTTTGCGGAGCTATTCACGTTTATAGAAGATTTAAATAATTTAGAAAGTTTAATTTTCTCTTTATAATACAGATTTTGCCTATACTAAATGAAGTGCAAGTTTAAAGGGGCACCTGAGTAACAAATCTGTTTTTTGAACAGTTTAACAATGGAAATGGGAGAAGTGGGAGAAATACGAATGTCTTATAACTGTTCACAACACGGTTACATTATGGAATGTCCGCACAGTGTGTGTAACATAATTAATTTGCGCAAACACTCCGTCGCAACATACCAATTGAGTACCCGATAACTTAAGTGTGCACGTCATGTAGTGTCTTGAGACATTACAAGGTACACGCCAAGTAAAGTAAAAACAAACAAAAAACCTTTCCTCAAAAGAAGATTTTTGTGTGTGTTATTTTTTGGTTTACAGTGACTTAGCCCTCAAAACAATCTAGTGGAACTGTGGTTTTAAGAATGTTTCACTTTCAAAAAATTGAGTATCCATGGTGGAGTGTGACAGTAAACCAATGTATACTGTGTTCACTTTAAAAACTAGCGACTCAGATTTGACCCGTCTCCAGGGTCCCTTAGGGCCTGACTTCAGGCTCACCCGGAAAGTGGTTACAAATTGAATTGTAGCTTGGATTATGCGTTAGTTTTGACCCGTTTCTAGGTCATTTTGACGTAGATTCTGGGTCACAGTGAGCCAAAATTGGTTCAAGCCTCGCTTGTTTCTTCATGCTTTAAGCTTCTACAGTCAGTGACGGCTGCTAATAATGTGCATGCCATCCGTCGTAGGTCATCAAAGTGTGATGCAAACTGACACAAACAAGCTACTGCAGAAAAAAAACCAAACTTGTGTTCAATGGTCAATTATGTCCGTTATAAGTACCACGTGGTAGAATTGCCAGTTTGTAATAAGAGAGCGGCTCGTGTTGTGGAGGTCTTAAGGATCAGGTGACGGATAAAGAACTAATAAATAAGCCCACATAACGTGCCCATACAGCAAATACGCTAGTTTCTTGGATAGCGCAGGCCAATCAGGCGCCGGGGCTCGCCCGTGCGCGTGTCCATCACAATTTTGGCCTTCCTAAGGCAGTGGTCAGTGTTTAGTGCTCGATACTTCAAATACCTAATCCCTCGTATTACTGACAGGTGCACGATATATGCATATGATCCCTGGATATTTATTCCATTCTAATTTAGTTCCTCGCCAAATAAATCCCCTTTTTCCAGCCCCTTTAGGTGCGCTCTTGCTAATGAGGGAGGCAAATTCGGCGCAGCTACGCATCCGCTGGGACGGAAGGGGAGGGCTGAAATGTACCGACAGCTTGCGATAACATTCACGTCTACCCCAGAATAAGCCCCAAATAACCCCCTAAAAACAGGTCAATTAGGCGCAACTGTAGTCCACCAACAGGTTTACATAAATGTGAAGGGTTCCAACACGTAGGCGGTTTGCAGCACCGTCGACCAAGTACAATAATATATTGGAACATATTTCACAAGTTATTATTCTTTGACTCGGAATATGTAGGTTTAAATTAGTGCCGCCGTTGTCGGTAGAGGTGCTGGGGTTTCCCGATCACATTGGAAACAAATTGGTTTGCTGGGTTGTCCAACCTGTCTTCCACGAGATTGAAATTGTAACATGTCTTTAATTGCGTTCATTGTAAATTGTAATATCCACGTAGCCTATAGCATTGGTGAAGACAATATAACACTTTTGGAAAGGAATCTTCTTTCTGGGTTGAACCAATCGGGAACTCTTTAAAGGCAAAGTATACCTTTTGGTTTTTGGAACCGTTTGTGTTAATCTTATACAAACGTAGATATTTATACAGTGAAACTAACCTGTGAACATTTCATTTAAAAAGGTGGTAGAGTTTTTGAGATATCGCCGACAATCTGGAGCGTTTTGTCCACGCGGGAAGAAAGGTTCTTAATTAGAACACGCAATCTGAGAAACATATCATGTAGAAACAGATTGAAATGCTTTTGAATCCCTCTCTCGAAAACCACGTTCCTTTCCCGGGAATTGTTTCTCAGCATGATGTACATAATCAACAGCTGCAGTGCTTCTTACCAAATAGGTTTTTCATGGCCATTCATTTTTGGAGTAATTTCCAACGATATACCATCACTTTAAAAATTAGTTATAGAAGTAGTAACATGTTACCAGAATAATGTATAAAATACATTGTAAAAAAAATGTACAATAAAGTTAATTTGTAAAGCTAATTTGTACCAGGCCAAAATTTAATTTAAAGAGATTTATTTGAACCTCGCAACATTAAGATTAAAGCCTAAGACTAAACTGAAAGCCTTGGTAGTCTTTGAAGAGTTACAAACTACAATTATGTAAGCCCTTTCAAAGGTCTTAAGCAGGATTGGTATAGCTAACACAACAGTTGCTGACAGTGTTCATGTTTTGTGTGACCAACCGTATACATAATATAGCCTGTGATAATTTCGGCATATCGATCTGTTGTGTAAGACAGGAGAAATTAGGCGAAACACATGTACAATTATCAGCATGCAAGCACGCGGTTCTTAATTCTGATTATATCATAAACATAAATCAGCTGTTGCTGTTTTTGTGTGTGTGTTTTTTTAGTTGGGGTGTTTTTTGTTGGGATGTTTGTTTGTTTGTTTGTTTGTTGTTGTTGTTGTTGGGTTTTTTAACTTCTTTTTTAGATAGAGCTCTTTTGAGTATGATTTCATTTAGAGAAAATGTTTCACAGGAAAAGTGGTTTTAGTTGGAACTTCATAATCAGTAAGAATCCAGACAAAAAAAATCAACAACAACAAAAATGTTATTGATTTTTTTTTACCCATACCACTCCTATTACCTTTCACTTTGATTAACAGGTGTATTACACCTGGCCCTTAGGCACCCCTCAAGGGCCTAACTTATGACAACACTTCATTATGTTGGGCAAATGCTGCCGTCTGGTCTTGGTGCAATAATGTGTGGTTTAGACCCCAGCGAATCTGTGCCAAGAGCCTCGACGGAGTACCGCGATTACCATCGGTCGATACCTGGAATGGTGTACAGACCAGCGGTTACTTTATGTTGCCTGGGCAACATTTTGGCACATGCTAAAGGTTCGGGCTACATTAATATACAGGGGGAGAATGGTATATTGTAGGATTATGCCACATAATGGTACAACCGATCTACAATAAGGTGCCTCCACTAAGTGTCTTAACAGATTTTGGCTACATTTGGGTGAGGCTGTGTTTAAATTTTAGGCTCAGGCTGGGAGCAGGGTTTGCAATGTTGATGTACCCTGTGGTTCATGGTTTGAGCTTCATTTAGACTAATGAGCTACTTTTAGGTACATGATCTAGTCAAATTTGAGATTCATAGTAAAGTTAGATTAGGGGTTTTGATTTTAGGATAAGACTACCCTGTGGTTCACGGTTAAGCTAAGTTTAGACTTGGGCTACGTTTATGTACAGGGTGTGTCAAATTTTAGGCTCAGCAACATTTAGGTACTTTTTAAACTGGGGTTTATGGTTTGGGCTAAATTTAGAGTTGGACAATATTTATATACACGGATGGTACTACAGAGTTTAGGTAACACGATACATTTAGATTTTGGGCTACATTTTAGGTGCTTGGGATAATACAAAACTTCTCATGTTACTTGCCTTGTAGTATATGGTATGGACAAAACTGAAACCTGAAGATGCAACCTCAAGTCCCAAGTAGTCTTCGAAGAGTTATAACGTATAGTTATATTAAGCCCTTTTCAATGTTGATACATAATGTCTTAATATTGTCAAATATTGTCCCTAGCTGTTCCTTTTGATAGCTTCCCTTATAATGGAACTTACACAATGGAAATAAATGTACAATTGTTCCAGTGCATCCCATACATTGTAGTTATTGTCAGAAGAAGAAGAGTAGTGTAAAGCGTCGGAATTAATTTCCAAGTGACGCTCAAAAGCGCAAAGAAAGACAACACCCGATGTGAGGAGATCAGCATTAACACTCAACGGGCTAAAAGCAAAAACAATTTGGCTGTAAAAACACCCGGGTCCTTTTTGGACCATATCTTTCTCCGGATCAGCATGAATCCTGACTAAGATTATTGGTCAGTGTGGATCAAAAATTGAAACAGACTTTCCGGTAAAAATAAAGCAGGCACCCGGGTACCCGGGACCAGGATAGTGTTTAACCCGTAAACTCGTTAGACTGCAGGTGGATCGTTAACGAGATAGGTGCGGGTTTATTTATTAACTGGGTGTTGATTATAAGGAACCAGATTTATACGGAAATCAAGAGACGTGAGCCTCTTGAATGTACGGAATCTATTCTAAACACTTGACATTACAGGCATGACGCGTTCCGATATTATCGTATCTGTATAAAGTGGCATTGGCTTTTGTTTTTAAAACATATTAAGTTAGCAGACTCCTTAAGGTTCATTGTACGCAAACCTTTGCATTTTATATACCAAAAGGAAGGAGAAAAAAAAACCCCGTATTGAACACAATTTTAAAACCTTGCTAAGAGGGCCGTTGTTAGCACATGCTGGTTTTTTTTAATGCCCGTTGCCTTAACCACATCGTACCAACTGGTCAGCTCATAATCATGTCATGATATCCTAAATTGGATCGTGCCACACGTCCTAGAGGGAGACGTCAATCAACATGGGACAGTAATTTGGTTAGACGGAGGCCGGACAAAACTCTGCCAGCATCCCTTGTGTTAATCGGTATGTCAATTGCCAATGGTAAATAAAACTATGAATCTTTATTAATTAAGCAAACAAATAAACTTAAATTAAACCAGTCAATACCTGGACTTAATAACAAAACATAAAATAAAATAAAAACTCGTTGAAAAAAAAAAGCAAAAACAAATGGAAAAAACAACACTTCAGGAACGTTCCAACCCAAAGGGTCCCTCTCTGCAGCTGCTGTGTAGTATGAAAGGAAACAACGTTGAAACACGTTTTGTTTTTTCGCCTTAATAATTTAGATTGCAAACACTGTGTTTAGCCCATACTGTGATCTCTCATAAAAAAAAGACATATCACATTTTGAGGATGAAGCTCTCACATTGGACTTAGACGTATCCGTCTCCAATCTCGAGTCAAAATCCCACACCCCAAAGTTCCTCTAAATGTTACATTCGCTCGATTTTGTTAACGCATATAGTGTTAGCCCCCATATAATAACTCTCAGATCTACGCCGCCCTCCCTCGCCTCTACTTTTATACAAAATCGGCAAAAAACCGTGGGACCATAAAAATGTGATTGCATTTCTTGCCCCCTGCCTGAGGCTATGTACCGTCATCAGATGGGAACGGCGTACAGTCAGACTTCGAGTTTTCCGTTAATCGTGATAGGTAATCGATGCTACAACGCCGGGACAAGGAACACTCTGAGAAGGGGGGGGGGGGGGTGGAGAGATTTCCAGGTGCTCGTCTTGCCATGCTCGGTGTGGCATTGACGTTGTGTAGAGGCTCGCCGTGTATAAAGAAGATAAAAAAAAACATCACTTCCATTGTATAGACAACCGTGATTTTGAAACAGCCTTTTGAAGTGGTCGGCTTTCGATGGGGGGAAACAGCGCAGGTTTTGCTGTCTGAGACGACATGTCTGTCCGTACAGTCGATGAAGGTTATTATACGCGGTGTATATATAGGTAGGCGTTTACTGCGTAGATTGTCACAGACAATCAACATGAAGAGCTTCGAGGAGATCGAGTATCAGGTTTGCACGATTCATTGTACGGGCAAGAAGCATCAGTTAAGTTTTTCGTCTTGTGTCCGGTTTTAAGGACGGAAGTAAATTGTGCCTTTGGACAAAACGGCCGTGAGCAATTTAATGTCAAAAATTGTGTTTCAAGAAAACCGACTTTGCTAATTTGGTCGTTTCGCTGCCATTGATTATTCATAACAGACACATTTAGTTCACCATGACAATGAAAAACATGCCTTTGGAGTCATTCTATCAATAATGTAAAATTTTGCCCTTGTAGAAACCATTGTATCGTCAACGACCTTCTACATGGAACAATATTGTCTGAGTGCCCCAAAGTGCTGTAGAGCCTAAGTGGCTTCAAATGCCGGGTACCATTATAGGAATATGTATTGTGGGGAAAGAACAAAACACAAAGTACAAGCTAAGCGTGGCCTAAAAATTAGCAGAATCATACACTAGCTGATCCCTCATCATCTCACACAAATAAATGCCCCTTCACTTTCAAATAATTTTCATAATAATTTGTGTGTAGAGTTGACGCCAGAGTCTATCAATGGAGAAATGGCTTTATATGCAAATGTAGTTATGTGTTTGTGGTGTCCGTATAAGGCTTTCAAACGTGCTTCAAAACGGCTAATTGAAAACCAACAATGTATTATTATTACTATTGTTATTATTAATAAAAAAAATAAAAAATACAAAAAATGCCATTCAAATCAATACAACCAAACCAAGGTTCATTATCATGGCGTCTTTTCCGTTTTGGAGAAATAGTTTTTACTTTTACTATTGGATTATGGAAGTTGTATTAAAAGAAGTAACAATTCATAACGTAACTAGATTAAGAATACTCGCGGGTTAGATTGACTTGGACTTCGGGTAGCACGGAGCCATCCAGTTCTGGGTCAGTTTAACCCGAATTCTATGTCCAGAAAATGTGTAACTCTGATGAAGAACTCGAGTCAAGGTCCCACTTTTAGCCAGTTTGCGGGTCAGCGTATATTCAGCTAATTCTGACCCAGTTTTGATTTTTTTTATTATTTAGGTTGTTGTTTTGCGAGCGCTCAAGGCACACCGCAACAATTTCAAGTTCAAACCTTTTCTATTTGAAAGGGAATGCGTAGTTGTAACCCCAATGACCTGTAAACGGTAACAATGCCGAGAACCAGCAAGGGCATTAGTGAGTCTCGTAAACCGACACGAGTGCTTTGTAAACAGTACCCTTTCCGCCTTCATCAAGGCAATTTGGTCGACTCTGCAACCCTGCACCGTCACACCACAGTGCACGTTTAGACCATGTACTTGTAATATGGACACCACATTGTGATTTGACTTCACTACAGTCATCTCTATCCCTCAGAAACATTGTTCATGCTACGAGAGCTTGAATTTGGGTCACAATTTCTGTACAGCTCGGGTCGGATAGATTGGAAACATATTTTCTCTCACGGTGTTAAATGTATTATACAGAATTGGTACGGTTACAAAACATTATTTTTTAATTTTAGTCAGAAAGCTTACTGATTACGAAATCCGTACTAGAACCACTTTTTCTGAGATATATTTCCCTCTGAAATTCAGTCATATTCGAGACAACTGTATCAGAATTTAGAACAACGTGTTTTGTGGTGTTCACTATACAGATTTTCCTAAATAACTTTTACAACGCGGGTGCAAACATTTTCACCAGCTTGTTGTTTCATTGTACGTTTGATCACTCAAAACACGAACATTGCTGCGACTAATTTGCCATCAGCTCTACCAATCCTTTTAAACATACTGCCAATAACTGAAGTGTTAACACATGGGTGTTGTCGCTTATAGAGACAGAAGTGACAATTAAATTCACATCTTAGGGTGTTAAAACAACACTAGTGTCATTGTTTTTGCAGAAATTAATGTAATTTTAACACTCATATTGCGTTCATTTTGATTCTCTCTTCGGTATATATCTGTGACAACACCCATGGTGTCAATGTTAACACCACAGTTTTTACAGTGCATGATTCTAAAAAAGAAAGAGGACTTGCTAATGGGTAAGTTAGCGAGTATAATTCTCTAGAATAAAGTGTTAGCTGTCTTTGTTCTCTTCAAGTAACCAATACAGACGTATCATATTACTGTAAGACACAGAGTGCAGCAGCTCATGCTTCTTTGTCCATGCGTTAAGGAACATACAAGTGAACTGTAAATTACAAGACTTTATCTTCATCCTTTTGGCGCAACTTTTTTTGAGGAAATAATAGATGTTCCGAGTTCAAGAATAATTTCCGCAAATTAATTAATTGCTCATCCGAGTGAAAACTAATTTTGTAAGGACAGACTGGGAAGCATGTTATGATTGTCCATCCTTTATAGTTACAGGCACATACGTTCCTCTGAAATAAGTCCCGCCGGCTTATGCAACCGTGCGGCGAAGATCAATCAGCAACGTGGCTTTAAAATTCCCGAAGCAAGAACAATCTTGCCAAAAGGAAACTAATCGCCAATAACTAATATTTTTCTCTCTCAAATCTATGCATTATTAATAATAATTGCTCAGCATGAAACTGATCCTCATAAACAATGCATGTGCTGTCAACATTATATAGTCATAGAAATATATCATACGCTTATACCCCTCGGAGCATTTTGTGATGCAAAACTCCCAGGAAAGAAAATCTAAACACGACAAAAAACTGCATTTTATTTTTTAATAGATTATCATTCGAATTATGTTGAGCTTCACTGAACAAATTGAAGTTAATATCAGGGGACCCGGTTCATTTCTTTGGTTGAGTTTCAAACCGAGTCCATATTTAGGTCAAAACGGCAATGTGGTGAGAAAAAAAGTGCACATTAACAAAACAAAATTGTAACTAATGTAGGATTTCCACGGAGTGTTTAAAAGTGACGCATGGAAGGGGAAAAATTCAGCTTTGACGTCAATCAATTTCATTGCAAATGTGCCACAGTTTGCAAGAGTATAATGCTGTGACATAGTTCTGCCCTGAAACTATGTTGTGTGTGTTTTGAACAAAGAAGAGAAGAATAATATCGCAAGTACCGAAAACATTGCGTGTTCCGCAAGTTTACCTTTTATAAACCTCATAAGAAAAACCAAATACCAAAAACTAAATACTAAAATTAATAAATAATGAAAATTCATTATTAATTCAGTCAATCAACCTATCAAGTGTTAATATTTACACCGTTGATGTTGTCAAATATAGATACCACAAAAGAAAGAAGACAAGAAAATAAAATTAAATACAAATTATGGTGTCAAAATACAACCAGTGCAATTGTGTTTGGCGATTTTAGTGTTTTTTAACATCCAATGGTGTAAATTTTGATTTTTTTAGGAGGTATCTATAAACACCCATGGTACCATTTCAACACCCAACTCTTTGCATTGTATGTTTTTCTTTAAAATGTCATCGCATTAATTACAAACATTGGTAAACCTCACTTGAGTCGTAAACCTACTCGGGTGCAGTACAATCCATGTCATCATAGCGTGACATTGATTTACTAATGGGTTTACGTCAAACAAATGACAACTATTACGTACAAGCAAGAAGAAATCAAACGAGGAACCCCAAACGACTAACATACTGTTGCAAGAGCTGACGTAGGCCCACATATTTGAACCTTGCGTCGCTCGCGGGCGTGACGCACCAAATCCTTGACTCGGGTTGGGAAAAAAAATATGTCATATCGTTACACTTTATTCCTTCAAAAATAAGGAGTTGAATACAGTTTGGCATTTGTGCATTCATCACAGCCCTCCTAAGCAGGTATGGCAAGGATTGCGGAAATACCATCAACATAAAAATCTATACATTTCTATGAGGAGTGTATCGGTTTTGAAAAGAACTGGTGGTGTAATTTTAACGTCTCGATCAATCTGCTCGGATAGTTTTCAGTTAAACACAGTATTTTGTCTTACTTTTTTATGAACCTTGGCCCCTCCCATGTAAAATCATGTTTACCATTTTCTTCCTGTGTAAAAATGAACTGTAATTTGCCAAAAGTCAGTGAGACCGAGTTGATCTTTACGATGAAAGCAAGTTGTTAAAAATTGGACTGATTCTTTATGCTTCAATGTTGACTGAATGTTGTGAGTGTATGGGAGAAACGTAAAAAAATCTGCCTCATGATCGATTGTTTCATGTCTAATTTAATTCCACAAGTGATTAGAAAAGAGGCTATCGCCTCAGACTGACTAAGGATCTCCGGATCATAATATAAGCTTTATTGACCACCTGTTGGATTAGTACTGGATTTACGTTAGGTAACTCAACAAATGGGGCGAGGTTTCAGACCAAATCCAACACCGGGTCTGGATAATCCTGTTTCAGAACATCTTAATCCCAACTCTGGGACAATTCTAGCGGGTTGATCCTGCAGTGATGTGCGACTAAACTGTTATATGTTTTGGAACACGGTGTTGAAAGGGAGACCGTTTTTTTTTTCTTCAAGACAATGATTAGTTGACGATTAACGAAAGCAGGAGTGGCTCCAGGATCCGGTCGCTCCCGATATTGTTTAATCCGGTAGGATTGCATGCAATCTCTCCCATGAACACCCGCAAGGCTTGAGGAAGGGGATTTCGAAATCCCCCTAACCTTACGGAGTTTTTCGCCAAATGCTTGCCATAAAAAAGTACTTGATCAAGTAGTAAACCCAGCGAGAAAATTACTTGGCAAATGTTAAATAATGTGGAGTAGAACAAAAATAATGACAGAGTTTGAACCAACGACCTCCTGACTAACATGCCGGCGCTCTACCAACCGAGCTTCCGGTACCTAGCCATATACTGGCGGTTTTCCTAGAAAACAAGTTCTACTCTACAAACGTATAAATACAGAACATCATAATGCCCGGTTGATCCTAACTGATACCTTAGATGCTTAGAGTGACCTTCTACATTCCAGTGCATCTACTGGCAAGCAAGATACTACGCTAGAAAAATGGGAAGTTTTACAATGTGTGTCACAATAGACTGTGCAAGTCTCGCGCGTATTCGAACATTGGGATCCGTTAAAGCGCGTGAGTTTGTTTCTTTAACGCGTTAAAGCATTGTACGTGGGACCACAGTGGTCCCAAAAATGTTCGAATACGCGCGAGACTTGCACGGTCTATTTCCACATAAATTCAAGGCTTATCCAAACAACAGCTGGACAAGTTTTGAGATGTGCCCCCTTTCTTTATCAAAAGTTGATAAAAATCAGTCAGTGCAATCTCTCCATAAAACATCATATTTTCGATTCCTACAACTTGTAACTCAAGGAATTCCAATCTGTGTGGCACATTTTATAACCACGTGATGAGACAGGTTACAGTCATGGTCTGTAGAGTTGGCGCATAGTGCAGGCTGGGAATGCCTTGATCAAACAGGGGGCTTACGTAAACTCAAGAGCAACTTACGCTAAGCACTGTATTTTCTACTACAGTAAGTGCTTACCATTTCTAAAACGAGAAACAGAGCCTTTACATTGGACTCAGGATGAAAATAATGTGAGAAAAAATCAGCCTCCACTTCATTTTGATTTATTTTGCAAGGTCTAAGCTTTATACATTCCTGAAACCATCACAACTCGGCACACAGGTTTCTTATCATTCAAATCAAATAGTGTCTCTACAGCACAACTGTAATTTTTTGGCAAACATTTTGTTTGCAGCGCTCTTTTAATTTTGGCCGAGATGACTCAGACCATGAGTTCGATGCTCTAGAACCAAGCTGAATTTGTGATATTTACTACATGTAGGTAAGATTGGGCATTATACTTGCAAGTTACTATTGCAAGTATAATTACCATTCCGTCTGGCACTTAACAAAATACTTGAACGAAAACGGCAACAAGTGATCTTTGCTGAAATACATTTAAAATGTTTTTTTACACAATAACGTGATATTTAACTGATTTTCATTGTGTAAAAAAAACCAGTCACCTTGAATAACCTTCTCCAGTGCTTTTCAGAAAGATTCGCGAAAAACCCTGTTACGTCATCACTCAAATTATGTCATTATGTGGGAGCACCTCTTTGTTGCAACAAGGTATAACAAAGCAAACTCCCTCACATGACGTCAAGGTTTTGTCATTTTTGAAGCACTCTGTCAACGGCAGAAGTGTTTCTGGTTTTTCAAAACCTTGAAGTTAAGGCCGAACCTTATTGATCGATAAATATGAAAAGATCAGAAGTGTACACATTATCAAAATAACACTTTAATGATAAACAAATTCATTTTAAACAACTTTAAATAACAATCCTGTAAAAATCGAATCACTCAAGTACATGTTTTAGTGGCTAATGTTCTGTAATATGTGCAATCATTTTTTTTTTTTTTTGCGGTAGTCGTTTTTGTTCTAACACATTTTAAATCACAAACACAAGACTTCGGTTTGGTAGACTGTGCGCGTTATATTGAATAGAGACACACAGTTGCTGTTTTATGATAAACCATGTTGCCATAAATCCGGAAACCGCTTTATGTAAAAGTGGCTTTTTATTTGCTCACACCAAGAGGAGTATTAAGTGCAAAACACACCAAAGGGCAATATACACAAGCACCCCGAGCTTGTACGGGGCTTGAAAACGCAAGGCGCAGCCCACAACTATAATAGGAAGTCAGCCCTAGTGTGGGCCGGGCAGTTTCCATCAGTCACGCACCACGCAGTCAAGCTAATCGGAAATGATGGATGATGCAGAGGGCCTTTGGTAGTAACCGTAAGAAATATGTCCGTTGTTTGAACAATAATTGCTACTAAATGAAGATTTGCTGGATGTGTAAACATTGCTGATGTTCCTCCATTTGGTAAGGGATTGCTAAAGCGAACTAAGAAGCTTGTAGCAGCCGGGTTTAATTACGGTTCTCCCTGTAGAGGCAAGGACCAGACGGCCATATGACGGTTGCCGGGCGGAGGGTTTCCCGCCGCCATACTACATAGATATCATCGATAGCTGATATTTTATCCACGGTCCATTGATGAATAACTTTTCGTGGGCTACTAATGACTGTTATGTTTACAATCTGGAAGTCGTCGATCACGAGAAACTATTGCCATTTTTTTTTGCATTTCTTCATTTCGGAACGTTTTTTTTTTTCGCAAGCATCCGCGACCCGTAGTCACGAACCACTCTTCTGATCATGCGCAGTCAAAACAGGTGGGCGTTACCATTGGCCGCAAGTCTTAAACCCACCACTACGTTATATTTATACCCCATTCATTCCCGAGTCCTTTAGCAGTCGCTGAGTAGCTTAAACCTGTTATAAACGAGAGCAGTTGTCCTTATTGCTAACATCAGGTACACATATCGAAGGTATACTATCAACGGCCTGGACTTTCTCTCTGCTTTTTGGGTGTATTTTGAAAGTGGTGGGCGACTAGACGATTGGGCGAACTGTACCAGACAGCAGCGGGAGCTACAGGGCAGTTGGAACAGCTTTCTAATAAGGTAAGTTGTCAATTGGCGCTGCTTTTCACAATCTCGTTGATTAAAAACAATCGCGAATTACAGAAACCAATCCAGAAAGGAAAACAAACAGGTTTTAGTTTGTTATGCTGTTTTTGGAAAAGCGCAAGATTGGGGCTTCTGTTGACTGCCTCAAGATTTCACGACAGGAATCCAATCAGGTTAAATGGTTAAGATTATTTAGTCCGTTTTGGTGAACGACATTTTGAGGACGGAGTCTCTTTTCGGCAAAACGGAAGAACTATTTCATTTATTTATTAAGTTTTCTTTCCGTTCATTTCAAAAAATATTCTTTTCAATGGCAATTTTCTGCAAAATTAACGTCCCAAACTAAAAAGAGCACCATCACCATCTTTGAAAAAATAAATAAATAATAAACTACTCATGTTTAGTTGAGTGATCTTTCGGTGAAGTCTGGTGTAAACCTTTCTAGGAAAATTATAAGCTATTTTCATTTTCTTTACAAGCAAACACTAAAAAAAAGTTATACAGAAAATAAATGGGGAAAAAGTTTAAGGTTTATTTTAGTTCAATTAATTTTTTGAATATTGCTCTTCAAGAAATGGTTATCAACTTAAAGCGGTTGTAAATTACGCTGGGCATTGGCTGCAGCTGAGCTTATGTGGCCCCAGGCCGACGTGTAGCCCATAACTGTAAATTATTACAGCCCCAACCCTGTACTTTAATTAAGCCTAGGATTAAGGTATACGGTTGTTGCTGCAGTTGAGCTCAGGCTACATTTAAGTTTCGCACTACTTTTAGGCGCCGTAATTAACGACAGTGCTGAAGTGTTGACGCAAGAACTGATCAACTTAAAAACCAGAGCGTTGTTTCCGTCAAAGTCGGAACAAAAATATTTCACTGTCAAAATGTCTAGTTCTTAAATCACGCTTCGTTATATTGTAATCGATACCAAGTATTGTACGAACTGCGCAACATTACTTCGGCTACCAACGTTATCGTGCTTTTTGTAACGTTTGTTATTATAACGTGAATGTGTTATTTCATTTGTTTTTCACTGCATTTACTTTGCCAACAAGCAATTAACAAATTGAAAAATCAAAGGATTTACATGAACAAACAGTGAACTTCTTTTTGAGAAGATTACAAACATGATTTAGGGTCGAAACTAATTTATGTAAGATTAAACAAATTTGTAAAAATATTTAGCAAAGTACTGAAAAACCCTGCTGGTAGGGAATATATAGAACCAGCTTTTATTAGGAGTGGTGCACTATTAAGCAATTACAGAAAGAACAAAATAATATTTCACATTCAAGGTGGCTGACCATTTGGATCTCAAGACCACTTGGGCAAAAACAGACCAAAAAAACCCTCCCCGGGAGGGATGTGTCTGACCCACCATCAAGCCAAGCCGGACACCTCAGGAAAAAAAAGTACACCCAATATTTAAAAAAAGTCAAATACAAGTTGATTTAAAAGATTCAAGGTAAATCCGGATCTACTAACTGATTTCCTTAAAATGCTTGTTGGTTCCTCTTCCAAATTTAGTGATTTACTGGTCAAAAGTTGTTGCCTATCATTGGACGGTAAAATGTCGGAGTAGGCAGGAAACCTGTTATATACAGTAATTTTAAAAGTATCAGTAAAAGCAGTTTTTATGAATGATGAAATTTAAGAGGGTCAGGATGGCGCGCATTAATCTTAAGACAACTGAACGGATCAGTAACAGTCTCTTATGATAAGAGATCATAACTCATAATTTTTTTTACAACAAAACATAAATATATAATAAGAAGTCTAGGCTAGACTTAAGAAGATATCTCAACATGACATTGAGAGATGTATATTTAATTAGATCGATCCATACAAAACTCACTAATCCTTCCCACGTTTCGACTAGCCCGGTTTAGTCGTCTTCTAGAGAAGATTGCCGAATCTGCTGAGTCAATAATAATAATTGTGACATCACTGTAGGACAAAAAACTAACTGATATTGTTGTTCTTTAGAAAGACCTCCTTGGGCAAATTTAAAATTGTCACGGATGGAGTTGTGAAATGTGAAACCTAACGGTTCATAGTAAAATACAAACGGAGGACTCGGGACGCATAAACTCAATTATTCGCATAAAACGCAAACTATATAGACGGGAAAAAAAGTTCAATTGTAAAAAGCAAAATTAAAGAATCGGAGGAAAAAAAAACACAACAAAATACGAAACGATGTGCAAAATGTGAATGCTTAATATTAACCGATGTAAAATAGAAAAAGACAGCCCACAAGCGACTCGCTGTGTCAGCCCTTGCTTAATAATACACAAAGTAAACAATGATTGCGTTTAAAATTAAGTTCACTCAATTAAAATTCATAAATACTTTCTCTAAGGTTCGAGTTGGCAGTGCAAACTCCACGTAGCGTCACAGGCCTACATTACGCAATACGCACATTGCTTGCCGTATTTTTCTCATTCCCACTTCACAATTAGATTCATACCAGACTGAACAATATAGATAGAACATAGAAAAATGAGCCCCGTGGTTTCAAGGGTTCCAGGGGGCTTGACCAATATCCGGGTTAGGCTGACCAGGTGTGCATTTAAAAACTTGGGAATGTAACTCGAGTTTTGCGTAATTTTGACCCATCTATGGGTCAATAATATGACACAGATTCCGGGTCATACTGACCCAGAAAGGGGGTCAGGCCCGATGGGTCCCGGATCTGGGCACATTATGGCCTTGACGTTTTAAGAGTGTAAAGTGCCCTGCACGCAAAAATACAACGTTTGTAGCGCAAGTGCTGTTTTTTTTAACAGTGTCATTATCCCAAAGAATTTTGCTGTTGTAAAAGATATTGTAGTGTTGTTTTTCTTTTTTGCGGGATGCACTGAACTTGTTGCCTGTAAATTGGACCTATTACTGGCCCGTCACGAGTTCAATTACATTAAAGTGGTAAGTACACATCAAAATATTGGAAAACGCTTGAAATCTCTATATAAACATCGTGTCAGAACAAAGTGACAATCTTGATTTCAGAAAATTAACTTCCTTTACTACTGGGGCAAGGTAGTTGAGAGTCGTCCTGACCGGCCGGTATATCCCCAGAGGCACAGGCGGCACGCGAGGGCAATGAAACCCGCACATATAAATAATTGCATCCGCCTTCCCTGCTATTTGTCTATAAAGAACGAACGACCTGCTTTTGTTTGAGTTTCATTGTTTCAGGGAATATTAACGTCCTATTATTACCGCTGGGACCACCACAGCATAGCCCTTTCAAAAGATGTTGTCCGTCACGGATTGTGTATCGACTTATTTGTTATATGTTTACTGTCTTTGAATGAGTATATTGTACATAATTGGCATTGTTTACATACCTTCTGTTCTCTTTTATGGGGATCACTTGCTAATGTTAACAAAATAGCTGCCACTGTGAATGCATATTAATTTGGAGACGATGTTGCTGTTTGGGACGGGTTGTGTTTGTTTAGGACTTTCTTGATAGCGAGGGGGAATACAGAAGGTTTTCCATCGGGGATGCCTTCTTTATTTCACTTGTTATGAAAACGTCCTTGCTTCTTGAAAATTATCCACTGAAACGAGAAATTATACGCTGAAGAGTGGGGTGAATTTACGTGCTTTTAGCTTAGTTTTTAAATAATGAAATGACCTCTTTATGACTGACTTCACCGGTCCGACGGAAATCAGTTTCGCCTGACTTGGTCAGATCCATTATAATGGTCCGTCACGGCCAAGCGTTCTGCACAAAACCGAGCATATTTCAGCTTGGACAGGTATGAGCGACTTACACCCTTCATTATGGAGAGAGCACAACAACCCGGGTCTAGAAGAACTCCACAGAAGCAACTGAGGGCAGGTACCTCCTGGTTATTGCCTTGGTGCTCTTGGTCATTGGGCATTGATGCCACCTGTTTGTTTGTTTGTTTGTTAATTTCTGTTGTGCGTTTTGATTTGTCTGTTTTGTGTGTGTGTGTTGTTGTTGTTGTTGTTGTTGTTGTGTGTGTTTTTTTTTTTTTTTTTTTTTTTTTTTTGGGGGGGGGTTGTTTGTTTGTTTGTTTTTTGCCTTGGTGTTCCTGTGATGTCAAATTATCTCAAAGAGGTGCTTTAATACAAAATACTGCTTTAACATTACCGAAAGGAACTAAGGAACGAACATGACATAGTTCTTTTATCTCGAAGGATAAACCAATTATCAGCCTCTAATTCGAAATTTCATCGAATCGGTAACGGCCAATTTTTCAAGGGAGGGGAGATATGAATTATTTTCTATCCAAATCCCACCATATACAGTAACCCGTGACCCAAGCTTATAGTGCAACGAGCGAGCTTCGTTAATAATTCACTTTTTCATTTATGTTTTTAATTTTGTTTTGATTCCCTACATTTACGGGTCTGAAAGTAATGAATCACGACAGCTTCCATGAATGTATCGCCTAATTTTCCTTTCATTCAATCAAGCTTTAATATTAGTACACTTATTTAATAGCATTACTTATTTTGATTATCGTAGAGAGTCCTTCACTATTAATTCAAGACAACTGCTTCAAATCTCTTAAACCAACTGATACGAGAGTGTTTAAAGTTTGCTTCAAAGTTAGCTAACAATAATTTTTTCAGGATCCCTTCTGCTTAAAATCGTACAAAATTAAACAACATTAGCTTTTGTAAGCATATACGTTACAAAAATAACTCATGAATGCAAGGATCTCAACCATTAAACTTCACATAAGGGATTTCGGACTGTCCCATATGCACAGTACCTCTTAAATCAACCAATATTAGTTTTGAATCAACCAATATTAGTTTTGAATGATATCTTCTTATTATCCCTTCTTCTTGTTCCTCTTTCGTGTGCTACAAACAGGGGTATAGACTTATATAAAGAGCTTGGTTTTTGAGCTGCCATTCCTGTGTGGGAACATCAACATCAGCCAAACCTCGGGCTCCAAAGGGTGGTTGATGGAGAGGGCATTCCCTTTTCCCAATTATTCAAAAATCAATGCTACTACGAGTTTTGTGTATCGTCGTGTGCCAGGAAGATGGACGTAACCAAAAGTTACACGAGAAAGGGCGTATGCAACCATTGAGCAACATTATGTTTCAAGAAACTGAGCGTGAACATTTGATCGGTTTCTGACATGCACAAACCATTTAAGGAATATTGATTTCTGCATGCTCTCTAAGGACTCTAAAAATGGTTCCGGATCCGGGTCTCTTGGGGCCTGACCCATTTTGGCCCGGAATCTTTGGCAACATGACCCAGAAATTTTGAAACTGACACAAAATCCGAGTTCAAATCGCCATTGTAACCACTTTCTGGGAGGGCCAGTGCCCCTTCGACTCAAAATCCCGGTCAATTCTGACCCACATGATTCTGGAAAAGTGTGACATGCCTTTAGGGTAATTCTAGCAACAACAACATAAACCGTAATGCTTTTTCTGTTTTCATGTGCCATTTTATCGCTTATACGGCCTTCTGTTACTGGGAAAAGGATACTTCATGCGCCTGGAGGAAGGACGGGCACACGACGGTATCTTCTGTCCTTACCCCTGGAGAATCCCTATATGAGAAGTGAAGGATCCCCATTGCCTCAAACACTCAAAATAATCTATACAAATATTTTGCTATAGGAGCCCTATTATTTGGATCCTGAAAACTATTTGTTATTTAGAAAAAACCTTAAGAAGCACCAGTCCTTTAAAACCATTCTAAATCTCACGAATGAAGACTTTCGTAGGACACGGAAAATGCACTTTTTAAACTTCTTACCTATACAAGAGTAAATTTGCAAATGGACTTATGTTATTTAGTAAGAAACCATACCCTTGGTGTTAAAAGTTCACGATTGTTTCTCATTTCGTGTTGGTCATTTTAAGCCGACTTCATTGCTTTATAGTTTTCTGCTCTCAAATATTGAGTCGTCACTCAAATTGGTTCGACTGGTTTGCAGTCACGCTGCACGTTTGGTGTCAGTGTAGGAAACACTGTCGCTTGCTTGTTGTCGTGTTTATGGCTCCAGAAACCATCTCGACGCCGGATATGAAGACTCCATTATCGCCAAGATACAGTGGGCGAAACCTACCCATTAACAGTCATAGATGGAGTGAGTTTTTCGGTCCATCAATTTTCATTAAGCTCTGCCGATTTGGCGTGGAATGGGAACGTTTCCCCTGTATCGGTTTCAACCATATCTAGATTCTTTACAAAACCTGTAACATTTTAAAAACCCGAACGCTTAAAAAGTGTAAACGTTAATCTACATTCTGAGGTTTTGAAGACATTTTTGTCAGTATCGTGGATTGTAATCTCAAACCTAAAAGCCCACCAATCGAACTGAAGCAGACTGCCTCCTGAGGTTTGAGAAGAAACTGTTGCGCGTCTTGGGTCGAATGTTACTTTCAGCAAAGTAAGTAAAGGAGAAAACTGACTTTACCAATTCATCAAGTGGGTGATTTATTTATTTATTTGTTTATTTTTTAAAATTATTTATTTATTCATTTTTATCATAACTATAGAAAAATATAGCTTGGAATTTAGATATAACTAGCCAAGTATTTATAGATATATAACTATATATTTAACTATATATTTAGATACCCGGGATACCCGAGTTCTGCACTATTCTATAGAACTCAAGGGAAGGCACTACTTTATTATCTTTAAATTTTTCTTTCTTTTTTGACCTTTTGTTTTACCAATGGACATGACGGTAAACTGTTAAAACCATATTGTGAATCGGACACAAGATCTCAATCTAAGAAAATTCACAAAGAGTCAACTTCGGGAATTTTTTTTAAAATGAATATTAAGGGCTTTTTACACAAGATGATTACAGGCTCGTATGTACACACAGGGGAGAAAGCGCAACAAACTAATAAATGATGATTGTAACTCCATGATCAGTAATAATGGGGGAAAATCGTCTCACAAAAACAAATAATAGGCATTATTCTAAAAAACTCGACGTAGCAGTCAGTTTTTAAAATGACTAATGGTTTTTGATTTATACTTGGTTTTAAGAAATTATTCAGTCTACTTTCTGATGTTATTTGCTCAATATAGGAAATTTTCTGCCCCGCCGTCTAAATTATTGAATTTGAAATCGTTGATTCAAGTTTGTCAAAAAATGTTTTGAAGTCGAGATCCCAAGAGGAAACCCCTGCCCCGGGGCTATATTTTAGTAGTCATTGGAATTAATATCCAATGATGTAGTGTTTTGCAATACAATAATATACGGATGTAAACCCCATGCCTCGAATGGCTTTTACGCACACCAGTGGCTAACAGTTATTAATATGAGACACGACATGGAGCACTTTCCTTCGGAAGTGAAGCATAGTATCATGATAGACCGAAATATATAACCGGATCTACAACTAACCCTGTTATCAATTTAATTTTTTTCTTATCCATCATTAGTATTTTTTTCCCAGCAAAAGCTATACTGTTGTTGTTTTCTGTTTGCAGACCTTCCAACAGACTTAAAACCACTTTAACAGCCTAAAAGAAAGGGAACGTGCCTGAAGCAGATTTCTGGCTTATCTTTAAATTAGTTAAACGCTCGTGGCAGTTGCAGGTTATGAAACATTCAGTCCTCCATCCTGATTGGATATGTATCATTTAATGGACTGCAGGATTTTCAGAAAGGGATGGGCGCAAACTTTTAGAGGTAATTTTTAAGTTGAGCATTTTCAGTAAGCCTGATGTTGGTGTTGATCACGGCGTGGGGTCCGGGCCCGAAGAAAACTGTGTTCTTAATATGAGATGCTCTCTTTGGCAATCTAAGGCAATTCAGAAGCGTTTTTACCTGTCACTTTAAAACGAGGAGTTTGATTTATTGGCCATTCAATTCCATGTTTTCTTTAGTAGCGGAAATATGGGGGCGTGTGCCCTCTGCGCCAACTACTAAATCCGCCACTGGACGTCATAAGTCTCGTGCGCATTCGAATATAATGGAGTCCGTTAAGAAGGCGCGATTGCGGGTCCACCACACGTCAAACCAACGTAAGGGTTCAATGAAGGTTCTCAGACATGTTTGAACACACATGCGTCTTTCAGTATATAGGCATAACATGCCTGATATGCTGCAGAGAGAGCCCCTTGTTAATACAATGCTTCGATACTCTTCCCATCTTGTACAGAAGTCTCCCCTCCCCCTACCCATCTACAATCCTCCCAATGTTATCTGAGATTCCTAGAACGCGATGAAGATTCAATTTTGGGGCAGCCACACGATGCCACATGTTATCGAGCACCTATCAAGACGCCCGCAGGTGCCTATTTTGGTGGACTTACTCAAGGGACAATTTGAATGTCCTCGCTGTGATTGTCATACAGCCAGCGAATACGCTGGGGGTACGACTAATGTGCGTACGAGTTCGTCCACGAGTTCCAATCCTTAAATGGAAAACGAAAAAGCCATGACATGAGTTCAGGTTTTGGGCCTAGACAGCAGAGTTTTTAAGTGACGACAGGTACGCAGACGGGTTCTAGTGCGAACAAACAACAACAACAACAACAACAACAACAACAACAACAACAACAACAACAACAACAACAACAACAACAACAACAACAACAACAACAACAATAACAACAAAAACAAACAAAAAACAAGAAAAGAAAAACTAACCCAAACAAGCAACAAAATAAAAAAAAATAAATAAACGAAGGCTCCAGTACGAGATCAAGAAGAACAAACTCCTGGAATAGCTCCCCATAATTCACTAATTACTGATGTCTGCACTACTCATTCAAATTCACTTTCAATTTAAATCAAGTGACTTTTAAGGGACACCTCGGTCAGACTTTTATCTAGTACGAACAAAATGTTTGTTTTCTCAACCTTGTTTTCCTAAACGATTCAATCAAAATTACGCAACAACTTTAGCAAAAATACCTCCATCCCAGCTGCCATGCATTGAGTAATGGCCTCCTCTGGAGAAGCTGAATACTCAAAACTACAGTAACCAACTACAGCACAGGTCAAACACATTGTAACAATTTGTGACCACGATCAATTTTATGATACTTGGAGTTCAAAAGAGCAAATCTTCCAGACTTTTTGACTGTAATATTTTGGTAGTGGTTCAAATTAAACATTATAGACCTACCACAGTAAATAAGAGTTATCCGAACAAAATTTAAAAGTAACTTTTGAACTCTGGTATAAAATGTTTATACAATATATATAAACATGTACATTGTGAAGGCAAACTGGAATCGGTGACATTCTGGAGAATACACAATGTCTTAGTATTGATTTATTAATAACAATCTTAATTGTTTTATTAAAATAAATTCGGTGAATTGGTGATGTTTCAAGTGTTATTGCACGGATTATTCTTTCGGGGGAATTATACAAGAAAATCACTTAAATAATGCCAGTCTCTCGAACTAATTTACTTACTTGGTTTAAAACAAACATCTCCTGACATCTGGAACAATTTGCGTTTTAACAATTCATAGAGTGACACGCCAAATGAGCTATTTTTGTTAAGTGACAAGGTCTGCTACTGCGTTGTCTGTGCCAACGAACAGTAGTCTGTGTTTATAATGAATTTGCACGAATTTACCACCCACTCTAATTAAATTATACTGTCTCTATTCATTAACTTTTTATTTGATGCCTGGATATTTTGAAAGGATTCCGGCAATTTAGAGTCGTTTCTTGATTGAGGGGGGGGGGGGGGGAGCAACCTATACAAGAGTCTTCCTTTTTATGTTCTCCATTCAAAGTAAAGCACACATTCGAAGTCGTTTAACCTTTAAACTCACATGCAATTTGTCTCCCTCATTTTAAAAGCTTGACTACGCAAAACAAGATATATTTAAATTAAATTGATTTTTCACGAGAAGTTTTCCCCTTTCTTCCATATTGAATTTAAATTCTATACAAAACGTTCGCAGCGATTTACAGTGGTTGATTAGTCTAACTGCTAACAAACTTAAATGAACCCTGGACCTTCAATCCAAACTCAAACTTCTCTTCTGGAGTTTTTCACCTCGTACATCAATCTTACAACCTGATCCCTCCCATCACCTTCATGAGCCATGCTCTAACGCTCCCAATGTCTCGGGAGATTTACAGAGATTACATTTTTCATCTTGAAACATTGAAGGTCTATAAATCCGTCAAGTCTCTCTCAATCGAATATCTGTTGAAAAAAAAGTGTTCTCTGTGAGCTGAACAAATTTAAGTTGTGAAGCTCCTTAAGCCATATGTGACAAATTGTTTGCCATGACGCTTAATTGCGTAAAGTACAGCCGGAGTCCTCGGGGGACAAACACTATGTGGGTAACGAACCCCAAGTATTGCAAGAAAAACAGTCAGGAAAAAAAAAAAAAAACTTCAATCATTCAATACCATACATCAATCACGCCTTTCCTTTGAGACATACACAACTAGACAGATTGAACATTCGCTGTCAATTGTTTTTTTATCGAGAAAAATTCAAAATAAAAGCCAACAACGTCACTACAGGCCTGACTAGGCGACCTGAGCTATAGCTCTACCGTTTACCAAGACGACCAAGTCTGAACAAGGTAGCCGTTTGTAATGAAATGAATTGGAAAGGGTTCGATTACTTCACGACCTGTTCCGGACACTGCACCGTGATAGGGTGATGAAATTTGGACTTATTTTTTTCAAAATCAATTTATGTTCAATATTTAAAATACTAGGATATAGAAAACTTTATCAACTGCATGTTTTCAGCAGAATTAAGATTTACATATTTTATGTTTCTAGTGTCAAAAGTCCGTATAATTATCAAGAAAGTTCACCCCCTTGACAGAATTCACTAGTTTGACTTTTGAAAAAATAGATTAAGCTGTTACAAAATCTTTATCAACCAAAGGCCCAAGGGTATAAATAAATAAAAAAAAATAATGGCCTGACGTTTCGACCATAGCATATTCTTTCTCTTATTTGTATTTATATTTTCAAGAATTATTTTAGTTGACTCACCATTTGATAAATCAAAGCATATATTTTGATATCATACGTAATGAAAGCATGGTATCAAACCATTTGCTGCATATAGTGATATTGTTTTTGTTCGTGTCCATGAAGGTATTGATTTTTTTTCCCATCATTGCCAAAAAACTTTACCAAACCTCCACTGTAAAACCGACAGTCGGTCAACAGATATTCAGGGAGACTTCAATCCATTTACTATATTGTGTTTCCCCACGAAGTCCTTGACAAACTGACAGGTTGTTGTTGCAATAGCGGCCCTCGAATCAACTGTCACTTTTAGACTGTCATGCCTCGGCTTGAAGATCCCTTCGACCCAATAAAACACAATAAAAGCTGGTTTATTGGGCACTTTATAATGACGAGAGGCTGTTATTTGTGGCAAAATATGTCCTTAACGGTAATAACATCTGAAGGGATTATGCGGGCTTTTCGGTGAACCAAACGGGCGAAATGTTGTATCTTTTTGCGTTTGCGTGCCGGATTTTACAATAGGTTGGCTGAGTGAACTCTTGCCATGCCTTTCATATCCGTAGATTGTTTCAAATCCCACCTTGAACGGAGCCTCGTGTGTTGATTTGGTTTTCAGTCCTTGGGTGCGTGGAATTTCTCTATTTTGGGGGTTTCTTTCCACGTCTAAACAATCTTCGTCGCGTTATCATCACAATGTAATGGTTTACGTTACTAGTCGGTTTTGAGAAAACCTTGCTGTATTACCAAGAGATTTAAGATTAATTTTGTGTAAATTGCCCAAGGGCAGCTATAGGTGTGGGCTACAAGACAATAATGGAAAGGTCAACAGGAAAGGAAACCATTGGGTCTCATTTTATTTTTGAACTGTGATAGACTGTAAGATGATGGGAAACATGACACAGGTAGTTCCAAAATACAGTAGTGCGACGGGGAAAAAGCCATAGTAGAACATTTCGGAACAGATACATTGTTTGAAGGGACAACGAAATGTTTGCGAAAGCTTGTTCAATTGTTTACGTAGTTCTGATCATGCGCACATTACCGATAACTCTATATTTATTTTGTTAACTACGCTGTGAAACGTCCGAAGCGTCTTACAATTATCCATATAGTACGCCCATATACACGTTTTAAGCGTTGCAGCAGTATGCATGGCAACATGATGGATGACCGATATATTATAATAAATATGCATTACTGATACCTGCCAAAAAATTTCAAAAGTGTGAATATTCAGTATTTTATCGACTAAACCGCCTTTTTAAGTTAACAAAACATTCACATCGGTCGATTTGTTGTTGCAACTTATCAAGGATGAGACCAATTTGACGCTGTCAAAAGCCAATGATGTATGACACGTGTGACAAAATGTCAACTCTAAAAAATCAAGGGTCAGACTATTGACCTGGATTTCGATTTTCAGGGGGACTGACCTATTTCTGGGTCAGGCTGACACGAAAGCTGTTTTTTTACGGAATCTAACTCAGATTTTGATTCAGACTGACCCTTTTCGGGGTCAATTGACACGTATTCCGGGTCATACTGAGCCAAAGGGTCGAGCCCAACGGAACCCAGAGTCTGGGTCAATTCTGACCCGTTGGTTTTTAGAGAGAAAACGACTTTTGGTTAAGACATTTGCTGCAGGACGAAGGAGCGACTGGGATCGAATCCAAACCGCTGAGGATACTTTTGTCCACCGTATAGCTTAGGTACACTGGTGTGAATGTCCACTTCCTTTAGTTATTTAAGTACCCACGCAAAACGGGGGTGTTGCATGAAGAGACTCAACGCCCAAGGGCAATGAAGACCGTACCCCATCCATGAACATGACTAAGACACAATAACCGGCAAGCCACCTCAACAACTTACTACTCCAACACTGTGTGGATATTGACTTCATAAATCCAATGATGATCGTGCTCCTGACGGGTTTCGACATCCCTCCTTAAGTGGACAGGTGTAGTCACACTCTCCAGAAAAACATCCGGTAAATCATAAAAAACATCTTAGATTGTCAGAGGAAGACGTTACTACTGCACAAAGTCTTTTTGCTGGCCAACCGTCTCGTAGGTTTAACACCTAGTCTTAACCTACCAGTCGTAATGGTAAAGACTAGCATGAAATCAAAGGCGTTTGCCAACCCAAAGTTTATGTACGCATGCGTGAATATAATTAGCATGTCTCACGGGAAGGGGTAATTCTGCGATAACCCTAACAGCTAGGAATGGTGCCCGTAAGCTCAGAGTAAGCAGGGCCAAGAAATTGGCCCCGTGGGACTACACCTTGACAGGCATCTGTGACGTCCATCTTATCTGTTTCGTGTCGAACGCGTAATCTTTTCTCTTGAAATGGTGTAAAAATAGCTCAATAAAGTCCACTGCTGAGTCGTGGGATAACCTAGGGTGGGGAAAGGTGTGGGGAAGCAGTTCATGCCCCGGGATAGTCTGTTTTAGAGGTAGCTGCAGTCCCGGGCTGCACGTACTACCCAAAGTGTTGCAGTGCTTGCTGCCAAAATGATCCATTTTAGTCACCTTAAAGTAAACTACTGGTACACAGCGTTTTGAAACAACATCAACTGTAAAACAATTCGTTCAGACAAGTTTATAAACAACAATTTCTGCGAAAATCGGGACAAGCAACTAGACCATAAACACAGGGAAACATTACATGCTAAAATGAGGGCAATTAATGAGCAATTAATGGGCAATAAAAACAAACAGATTGAAATACTTTTGTTCTTGCTCAGGTTGACTTAGAAGCACGTAAACAAAATGTATTTGAGATTAGATTCTGAGTCAGCTTGACACGAGTCAGTTTGACACAGTTTCTAAGCAAAAAGTGGGTCAGGCCCCAAAAATTGTTGATGTGATCCTTTAAAAGGAATTACACGGAGACCTTTTTTTCACTTGGTCCAAAATTGATTGTGATGGAATACGTAATACCCACGCCTGAGAGAAAACCTGACAGAAACAGGGGGAAATAAAATAAAAACAGAAACAGAATTTCTGTGATAACAATAAAATCACGTACCCTCCACGACCTGTCAACAGCCCCTTAGTAATGAATTTCAACACAGCCGAACGGACATATCAACATACTTTTTGTAGCTCTCTTTTCGGAACAATAATGAGGTTTTGTCCACTATTGCTGTATATTTTCCTAATTTATCCTACTTTAATTATATTGTATAATCTCATAAGGTGCTTTAAACCAATTGGAAACCCTAACTACCATACACTGTAATCTGAGTTCTGAAGATATCTTTGTAGAGAAGATGATAACGAATTTATTTTATTTATTTATTTTGTTTTATTTGTTTTTTGATGGAGGGAGGAAATCCCCCAAAAGGGAAAACCTACGTTAAGGTAGGTACTGAAAACCAAATCTATGTGTGAGGGTCCGGTCCGGAAAGTTGAGGTGGAAGGTTGGGAAAGTAACCACTTGGCCAACCTGACAGTGTTTATTAACATTTCTCCACCTTACTCTACTGCTTGGTTTCCCTTGGTTAGCTGCAAGTGGGCAGTTCAAACTCGTGTCCGTTTTGATCTCAAATGCTCGGGTGTGTATTGATGTTTTTAGCTGAAGGTATGCATTTCCGCCCGTCTCGCTAAATGGAAATGGTTTGGAGACACGCAAATAAAGGCATCATCCTAACCTACAGATGCCTGATTTGCATCCACCGTGTTTAGTTTAGTTAATGCCACCAGTGACACAAGTTGATCTGTCAGGACAAAAGTTTGGACTTAGTTTTTATTACTCATGGAGATAATACGGAAATGTTATGCGTTTTTATGACTGCACTCGGTATTACAACACTTTCCCCCGTAGCTAGTACAAGGAAGAACATTATTATACTTCATTTAGTGGGAGTTAAACCACCTCCCTGAGCGACGCTTCCTCCTGCTGGAGGACCGCACTCATTTCCGATCTGGAAGACTAGAGTTGTTCCCGATGGAATCGTGACAGTCCATTTTATAGCGAGCCGAATGTTCATACACAGGCTTGCTCAGGAAACTACGTCGTAGCGCCCGGACGGCGTCGTGCACACTAATAGCAGAGGATCCATTCGTCTTCAGGGGCCGCTAAAAACCACATCCAGTATATGGAGAGACAATATTAACACAATTTGTTCAGGCCATAGTTTTCGTTTTACCAATATTGAACAAAAATTATCATGCTAACTTAAAAACTAGTATTGAGATAAATCATAAACAAATAAGCCCTGTTGTTATTCTTTGGAACTCAATTTCCGCATTGGTAGAACACTTTCACCTGCTCTTAATCAGTAGTTGAGATAGAACTCCCTCGTTACTGCTTCGCTGCATGTAGTTTTAGTTTAACAATGCAAATTTCTGTCATTTGGTTGGTCTTCTGCCTATCGTAATGTATTAGATATGACAGATGACACGCTATATTGACGGATCCTGACATAGAGGTACCCGATATGTCAAAATGCAACCATAGCGTGTTCTTCTATAGCGACAATTTGCTCTCCTCGTGTACGCCTTAAGCGTCCATCCTTTCATGTAGTTTGACAGATTAAGCTTGTTACCGCGTTACATGATCAATACGCCCAGCCCTATTACAGCGTTGTTCTTTCCTTTCTTTGATTTACTACGGGAGCAAAGTAGAGTTTCAAATGTAACGCATTAGTGAGAAATTATATCGCCATGTTCATGTTTGCACGCAGGGAGGGGTGTGGTTAACGGCCGTTTCTTGGAGTGAGACGCCCATGTTCATGTTTATGTTCAACAGCTATGCCTAAGAGTATTACGTTTACCTGTTTTGTCCTACGTCTACTCTTTATTTTATGTGTTGTATTTGTTTTAAGCCAACCTACACAATGTTTTCTTCTGTGTGCTTCCGGTCCTTTTTGGGGGTCGAAATACGTAAAATTGAACAATCTGCCATTACTGGTTTTCATTCTATTCAAGTTTTGTCTGTTTATATTTTTCTTAAACGAAAACACCTTTTCAGGTACGGGCCTGTACTATCGCTATCAGAAACAAGGATCTTTCCGGTTTCTTACGATCAATCATAGCGATTTTTTTGCGCACAAGGGAGACATGATTCAGACCGGTTTAAATGTATAGGTATGCTTTGTGACACTATTGATGTAGCTCTGACGCCCGGCTTCGGCTGAGAACAGTCTGTTTAATCAAATTAAAGCTTCGATTCGCAGAGCCCGATAGCCTGTGACAAGTCAAAGAACTTGTCATTTGTTTTGCCGACGTCAGTACTTTATTCGTTTGATCCAGCCTTGAATTGTTGTCGTTTTGCTCAGCAGATGTTCAACATGTTTGTTAAATTTCCAAACTTGTTTTGTTCGATTTTGATTCAATGGCTTGACCTTGGATTGAGTGAAAACTGTAATTAAGGGATCTGTATTTAAGGTAATCTGTCATATAAAAACTCACATACTTCGATAGCACCGTCTTCAATAAGCATGACATCGTGGTTTGAATAGAGCTGAGGTAAACGTGCCAAAAGAGGAAGGAAAAGAAGAAGCGATTTTGAAAGTTGATACCAAGGACGGCGGCCACCGCCTGCACTCATTAAACAAACAAACCCGCAGTCGTGACTTTCCTGTAGTAGTCTAAACCCCATAGGAATCAAATGAACTACCAGAAACCACGATCATGTGTCCAGAGACCTCCGTAATAGTCCACGAGTAGCATTCGTGATCGTCCATTTTAAACGGTGAAAGCTCGTCCGGATCATCCCCGGTTATGAGCAATCGTAGCGTGTACTTCAAAAGTGCAGAGACACCCTAGAGACTTGTTTCCCAGAATGTTTTTTTTTCTGGTGGATCGTTCTATTCTAGATTAAGGTAAAGCAAATTGGTTATAAAAAAGTTCAAATTTGAATATGAATCCCTCTGATGACTATCATTAGTATAAATGCCTCATTTAATGAGCGAAAGTAGGATAACCGCGTGATTATATAGTTCATAAAAAGCACTTTTGCTTTATGGTTGACTGAAATGAAAATATCAAGCAAGGATATTCCCAGGTACCGTCATTTGGGGACGGTTAATAAGTGACAATTGGAATATTTGCCAGCAGTACCAGTGAATTTACATCCAGTTGATTACCACCTGTACTTTCAGCGAAGTATTAGTTTAATCTTATTCCTATATACGAAGTTTAGCTGCTGCTATTTCTATTAGAATAAATAAATCAATACAACAATTATAGAATTAGAAAAGCAGAGATAGTTACGTAGCAGGCCCCTCTGTGAATCTTATGATCCAGAATCATTTCAATAATAAGATGCTGGTTTATTGGTTTATCAAAAACATTAAAAACAATCACGGCAAGAGGTCAAATTGAGGTCAAATTAAAAATATTAAAAAGCAAAGAAAACAAAAAGCACGAGAGCAAAAGAATCGTCTTTTACTGTAAAATTGTAAAGAACCAAAGTGGCAAGTTTCAACAAACTAAAAACGAATGTTAAATAAAAGAGTACATTGAACTGTAGACTTTTACAAGTCGTATTGATAACTTTGGCCAAGGGTGGTAAAATGGTATTCAATATGGAGAGATCTTGATGTGCAGTGCATGTTCATCTGATACCAATTCGTCTATGGACAACCGTTATTCGATCACGTGGTTTTCCTCAAACTTTTAAAACTAAAATTAAGTGCACCCTTCACTGTTTACCAGCGGATTCTTATCTACGCAGGTCTGCAGCATTCTGTTGCTTTGAACCAACAAAGTTTGTGCGTGAGAGTACTTTCATACAACAGCCGTTCCTGGCCGAGTGAGAGCTATACTTAAGATACATACGGAGTTCTTGTAAAGGCAATTTCCAGACATGTAGCGCTTGCTTGTTAGTCATCTGAATATTTTGATGCAGCCGACCAAGACAAATTGAGCGAGCTTAGGGATGGTCCAAAGGTTAAACCATGAGGCTGAGCTGCTCCGGGGCATGTCAATACATTTTGCCTGAATCAATCCAGCGAAGTTTGATTCCGATAATGACACATCAAATTACTGGAAAATACAGTGTCCGGTCACGTCGATAATTCAACAAATTACATCATGTCTTTACACAAAGTCATTCTGTTTGCGGCGCAGGTTTGGTTTATCCCCTCACGTAATCTCATCTCTGACACCTTCTTGCCCCGACTCTCGCCGAGGTCACTGCAATTGAATTCCCCCGACAAACCCAATCAATTTAGGGGCTATTCCCAGCGCCGCACCGCTAGCAGAGGCTGGGATACGAAATTACAGTGGTGAATTTACCTGTGCAGGCGACTATTTTTAACAAAAATGGGCTTGTTTGATCTTCTGTGCACTGACTTTCCTGACTTCTCGCGTCTAGTATTCGCCCGGGGTTACACACTTTACTATTAAAAACCAGAGAGTGCAGCTACCGCGTGTACATATCCGTTTCAATAAAGTAATGCCAGACTATCTAACGCCTAGACCCTGTGACTTGATTACTTGGTAGACTATGACAAAAGATAAACAGAGAACAATGGGATACGATAAGTTACCTTTTTATACATCGCAAAACCATTCCAACAATCGGGCTTAACTTGGTTATCACAGAGGCGCAATTTGGCGAGTAAATGAAAGTATTCAATAGATTGAACTTCAAATTGAAATTAAACTCGTTTTCGTACATTACAGCAAACTGTGCACAATGATACGTACTTTGAAATTTCGCTCCATCAAAATGAAGCCAAAGAAAGGTCTGACTGCCAATGAAGAGCCGTGGAATAAACGTCTCCACATGCCGATCTTCAACTGCTTGTCATGATAATCAGATTATGAGAGGAGTCCCAATGGTAGAAGTTCTTCAGACGTCCATTGTGACGTATTATACGCATACAAAAACCACGTATATATTTTTGTATACTTTCATGTATATATTTCAAGTATTTGAAAAACACCATTTTAAATCATTTTATTAAAATAATTCGTTACGCATTGCAAAGTGCAACTTTGCGATTACATAGTTTGTGTGACACATATTCCTGTAAATTTCCAGGATACGTGACCTTAAATTAAAATTTATATTAACCTAAGTATATGTATAAATAGTAAACAACGTCACAAATTGTTGTTGTGTAACAAAAACACCGGACCACTGGAGCACCCCCCCCCTATTCCATTCCAAACCAAAGTCGTGAGTCTTAGACCTTGACTTCTCACATAGCCCCAACGGATTTGTGCTTTAATGTTCAGCAGGCTAGGGGGTTTTGTCCGCCCATTAAGACGCCGGAGCAAACATGATCCATCCGCAACTTCGGCATTTAAACTGGTGCTTGCGACGCGTCCCACCTCTACAAATGAACAGAATCTTTGTCAACCAAAATACATTCCCCTCTAGACACCAAACTTTTTTCATCTTTCAAACTGCCAAGGTGGCTTTCAAGTCAATTTTTTTTTCTCGAAATACCTTCCGGCTTTCCCCATTTATATTGCTACAGATCTCCATTTAAATTGGAGATAAAAAAAAATAAAGTTTGTTTGATTCCGTGTAATCCCGTACAGGGTATACAACTTGGGGAGGGGGGGTGACTGCACAATATTGTCGCACAATATTGTTCCATTCTATTTCCTTAGGTGTTTATCCAACTGTGCTAGCTTGCCAGTAAGCTCTACCCTGAGATACGTGTCACTAATACGTCATCTTGGGAACGCCCCGCCCACTTCCTGAAATGGCGGGAAATTAGTTCCTGTCTGTTCCGATCAGATTGTGGCGCAATGGTCGCACACATTGTTTACCCCAAAGTAAATTGATGCAAATTGTTGACCTGTAAAGCACAGTCATTGCGTTGAGATCGCTTGATATTTAAAATGTGTTTTGGCGAAGTTGTTTTCTTAGTAGCTTTCGTAAGTGGTCGCTACCAATGTTTTCTTTACGCTGGAAGTGAAATGGATTAATCCGATGAACTGATGGGGGAAGTTTAATTGGTGCTTAGCACCTGACGTGTGTTACTATAAAGTTTTTGCCCGTGTTTTTTTTTCGACTTTGTTATCTTTGTAACCAAATAATTGTTTCTAACGAAATACAAAGAAGTTGCTTTGTCTATCAATGACCTTCTTAGTGTTTCCCTCCCCTTCACTTGCCTGTAATGTACCGTACTTATTTATATAGTAACGTGGCATACAAATCGAAAAGTTTATGGCCAAACATTTTGATTCGTAGCAGTATATGTTGCCTTGGCGTTTTGTTGCCGTTATTATTGTTTTCCAGTGTTGGTTTAATTGATTAACCCTTACATGGTCTGTTTTTATTTATGTTTCCCCATTTTGAACAGGGAACTGCGATTTTCATTGTAGCACTCAGATAAATTTGTCCTCTAAATTCCGATTTAATTACGATAGTCTTAATGTAATTTACAAACAAACAAGATCGTATTAACATTGTATACGTTCCACTGTAAAGTTCTCTTTGTACTGAAGTTTGTGTCTGTTTCAAGTGATTCTGGTGGTAGTACGTACTGCTTTACACCTTCCAAAGTTGGTCACTCCAATTCAAATCATCACAGTTTAAACCCCAAAGAATTTCCTCGCAGTAATTTGAGTCTATACGTGCAATATTATCGCCAGTTCTTGATAGGCGTCAGGGCGGTCCTGAACCGTTGTAATAATATGTTCACACTTACCCAAATAACACACCTCCGGCGTTTCCTATGGACCTCGTTATGATTGATTGGTTGGTGAAATATTTTGTTCGCGCTCAAAAAAAAAAAAAAAAAAACCGATCATCTACAGCCTGTGGGTAGCATGACTTTGTTTTCGACAGAAACAAGAACATTAAATACTGGACGATATTGGTTAGCCTTGGGGTACGAGGGCGGCTCAAACAGCTCGCATGGATTGATGTGAACATCATACATACGGCGCATGGATTAGTTCGTTAGTCTGGGTGAATTCTCTTGAAAACACTTCACTCTTAAATTGAGTTTTTGAAAAGGTTTTTACGGTCGTCGTATTGCAAAGCACGTTATGTAAAAGTACAATATAAATGAATGAATAAATCCGCGCCTACAGTGCTTGCTGTCGTTTTGTATATAGGCCGATATATAAATTTGTTAATCCCCCCGCATAAAAAAAATAAAATAATAATCGTTCGAGTTGTTATGATCAAGGAGAGCAACCAACTTGCAATAATCAAACAGCTATGTTAAATAAACAAAGTACCAATTGTAATATTTACAAAGCAAACGCAATTTTGTATGCCTTTGATTTTTTAGCCTATGTAGAATTGCTCTGATGATTGTGGTTTAAATAGGTATGTTTTTGTATATGTTTTTATATTTTGTGCTTTTTCAAACAATGGACAAGAAATGTAAATGGAGTGACATGCTGTTCATGGAAAACAAACATAATCGAATTTATTTCTCTCAAAGACGTACGAGGGAAAGGACTTGCAACCAATTTCAACTTTAAAGTCTCCATCATTTCAAAGTCTTCCTCGCTACTCCAAAAGCTTGTTTTCAGAGACAATATTATAAATCCCCGTAACACGTACTTCCAACTCCAAGCTGATGTTCGGGGCAGGTCAATTCTGCCGGTGGTATGACTTCTCCCTTCCCCAGGAGAATGAACATGTGTTACTAGTTCATTAGATATGTCATTAAGCTAAGTCCAGAATAGTTCTTCTTCGTCTTCTGCTGTTTTTTCTCTTTTTCTTCCCATGGCAGCTACAGTTACACCCGAACATTTTCTTAAATCCGTTGCCTCCCTGATTGATTGAAATGAGTTTTAATTTTTAGCCCGTTGTGGGGTGATGCCGAAGTGGGCGTTGTTTGTATATTTGCTCTGCAAGGAGTCGTTGACCCAAATTAATTTGTGATATCTGGATTGAAATCAATCAAGTTCTACAAGATGTGAATCTAGCGTCTGGACTTCCCAAACAGATGTCAATTGGTGGGTATCCTTAATGCACTCTGGGGACTCGACATTTTGCAACACGGCTCCATTGTAGTCAAATGATTTAGCAAGGCCCTTCCATTTTTAGCAATATTTTACAACAGTGATTTTCTCCCTACAACGTGTTTAATAATTTGAAGGAGACCGTGACTGCTCTGCAGGATGATTCGAAAGGATACCAATGTAGTAATTTATTTATGTCCAGTGACAACGCTAATAGAGAGTAAAGTTGGATCAATTTCTATATTATCGTTTTGGTTTGCAGGTAAATATGTTTCCGTGTTAAAATTTGTCTGTCTGTTTTTTTTTTTTTTTTTTTTTTTAAGTACACTGTACACCAAGCTTGTATTTTTATTGTTGCAGCAGGCTCAAATTTGTTTTATTACTATACGTGTTCAAGGAATCGTGTTTAAATTTTAACTCTACATACAGGAAACCGCGAAAGTGACCGTAATTCTTATGGTATTTGGTAATTATTTGTTGTTAAGTCAACAGTTTTGATCCAAATATAGTTATGGGATGGCTTAATGGACTGTAGACTAAACATATTAATTGAACATCTACACGGGAAAATTAAGCAAAAACGAAAACAAAATATCCCTTTAGTTCTGTGAAAGATTCAATTCTTTTGTTTAATGTTACGAACCTTTAAGTTTAACTGTTTGGGAATATTTTTACCGAAAGGTTAATAAGTATTTTAAAACTAAATGAACTCAGATCACCCCTAAAAGATGCATCTGCCCCTTTTAAAAAATATTTTCATTCAAATTGTTACTAGAATGAATTACTCTACAGTTGCAGCTTTAGAATCACAAGAAAAAATCAATCTCACTATGTCATGGAAACTACCTCAGGAGTAGTAACATCTGCTCACAATTATCAAGAATAAATGAACAGAAAGCTGTGATCAACCGCAGTAAATCACAATGTCAAAACTGTGTTTTTCTTGTCAGAACATAACACGGTAGCTCACAGACTACACCTTGCAAGCCAATGGTATTAATTATGCTAAACATTGTAGTTTACGTGTAATTATTATCAAGGGATGTTTTTTTGTTTTGCTTTGATGCAAATACGTGATAAAGACTGAATAAGTGTTTGTGTTTTCCGTACCCTTTCTAAAATTCGGGTCAAAATCGACCCGAGTTCTGGTTTTCAGGGGATCTTAGTCATTTCCGGTTCAGGTTGACCATTAAAACGGTTTTTAACAATGGTACTTTACACGGTTTATGCACTATTTGTTTTTTGTCAAATTGACACTGCTTCCGGGTCATAGTGACCCGAAAGGGGTCAGGCACCACGGTACATGGATCCGGGCATTTCTAACCAGGAAGGTTTTTTTTGTTTTTTTTTGTGAGATCCAAAACAATGATCCAGCAATCTCAAGTCAAGCAAAGTCTGTCTTATCATCGTTGCGCAAGAAAGTCTCAACATTTTGCGCAATATGGCTAAACGGATGCCGTCATCCTAAGTGCACGTTATTATAGGAGCGCTAAATCCGGTTTGTAAATAACGCGCGTACATCTGCTTCACGCGCAACGTGTTAGCCCATTCCAACTTGGGTGTGACTTTATGGAACAATCACTCATAATATCGTTAAAGAATATTTCATTAGAAACGGGTGGTTCTGACAGGATCTTGAGTCTCTGTGAAACATTACGTTCATTTCCATCTTCATATATTAATCCTTCAATAAGTAAGTCCTAGCTTAAAACATCTTCATGAGCTCCTGATATTATAATCGTTGGCTTAGGGGGAAATAACTTCACTCTTCCGAACAGGAAAACAAAAACGCTACTGCGCACTACAGACACTTGCTGCTTAAAATAATAATAATTATACGATACATTTATATGGCGCATAATGCAGGAGCCTCTATGCGCAACACAAAACATAAAACAGTGAAAACACATACTACATACAAGCAATTGTTACAAAGAAAGATTCAAACAAATGAGTCTTTAAAAGTCCCTTGAAAATCTAAAGAGAGTCAGCTTGGCGAATATGAAGAGGTAATTCGAAAATTCATGCAAGAAGCAAACCTAGGGGAGTGGGGGTATCTCCCAAAATGTTCCCATACTTTAAATTTTGTACATAAGTTCTCCCCTTAAATCCTCGGAAGGGTTGCCGAGAATCCCAGAACACAACGAAGACACATATTGAGCAATTTATAGTGCAAGCTACTCGTGATAAGCGGTTTACTGCTTTCTACTGCTACACACAAAGTTTCTCAGACAAATTATTTTCTGCATAATGTTTCTGTTGAAGTGGGACCTTATCCAGATATCATAAAGCAGTCGAGCAAACAAAACAAACATAAGTAAAGACACACAAACTCTCACCGAAGAAATCGCTACTGTTACTAAAGCCTTGTCAACCTCACCAATCATATCCAATCATAAAACCATAATAACGGTGGCACGACAGCAACTACCGCTGCCTGATAAATGTCACGAATATGCGCACAAATTGATACAGCTTCTTACAGTCTTGTTCTAGGCACATCATTGCACAAAGCACGCTGCCAGTTGTGGCGGTCTGGATGTGCTTAAAAGTAGGGACATAAGATTGGTTTTTGTCAATGTTACGCTGATTCATCTGCAACATTATAAAGAACGCGTACGATACAACAAAAGTAGCATGTGAACGTTCAGCTGAATGCGTTGCTACTTGTTGACAAAAAACCAGCAAACTGTCTTGGTATTTTCAAAAGAGTGTAAAATCCATTCGCATTTAGCGAGGTGATAGTGGGTAACCAACTGCCTCTCTAGCCGCAAATTTGGGAAACGAACACCAACCCATCAGAATTCGATAAACGATTCATGCATTAACGTTTCTCAGATTCAAATGTTTTTGTTTAAGTTTTTAAGATCCCTTGACCTTCGTATCACTATACTTCAACATAACATCATACCGTGACACAGAAGGAATCAGATATATATATATATATATATATCTAGTCATGAACCACAAGGGAAACTGACTGGGAAATTTTATTTAAATAGTTCGGGTTTGAACAAAGAACAATTGACTGGAGCGGGACTTGAACCAACGACCTCCGGATTAACGTACCGGCGCTCTACCAACTGAGCTATCCAGCCCTATGTTGGCGGTCTCCCTATTAGTCAATATCTTTGTTCGGGGTGCCAGTCAGAAGCCATACAACCGTTAACTACCGTGTAGCCAGGGATCACACCCACGTTTACGATTCAACCTGGGAAGCGGCAGCCACGGGATCACCTTAAGGGGATGCGACTTTTTAATATTAAATATCTAGTCATGAACCACAAGGGAAACTGACTGGGAAATGTTATTTAAATAGTTCGGGTTTGAACAAAGAACAATTGACTGGAGCGGGACTTGAACCAACGACCTCCGGATTAACGTACCGGCGCTCTACCAACTGAGCTATCCAGCCCTATGTTGGCGGTCTCCCTATTAGTCAATATCTTTGTTCGGGGTGCCAGTCAGAAGCCATACAACCGTTAACTACCGTGTAGCCAGGGATCACACCCACGTTTACGATTCAACCTGGGAAGCGGCAGCCACGGGATCACCTTAAGGGGATGCGACTTTTTAATATTAAATATCTAGTCATGAACCACAAGGGAAACTGACTGGGAAATTTTATTTAAATAGTTCGTTAATCCGGAGGTCGTTGGTTCAAGTCCCGCTCCAGTCAATTGTTCTTTGTTCAAACCCGAACTATTTAAATAAAATTTCCCAGTCAGTTTCCCTTGTGGTTCATGACTAGATATTTAATATTAAAAAGTCGCATCCCCTTAAGGTGATCCCGTGGCTGCCGCTTCCCAGGTTGAATCGTAAACGTGGGTGTGATCCCTGGCTACACGGTAGTTAACGGTTGTATGGCTTCTGACTGGCACCCCGAACAAAGATATTGACTAATAGGGAGACCGCCAACATAGGGCTGGATAGCTCAGTTGGTAGAGCGCCGGTACGTTAATCCGGAGGTCGTTGGTTCAAGTCCCGCTCCAGTCAATTGTTCTTTGTTCAAACCCGAACTATATATATATATATATATATATGTTTGTTTTTACTTAACCTATCAAAACAACAATTATGTTGTCACAAAATCGTTCCAGGCGATGATAACACAACTATGACGTGCGCGTACTTTTCCCTAAGCTTCGACACTAAATTTACTCTATACCTCTGCTTCAACTGAAAGGTTGAAAATTTAAATTTCCCCTGAAAGGCATCCTAAACGTCCACTTTCTAAGCCAAATGTGGATTATTTTTACCTTGCCACAGGCGATAACCGTCACTTCACTCTATTGTATAACACGAAATATGCATGTCATATCTGGCCACCTAGATTCTAAAGTAGAGGCCCAAATTGCTGATTCAACTCAGTTCCGACAATGATGGAGTCGTTACGAAATTACAACGGTACGTTATCCAATTTTATAAGTTGACAGGCTGTCCCTGGTGCAGAGCACACAAAAGCGCACACTAAAGTCCGGTTGAACCTCATCAACATCGGTAGGGCAAGGATTCGGCGCTGAGCTAATTTATCTTGACTAGCTGTACAATACAATCAATAGCGTAAAATTACGTTTGCGTAAGGCATTCTGCGTTTGGATTTAAGTGTCTCTCCGGACGAGCAGCATTTATCCATATTCCACACTTATTCTAGCTGGCTGGTTTATTTCGGGCATCCTATTATTAAGTTGAAATAACTGTCAGCCGTGCTTGAAGTTCAGTCTTGACGCAAACTCATTTCATATTTCAAAACCGATTAAATCAAATACACTTTTGGCCTGAGAAATAGCGTTGCCAGGAAACGATGGTACACATGTACTTTTACTTTAGAAACATCTATCATTATGAAGCGTCTTTATAGCAACATATCAATAAGAATGAAATACTTCTTCCATTTGAGATAAATAATTGTCCCTTAATTGCGAGAAACGTTGTTATTCCTCTAAGCAATTTGTTTTTATAAAAGAGTCGACGACGAAATAGGCACGTACATGAATTTATAAACACATTTCCTTGCCAAATTGTTTTTACTCTTACGGTAGCACGCGATTATATTTCTACACATCCCTGTAAAAAACCCAACATGGTAGATTATGTAACATCAGTGCAAGTCATTGAAAGTGTAGGCTCTACAAGTGTAATGTAAAGGCCCTACAAGTAAACTATAAATATATTGAGTACAGCATGGGCTTGCATTTTAATTCTTTGCAAAAACATGCAGTACTACTTCCACTTGAGGTACGAAACAACCTGCTGCAAAAAATGAAAACAGGGAAAAATTACCCACCAGACAGCCCGTTTGATTTGCGCTGATTGGCTTTGATGTGGCAAAAGGCGTCTGCATTTGCAGACCCTCGTCTGACTCCAATCAATCGGTCTGAAACTTGGCATTGATCGCGAAGAAAAAGGAGAAAAAGGAGAGGAGGAAGAACAGGAAGAAGAAGAAGAAGGGAGGAAGAAGAAGAAGAAAAAAACCAGCCATGGATCTTTCTGAAGTGCTTTCAAATACCAGAACAAGTTATGGATTAAAATGGCCGATAATATATCAATAACTGACAAATTAGTCATCAGTGAAGCGTAGACCTGGACCCCGTTTAGACCAGCCCAGGGCATTCAAAGTGTGGACCTGACAACAAAAGACGTCCACACAATACAGGGACTTGAAACACGTGGACTTAAGCACGTCCACACTTTGTTTTACTGTATCGAAGAATATGTTTTGTCTTGAGTGCACAGAGCAAAGGAACGTCCACACAGTGTATGCAACACGCAGCTGTGTGTGTTTGTGTGTTAACAATACCATCGTGGAAAAAAACAACATGTTTGTAGCGATTTGACAAGGCGTGTTTGCATTTACAGAGGAGTTACAATAATTGCGTCACTCACAATTACAGGAAAGCTCACACATGAACTGCTGGCAAGTCAGCGTGACATTTGGTTTTCTTATGAAAACAGAAGTTCTTGAAATCGAAACTGTGAATGGCTTCTCGTGAGTGAAAAACGTCTGCTTAAAAAACTGTATTAAAATTACCCCGACCTACAAGTTCAACTCAACCATTATTTCCATATTGCAAAATGTACATACACTATTAGAGGAAGTCAACTGAAAACATGGAGGTATATTCAAAAGCGTAAGTCTTGCAGAGAAATGCCTTTATAAAACAAAATACTTTGCCTTTATAGTACACGAACATCAACTTCAGATTGTACATAACAGACGGAACGGAACAAACATGCGCTAAAAACCTGGGACAGAACAAGGTAAATCATAACTAGAAACTCAAAGAGATGAAGGATAACGAGGGGAAAAGCTACTCCATGTGTTTAGAGACAAGATGTATTTTTGTAAGAGTTATTAGAAACCATACAAGGCAAGTACAAGCGTGCCTTTTTTGTGCTTTCGATAAGCAGTGGTTATTTAAACTCCGTAAACAGGTAAAGTCTGCTCACAGGCTTTTTATAACCAACCATACGAGTATATTTTGATTATGCGTGCTGAACAGAGTTTTTGAAATGGAAAAAAAAAAAAAAAAAAAAAAAAAAAAAACGAAGGAAGGTATTTACTGAACGTACTCGGACTGGTGTTCTGACTTATTTATAAAGGTCTCAAACGGGGTTCTAGATCCAGGGACTTTACCTCGGCCGGTTTTGAGAATGGGGTTAATAGTGTCGCTATTCTGTAGCTGAATTAACTTCGAAACGGGGTAGTCCAATTGCCCTCCATCGTGAAAGACTGACTTACCACGACGCCAAAATGGCATGTTTTTAAACAGTAGAGGTAAAATCCTCACAATAACAACAAGGAGACAGTCTTACAGTGTACCTGAGCTCCTTTCGGAGGAGACAAAAAGGAGAAAAGCGAAAGAACTTTGATTGGCAAGATTATTTCGGATACTAGTCACTGGATCAGACGTATTGATTGCACTGTTTGAAAATAGACATGCCAAAAAAAGCCGCAATTACCGAGACCTCTATCATTCGTGCCTTATTTATCGTTCAATCGAAAAATCATCTCGGCTTCGCTGACAGATATGACATGTACTCCGAGGCCAATTTGTCGTTAGCTTAAAGACAGGGTACGAGATTGGTTACCGAAAAACAAAGTTTAAAAGTTTGAATTTGAAAGCTGAAATGTTATAAAGTGGTTCCTACCCAGCACAAATGGACCTTATTCATTGATGTAAATGACTATGGAACAATGGAAAACTCAAATCTTCATTTGACATTTAGACGAGGGCGCCTTACTCAAACGATGTCTCATGCATGAGGTCAGTCCCAAAGAGCAATGTGTCCGTCTGGAATACTGTTACAGTTTAAAATTTAGTGTGTCTTGAATAACTCTTGCCTATTTCGATTACCACAATCGAAATAGGCCATCAGATAAGCACAAAGACGGCACTAAACAAAAAAACCTAAACAAAAAAACAACAATAGGCTAGATGTATGTGAATTATATATTTTATCAATATAATTATATAACCTGTTTTCGGTGATTTCAATTAGCGTGATCATCACACTGTTGAAAGTTTCACACCTTGGACGTGTGCTATCTTTGTTGAAAACTACAGCAAAAAGGATTGATCTTACCCTTTCCCAAAACAATAATGCACCCCCTTTAAAGGTCGTCTGTCAAAATTACTCGCAAGACAAACACAGGAGTGGATTGGGGAAAAGTGAACAATTTGGCAAGGAAAATAAACGGGTGTCTCTCACTGGCAGTGACAGGTGATGAAGGAGGTAGAGGGCTGAGCGTGGTGACTGAGGGGCGAAGTTAAGAAAGCATGTCTGGAGATTTGAGAATCCTGCCATCATTCGGAAGCATCGTCGGTGCGCGCGAAGCTCTAATGCTCATTACGGAAAGCCGAAAGAAAAACAAACAATTTGGGAATTGCACGTTATTTTCAACGCAGGACGTCTCCGAAGGATGGAATAGCTCGGTAATTACACAGACTCATTTTCCATCAAATCATGATCTAAAACTCAAAGTGACAGAGCGGAATTGCGTCAGCCATTTTGATTGATTCGCTGTCAATTAAAAACGGCTTGGGTTACTCTGTGTTGTAATGACGTTTTTCAGGTTTTCTATTTGATACAGTGGCGGGTATGATGAATGTAGTGCAATAATTCTAAGAGGAAAAATAACTTGTTACTCTTGCCGGTTTCAATTTTCTGGTAGATTGCTTAGACCAAATGAAAACAATGGGCATACCAACCTTCTAATTATAGAAATAGTCTTGCCATTTTGTTTCCATTCAACTTTTTATTATTTTTTTTTATGTATTTCAAAAGAAAACAACAAGAAATGGCTGAACCGTCGCCTACAGTTTTCTACGAGTTTTCTCCGACAAATGCGACTCTTATAATATACACAGAACCATGCTCCCAGGTGATCTTTTTTTTGGACCCCCCCCCCTTTTTCACCGCCCCATGGCGTCCCACCCCATTTTTCTAGTACAATCGAAGTTTCAATTATAAGTTTCATTGTTCCTTAAAACTTTATCTTCAAAGTTAAAACATTGCGACTGCATGATCTTGTTCATGTGAGGTTAAGGTATTGGAGCTTGGGGCCGCAGAACGTGACTTGGCCCTCATTGACAACTATTGAGCCTAATGTTTGGTCTCTAGTAGTATTTCACACAGCATGGACATTGAAACTCCCGGCAAAAAGAGGTGTGCGAACATGAATATTAGATGATGCACGGTATTGCAAATTGAAAGGTTGGGCGGAAGCAACAAATGGAACTTCGACAGTGAGAATGCCCCCAAACGCTGGAATATTTACCGCACTCACATTGGTTGTTCGAGTTGCGCAGCAGTGACTTCAAATCAAAGAGATTGCGCTCCGTGTGTATGGCAAGGCCAACCTCTTCCCCATGGTGTGTCGAGCAGTACGAGGTTGACTGCTCTCTCACCCTGGTATTGGAACATTTGCATATACAAAAATTTTGGATACGTATGCAAATTAGAATAGTCTGGCTGCATATCGAAATTCACATCTTCGCCATAGTCTCGTGGTCCGGTACCAGATTTAGTAGCTTGTATGTATTGGAAACATGTACATGTACATGTGGTAATGTAATGTTGTTGTCCAATCAGGGTCCAAGTGAGGAGTTTCCATCCCAGGGTTTACTATTTACAAACATGGTTGGAAATAAAGTAAACCATGGGGACGAAGTTGTGGCAAGGCAGCTTTTCGATAATGACGAACATGCCTACCAGTGGACACAGGGGACCTTAGTCGCAGGGATCCGGGTGGTGTGACAGAACGATAACGTCCTCGGTTGGACTTCGTGCACAGAACCAACGAGGACGCAACTGAAAAAAAAAAAAAAAAAAAAACCCGTCACTAATACTCTAAACAACGGGAGGACATAAAGAAGTGTTCGCTTTACCGGGTCGATAAACCTGTGGGAGGTGGTGGGGATGGGTGTAGGGGGATGGTATCGGTGGATGTGGCATATTTTGTGTAGTGATGCTAAACAGTTTGACATTCGTAAGGTTTGACAAATTAACAAGGTAAACATATGTTCATGGTGGAAGTTTTCTCTTGAAACATGTTTGCCTTGGGACGCTATAATTTTTGAGAAGTGTGTAAAAAGAATTAGTACCTCGCGAGACCAAAATTCAAAATTCAAACTCTGATTATACCAACTGACCTTACATTTTAACATGTTTGTTATTTCACGTACATGTTGGTTTGCATAAAGCGGGGATACATTTGGACAATTACTGATGTTTGCCACGTGCTTCAACACCCTCATCCCTTGAATAAAAAAAAATAAAATACAGGAGTGATGCTATCAATAGAACTTATGCATTGACGTCATCTTAGAAGTAAATCGATGAAGAAACGATGGAATTGCACAGATTTGTACGCGTGGCGCACAGGATTGGCCAATGAACAGTCTCTTTTTGACCTCTAGGCAAGGGCGCCCTACTCAAATGACGTAATTTGATTAAGGTCTATACCAATTTGTTAATTTTCAATCCGAAAACCCCCTCGTTATAGTTGATACCACACTTTCAAAACTTTCAAATCAGAATTGACCTGGATCCGGGGCCGGTTGGGCCCGATACATTAAGCTCCGCCCCATTGCGTATTGACCAATCACAGCCCTGATTGCGCAACCATAAGTCCGACATGCGTGTGCGTATGCTTGACGTGCGCAACAGAGTTGTGCAGAATGGCATTGGAGAGGTTCACGTTTTCTTGCTCACACGTGCGCCGTGGGCGGAGCCTAATGGATCGGTCAATTCGTGTCAAAATAGTGTCAACTCTTACTACATAATGACGCACTCATTTGACAATTTTATTTATACATATTTGTTTCACCTTCTTCCCACTCCTGCTCACGTCACTGTTCGTTTTGCTATAGTTAGGGTACTTTATAATTTGAAACTGGCTAGTCAGTCTTTGACAAATTATCTCTGATGGCAAAGACCGTGATTGACAAAGACGAATTAATTGACTTCTTTGAAATATTAATTGTAGGCTTAGTAAATGTTAAAAGCATTAATATTCTTTAATTAAAACATATGAGGAAACTATTCAATTAGATCTACCAACAAAAACCATCAAATAATTTTAATGCATTCGCCTGCTTTCATTTTTGAAATAGCTTCTGCCTGGCACATAAGTTAACATTTCTAATGACATTTCTAATGACAGGTAGATACGGTGTAGACTAATTGCGTCCTACTCGCAATCAACGCAGGATGTCATTTCGCATTGCAATAAAGTGCAATATTACTCAAACGGACATTTTGGAAATGATGTCAATGGATCTGTCAGTAACATGGGACCCAATTTATGAACTCCAGATATGCACTGTTCAGCGGAGACAAAATCTTCACTTTTTGCTCCATTGAGTTTGACGCTCATGCCCACCATGCGTTAAATCAGCTCGCAACACACCGGTGATTCCGTTATGCGCCTTAACAGTGGGTAAACGCCAATCCCAAAACGAAGAAAGAAATGTTTACGCTCTTTAAAAATTAACATATTAACGTCAAGTGAGGTGATTAAGTTATCAAAGATTCATGTCTGGCAGTTTAATAGCTGCAGATTACTGGTATTTTACAGCTACGGGCTGAACTGCATCCCACGCTGTAGGATCAAATAGAGATTATTGCAAATGCACCGCGAGTAAATGCAGATGTTGATTACAATCTTATTAAAAAAAAAACAAGAGATGCTCGCGGTGACGTGTTTAATCAACCTCATTTTACACAGGGAGAATTACTCAAACTACCGATGTTTTTGCTCTTGGAATGTCATTTCACACATCCAGCATGGCCGTCTTAATAACGCCACTGCAGTGCGATGTTTTACGCTAAACTGAATCGCATTCCTACTCGCGCACGTGCGCTCATTATTGTCAGTTCGGGATCTTTATTTCTGCTCGGTAAAAAAAATATTAAATTCCACCAATGGCTGACAAATTTATAACGAGCTTGTGCTATATGAAAACAAAAAAAAAGTAATATATAAATAAATAAAAATTGAGTAAATCAATAAAACAGATGAAAACTTGTGATTGTGACGCAAGGGCTTGCACTCTGGGCGTGTTTCGAGCCGACGGTCGCGATAAATGTCAGCCGATTGAAATTCAAGTTTCAAAGATCTGAAAAAAAAAAAAAAAAAAAAAAAAGATAAATGGAACGAAAGGAAGAATTACGGAATAATTGGAGCGGCAACTTAAATTTGCGAGTAATGGCGATATTTTTGGATACATTACGCTCTGCGTAGCAGTGTAAATTGCTAGCTGACATTTATAATTTTATTTTTAAATTTCATTTACTTTACATCGTTCTGGTATCAAATCTTAATTATACACCTGCGGGGCTAGACAAGAATCCCGCGAAGCATGGGCTAAGAATTGTTTCCTATTATTAAGCTTTGTTCCGAGCATCGATCAAAAAGTGTGCTGATATAAGGACAAGGACGGGTATGTGATTGGAGTGGAATAATCGGCACCGAGCAGCAACTTAAAATTTGCAATCTGTTTTTAAATGTTATTGTTTTAGCTATGGTTCTTTTTTAGAAATTATTCTCATCTTAGTGGGAAAAATGTTAGCTGACCGTTATAAGGTGTTTTTCTTCGGTGTCATTTACATCACTTCGATCTGGTAACAACTCTTAAATTTATACGGAACTCAGCATGTTGGAGCTGGGGGGAAATAATTCGCGGTAATGTTATGCATTTTTACCCGAGGAGTCTAGGCCCTATGCTTTCGTCTGCAAGACAGAACTTTTTTGTTTCAGAATGTTGTTTTGGAATTCTCAACCTTGTTAGTTCAAATTGTTCTTGTTTGTTCTCCCCATAGGCCTATGTGTCCTAAACTTAAAAGTGACACAAATGGCAGCGTTTCAATTGATGAACTTTTAATTAATCAGTTGCTTAAGGAGACCAAGGACCAACAAAAGAAAAAAAGGAAAACACACAAGGACTCCCTGTGGAAATCCTAAAGGACAGGTGTGCTTCACAAGAAATTGTGTGTAAAACTTTTACGGGAGGATGTTAAGTACAGGTTCAAACCAAGAACAATAGAAGTCTCCACATTGTTGCACTTTTAGAAGGGCTGGATTGTGAACTTGTAGTGACATTCAAACGTAGGACTTATAACAAAAGAAACGACAGGCTAGGGAAAAACCCAAAACAAAACAAAACGAAAAAAAAAAAAAAAAAAAAAAGGAGGGTCAACGACTGGAGGATTATTTCACACTTTTAAAGAGCGTTACATAAGATAAAACATATACGAAGTGTCCATCATTAAAGACTTTCGATTAATACTTGGAATGGAAAAATTGCAGGAAATGTCAGGCATGCTTCGACCTTATTACTCTCTACCTGTTTAATTTGCAGCGGACCCAAAATCATGGCCTTCAATTTAATCACTCATGATGAATAGCACCATCCTACAATAAGATGCCACCCCCAAGATCACAAGAAAAACCTAACCCAACTGTTGAAACAGCTGCCACTATCCACACGGCGAATAAACGAACCCTTCAATTGACCAGGATCTTGTCATGCCACACAAGCTTTATATTGGTTGACCAAGGCGTGATATAAGGTGTTTTGAAAAGCTATGATGGAACCCTAATCTCGAGCGATATTCGCTCATCCTTGTTTAATAATGCAACCGGCAATTGCCCCACAATCGGGAATTGTCCGGGGTTTTAATAAATTACTACGGGGTATTTCATTGTTACGGGGCGGGTGACACGTGCTGAGAATGGTAACACCATTAGATTACATTGCTCAGTTGAATCGACTATCCGGTGCTCTCAAACAGGGAATAAACCAGCGTAAATCTATGGAGGAAAAACATCCTCAAATCCACCTGTGGTAAATTTGTCCGATGATCAACCTCATGAGGTCGATCTTAAACTTTCAGTAAATCAAATCTTACGGGGTTACCAGTTTGAACACACAATTTCACTCTAGATGACTGTAAATGACTGCCAAATCAAATGACCTTTTGAAGAGTTCCATTCCTAGAGATTAATTGTGCTATTGACCTTAAAATGATCCAAGTTGTACCATATCACGGGTTGAAACACGCATTACGTCATTATGCCAACCAAATTATCCCCGATAAATTAAACACAATCTTAAGTTTCACCTCGACTTTTCCTGTTTCCTTTGACAACAAAACAAACACGTCTTACTAAAAAAACTTGATTTGAAGTCCCAACCAGAACAAAAGGGAATATTATAATTTGTGGGCATGGATTTAATGTCTTCGCAAATGATTTTATCACAATTATGCTAGTCATGGGAAAAATGATCACCCGATGATCACCAATGATCACCAAATGATCACCAATGATCACCGGATTAAAAAGAGAATATTGCAATTAACTAATTGCATTGGATTTACACGATAGAGCTGCATTATGACCTATAATCGAATCTTTCGTAAATAGAAATAGGTGACCGGGGAATTGTCAACTGCGCATGTGTAAACGTCAGCCAATCCCAGCGCCTTTGGATGAGGCGCTGGGACCGAACCAATGCGCGAACTGGCGTCGTGAGAGCAATTGGTCTTAAAATAGTTCGTACGCGCGAGACTTACACGGTCAATTAATGATAAATCTATAAAAAAAAAAGTTCCTTTAAAGCCAATATTGTAGGCATTGCTTAATGCTATAAATGTTAACACAGTATTTTTCACTAAAACTATTTATATTTTGTTTTATTTTGTTGCTTTCCAACTACAGAGGAAAACTAAAGAGTGCTAGAAGGAAGTAAACATGTCGACGAAAACAGTACTGCTTGCTTTGTGTATCGCTTACACCGTCCTGCTTGTAACGGCGTTACCGCTGGACTTCCCCTCAGATGAAAACATGCCGTTTTTAAGGAATCTGCGGGCACAGGAAAAGCCTTGTAAGTTTGGATTGTTCCCGATCTGTTTTCATGTTATCAAGTAATAAACCACAAGGGAAACTGACTGGGTAATTGTTTTAAATGTTTGGGGTTGAACACAGAACAATTTAGAGCGACACTTCAACCAACGAACACCGATTTGACGCGCCGGTGCTCTACCAACTGAACTATCTAGCCCTATGTTGGCAGTCTCCTTATTTTGTCAATATATTGTTCGGGGTGCCAGTCAGAAGCCATTCAACCTATACAGGCAGGATCACACTCAAGTTTACGACCTGGGAAGCGGCAGCAGAGGGGTCACCTCAGGGGGATGCGATATTTTATTTCAAATATCAAGTAATACACTACAAGGGAAACTGCTTTAATTCTCTTACAATTTTCAAAACAACCCTTCTTTGCCACTAAACAAAAACTATAAATATGTCTCATTCTGATGTATTGGTTATTTTGGTGTTGAAATGTTGTTGTCATAAAAGTTTTAGTGAGCCTGTATAACGCTCTTTTATGTTGTTTTTTCCTTCTTCTTTTTTCTTTACTTGTGTTTAATAGAGCACTGCAGTATTGTAAGAAGCGTTTTTGTTCCAAGCACTTTAAAAATATCCAATCACAATAATCATTTTGTAATAATTGTTTATGTATTTGTATCCTTAGATTGCAATTACAAGGGGCTGGTATGTCTTTGTGACGAGCACAATAAGCCAACAAGCTGCGGGCTATTCTACTACAACCCAAGGTGATGAAGAAACTAAATACCAAAGTGGCATAAAAATAACACAGAAACAAAGAAACATTCCAAAATAAATAATATAGCGTATCTTTCTAGAGGCTGGCCGTCATAATTTGACACGCCAACGTTTAGAGTCAGACGGCTTCATTTCAGTTCAAAAAGTAAACTTTTAAGAATCGCGCTGGGTGGATAAAACATGGTGGCGATTATGTTTCTCATTGCAAGAGATCTGCCGGATTTTGATGAAAAACTATGCTGACCTGCAATAATAGACCCCTTGCACAGGGTGGCATGACCGCCATCTTTGATGTAAAACAATGGAAACGTCACACACTGCGCACGACTATCAGCAATTGATAGCTCTTCACTGACCTCAGTGCGGTAAGGGGACTGTTTGTTTCTGGTGACGTCACGTGCAAGTGGTCTATAAGTTAAGCACGTGGTTAATGAGTCTACAGATGCACGCACATAAATGTAATAATGATTGTTCAGTGCACAAATTGTGCAACCATACACCCAGCCCGCAGGTGCAGTTATGGTTTCAAATGATTGGTCAACTCAATTCAATTAATTTCGGTTATATTTATGCCTCTTAAGAACAAAATTAAAGGAATAAACTAATTGGTGAACAAAAACAACAAATACTTCAAAGCAGAAAATACCATTGACAATAAAGGCGTGTGGGGAAAAAAAAACTACATAAAATACGTAAATGGCAATATTCTAATTTACAAGGGAAAAAAAAGTACATGCAGAAAAAAGGCTTTTTACAGGGGGTTCTAGAGACGAATTAAAAACTTAGTTTCAACAACTCATTGAGATAGTTCTATGGTGATTAAAAATAATAGGAAACCCACGCTGACCGGCAATGAATCAGGTGGTTGTTGCATCTACAAACACACTCAAACTCTTGTTCTGTACACAGTCGTGCCACCCCACACAACCTGTGCAGTTTTCTAGAGGTTTCTGTGGATGTAATTGTTTGTAACGTTTTGCACATTACAAACAACTCACTAGAACTTACTCCCGTGGGAAGGTCAATGAATAACAACCTTGCATTTAGTTACTAAGCAAGACATTTCTTTTCAGAACTAAGTAGTCTCCCGAATTCCAACATTTACTCCGCGGCAGTAGACTAAATAGCAGGACAAGTTCTCAACAAAAAACAGTCTTTACTGCAAAGTTCATATAAGCTCATGGTGTTACCGCAAACCGAATAAAAATGTATCCTCATCATGCAATGCCTCAAGACCCACAAACAATGTATTTGTCATCAGTGATGATTTCAGTAAATTTATAGTACGGTAATAGCCGTAGAAGGAAGCCCTACAACACATAGTGTTTGAACATTGCAGCAAAAGTAAGGCAAATTACGATTCGCAAAAAACAGCTGAGTCGCCAAACAACAAAAGAACTACATTTACATTTCTAAAGTTGAACCATGAGTTGAAAACCGACGTGAAAACTTACAGAAGTATACTTAAATTGGACATCAAAATATACAGAAGGGGTATGCAATAATGTGATTAAGTACAATTTCCACATCGTTCACACAGTCAAAATAAGCTCCGCTGCGCTCGGCAAAATTATAAAACGTAGCAAACACATACATATCTGCTAACTGTGAAACCATTGTACTGCTTTTAACAGTCTGTTTGTAAACAAATTATTATATTTACTCCGTCACAAAAATGTAAAGTTCACTCTTGAGACTTAGCGAAGCATGTAAAATGGAAATTACGGTGAGTTGATCCTTTGACTAAAAAAACTAATGCCCTCATTGGCCGCCCTTCTACTTCCAACTGTAAACAAAACTCTTCTTACGTCTAAGCCTTTGGCTCCTAAAATCCACTCTTGTTATCAATTTGCCTTCGACAGCTGGCTTGACGGTTTGGAATTTGCTTTGTTGAGTTAATTATTTATTGTTTCAGACAATTAAGCTCACCCCCCCAAAAAAAAATAAATAAATAAAATAAATAAATAAAATGACTGGCTATTTAGATAGCTATTGTTGGAAACAGTACGACGGTTTAAGTGTGTGAGTTTATTCTGATACGGCCACCAAGTGTGAAGTATTACAGTGTTAAACAACAAGAACATGACAGCACTGATTTTTTTAAGTCAGGAAAGTGTGAAATTTGCACATACAATTTTGATTTAACAAAACGAAAGCCTACTCACCATATCCACGAAGACTTCAACTGCCTAAAAACTGTTGGCAACAAGCTGAGTGGTGTAAATCAGTTATACTCCGAGCGGGTTATTCTTGGCTAGAGAGAGAGTGGGGGCGCACAACAAGAACAACGATGTAGCAACGACAATGGCTGCCTCAGTCAACCAAAAACCCGGTCCACTACACACAACGCAATGGTTTTACGCACAGCCCCCATAACAACGTCTCAACAACTCGTAGCAAAATCATTGCGCACCACTGAAATAAATTGTTTTCGTGGAAAATGGAAATTGAATTCGTGGTTTTAAAACAACAGCAATATCAAGTGCACAACATTGTTACTGTAAATGCTGCTTTTTAATATAAAACTGAAAAAGAACGTGCATTTTACTATTTAGGACTACATTTTGTCGAATGGACGTAAAATACCAAGGTGTGATGAGGCTTTTTGCTTACGTCACGTTACAATGAATGTCTATGAATTAGTATTATAAGGGTAAGAGCGCTTGTTATGTAGAGCTATTTCTTCCCATAGAATTACAGTATCCACGGATAACTGTTCGTGTGCATCATTGCAATAGTTGAAACAGTGCGAATACTATGAGAAAACAAAACTTGAACTTTTGGCCGTCCTGGAAGACAGAGTTTCATTTTGTGAAAGTAAGCGTAGCAGGTCCGGATGAACAAAGTTAAACAGTTCATTGAAAGACAGCGTGGATAAAGCGCTTCAAAGCCGATTACCATCCAATCATGGAATCAAAACAACTTTGTAATGTAACCTTCAAATTGTTTACATGCCGATAAAATCGGTCACTGAATAAAAACAAAGGGATATTTATTCAATTGCCAAAATCAATTAAGGTATGAAGCTCTGGGCACTTAAAGGATTCGCAGATATTTCCCGGCTTTTAGCCAGCAGTTGCTGTGCCGAATGTTTTGTTTTATTTTGTATTTATAAATTTGTTTATTGTTACTATTTAAAAAAAAAACAAGTTTCCTGATGTTATTTACTTACTTGTTAAAGGTAGGGTCAAAGATTGGTAAATACTCAAACAATTAGTGATAATAAACACTTAATTGGTGCGGAGCACTGCAGCTGCTGTTGATTGTGTAAACTATGTTGAGAAAGGATTCCCTTCGAAACAATATATTGGATAATTTTTCATCTTAAAACATTTGTATCTGAGAAACGATTCATGCACGAATTTTTTTCTCAGATTTCTGGAGGGTAGGTGTTCATTGCAAATGCTGCAGCGAGAGAGAGAGGTTATGTACTTGAGTTCACTAGCTAAACGTGGATGGATTAGATGTTCATGTGAAAATACCGTGACAGTTGTTTGTTGTTTTCTCTGTTTTATCAGCAAGTATAGAAACTGTATTCAGCTGAAACTTTTACAGATATGACTCTTTAGCTGTACTTTGATGGTATCTTTCTTAATAATTTTGTAGACAGATCGTTGACAAAAAGTAATCTATGACCCTACCTTTAATTTATCGTGGTTGTATTTAAAACAACTGTTGAAGTCATCATTTTGTACTGCTGTTTGTTTGTTTGTTTATGCATTTATGTCATCCATTCTCTTTCATGAATGATTATTGATTCAAACTGTTATTTTGTGTCTGTTGCAGATGGAACATTTAATGAACTCTCCCTCGTGTACAGACCGGTGCAACTGCTTATCTTTTTTCTTCAGGGGTGGTGGGTAGACAGCGAACGCTTTCTGTCGTTTTCTTTGGCCTTTCAGTTTTCTTTTAATTCGATTGACCTCTAGCGGTTGGGGTGTCTGCTCCGGGTTTTAGTCATCACATCATTTGGAGCGTTTTTGGCGACCCTTGCGGGAAATAATGTGTTGCTTCGGTAACTGGCTGAGCGTTTTCGCCTACTCGGTTCAACCGCGGTGACACGGTTTTCCCCAACCAAGCCGAAAATGAGATTGTTGGCTGGGTTATTATTGGATTCAACGTAGTGGATTGACAAACTACTGACCGTGTTAATGACATTCTTTTAAATATGAAAAAACAAAAATCAACACATTATTTTAAAGACTACTACCAAGTAGGCGGTATAATTTTCAAGCGCTCTATTCCCAAACTGCTTCTGGTAAATACTAAAAACTACCGGGTCAAACTTGATCCGAATTTCGGGTCCCAGGGGTCCTGAACCAATGCCGGGTCGGGCTGATCCAGAAAGTGGGTTTAAACAATTTAAATTTCAACCCGGATTCTTCGTCAATTTGAGCCTTTTCTGGGTAAATTTGACACATATTCCTAATCAGACTGACAAATAAATGAGTCAGTCCGCATCGATGCTGACCTGGGCCCAATTTCAGAGAAGTGCTTAATGGTGAGCAAATTTTCGTGCTAACTATAGCAGAACAATTTGCTTAAGCGTAAGCGTATTTCACAGGTTAGCAAGAACATCAGGCAGCCATCTTGTGCGTTCACAATGGATTTGCATTGTTACGTCGTTCATTTTCATACAGTTAGCAGCGGAAGGTTAGCATGCCTTTTCGTGGGCTTCCGGTTAGCAGTGCTATGAATTGGAAATCGCACAGTAAGCACAAAATCGGCCGTTAAGCAGCTCTATGAAATTGGGCCCTGGAAATTTGTAGAGTGTAACCGACCCATTTTCGCGTCTCTTGGAAGTTGTTTCGGTCAAGGACTTTTACGCCAAGTAAATGTCGCTAGAGCACGCCCAGGATCCTTTGACCAATGGTTACTTAATAAATAAGGCATGTAACTGAAAGTTGGCACAATTGGTAAGAGACGGTTAATAATAATGCACGTTGCAATTGAAAAACCAGTAGCCCTAAAGTTTTAAGTTGATACCGAAGTCTGTTCTTTTTTCCTTCATTAATTTTAAAACATAGACCTGTGTAGTACTTTTTTAGAGTATGTTCTGTATATGTAGTGATGTCAAACGGAATAAGTGGGATCTAATCTGCGAAAACGTCCGAGCAAAATGACCTTTAATTTCTGAAATATATATTAATAAAGTTTTCAAACAGTGGAAAGAAATAGGAAAACTACCATTTCAAATGTGGGTAATACCAACTATTATTGGCTTTTTAAGACACAACATTTGACTGCAACTATGTAGATCAATGTGATTCCCCACACACCTGCACCCCTTCCCCACACCGATTATTGTGTCGCCTAACTGCAACTTACTGAACTATCGGCTTTAAAGAACATTATGTAACAAAGTTTCAAGTTGGTTAGATTTGTTCCGAAAAGTTTGTCTACGAAATTCTCAGACCGATTGAAGAAGATCGAAAATAAAAACAAAAAACCCACAAAAAAATAGTCGGACTAAAGCAATTTTACTTGTTGTCTCGCATGAGTAAATGTAGTTGATTTCAAATGTAAATATTTTTTCGATACCTAAAACAAAGATTAACACAGTGTTATTACATTTTAATGAAATGGACTAGTAAAAACCGTTTATTTTTGGTAGGCTATACAAATAACTCGCTCATTTAAACGACTGTAAGCTTTTTAAAAAATGGCTTAAGTAAATGTTTAAAAAGTTTAATAAATTATTTTGTAAGCTGTATAACTCTAGTTCTATAAATGCCGCTAAAAAGGGACATAAAAGCAAAAACATAATTTATTCAAATGTATTTTGGATTGGCACTGATTGACCAATAAAAAAAAAGTAAAAGTGTAAACTTTGGTCATTTGTAAAAGTATAGCCATAGTGAAAAAAAACAATTCTGCATCCAAATTATTGACATCGGCAATAATTGTTTTGGTTAAAAGCATCTTGCCACTTTACCAGATTGATCTTAAAGAATGAATGAGTAACATCTTTATTCAGAAAGGATTCTGGCGAAACAGATTCTTTATTGTTGTTACGATTTTACTTTTTGAGAGTTGTTTGAATTTGTTTATTAGTCCTTAGGTTTTTTGTTTTGTTTTGTTTGTTTGTTTGTTTGTTTGGTTTTGTGTGTGACTTTTTTTTTTTTTTTTTTTTTGGGGGGGGGGTTGTTTTTTCTTCTTCTCCTTCTTGCAACGCTTTCGAAATAAAACTTAGTTTCAAACTATCCAAGCAGTCGTTTCATGGTTTCAAGTTACAAATGGGTTAATAACCCCGGGGTACTAAAACAATTCAAACCTTTAATACACAATGAATACATTACTCTCACACTGGGGTCTGTTTTTAAAAAGAATGTACAGTGAGTCAAATCTCACGTGCGATAACACGTGCCAAGATGAGCACACACGGTTACCTAAAGCTTATTTTACCAAAAACATATTTATTTTGTATGATAGAAATTAATAATTTTAACAGAAATTCTCAGACTTTACAACACATGTTTGCAAAAGTCAAACCCCATTTTTTTTTACATAAACAATAATGTTTTGAGCATGACTTGCAGTGGATTAACGTCAATTTTGCATTTACAACTGACGAAAAATTCTCAACAACTTTTGTTTACACATTTGTGTCAAGTAGTTTGCATGATATTGGTACATATATTCAACAATGATGGAGACATTTTGGAGATGCTAGGTGTGAGAAAAATTCGTTTTTCCTAAAGCCAATGCCAAGAAACTTCGAAAATTTCCACTTCCACGAGTCTTATACATGTAGTCTCCCGTCCTTTACTAAAACAAGTCAACCTTTTCCCGTTTTCTTCTACTATACGTGAGCTGGTTGGTCGACACTAGTATTAATTCTTACAGCCTTTCCATATAAAAACATTATACCAAGACTGTTGGTTAGTAAACTGTATATAATTATAAAAAGTCAAAATCGTATGTCGCTTAAAAGAAATCTATTAAAACTTAATTTAAGTTCAGCTTTTAACCAATATATTTGTAACTTGTTTTGAAGTTTATGATGTGGTATGTCGTATACGTGTAATTGTTTAAGTTGGGCAGGGCCCCATTTCAGAAAACTGTTTCGCAGAAAAATAATGCTTAACAAATGTCTGCGCTAAGCAAAACATTATTGCAGCACCAGTCGCAACATCGTGAACTTTGTGGCATTTAGGATGGTAACACATTTCTGCTGAGCAATACTTTTGTGACTACAAGCTTTATAAAATACACCCTATGCATTGACGTCATCAAGCCGCCGTCTTACAGGTAATAAGCTGACGAATCAATGAACACATGCAGATATGTACGTGCGGCGCACAGGATTGGCCAATGAACAACTGATCCCTTTGACCTCTAGGCGAGGACGCCCTTCTCAAATGACGTCATAAGCATAAGTCGTTCGGCCCGGTATTTTGTTTCCACCAAAAGTAGGCTAATCTAGCAGCGGTAATAATGCATTTCATTCGGTAGTGTTTCATCTTACACATCATCAGTACTTCTCCTTCATTCAAAAAGCCTGACAGTCCTCCCTGACAGCATTTCAAATTCTTAGAAGTATGCAGCAGCGATCACTAAGTACTTGTAATACTTTATCCATTCCCAATCACACCACCCATGGGGGCGTTTTGAGGGCTGCTGTCAGCACATGCTCTATTCGCCGTATTTTTGACCACGTGAGGGCGTATGTGGATAAATTTCACATGATGAAAAACAAGTAAACAAACAGGGTTTTTTTCACTTTTTTATAGCTATTTTTTTATTTATTTCTTCATTGGTGCAAGAAAACTACAAACAGGCAATTATAATAAGCTAAAACTGTTATTGTGATGCAAGACATTCCCTGATGACAGCACCCTCATGCGGTCAAAAATATGGTCAATTGTTTAATTAAACCACATCGTACACACTGTTCAGCTCATAATAAGACATGTTATCCTAAGCTGGACCATGCCACTCTTCCAAGGTGGGGTTTCAATCCACTGGGATAAGTGATTTGGTTAGGAGGGGGCAGGACAAAACTCTGCCAGCATCTTTTGCTCATAGTCTGCTTGTGGCTGCGGGCATAAAAACTTAAACGCACAGCCTGTCACTACACGCGCGCGCGTTGATGATTGTCACATCACAAACGAAAGCTTGAGAGGGCGCTGTCATTACTATCGCGGGCCCGTGTGTGCAGTAATTAAACTGGGTGAGCGTTCATAATTTCATGTACAGCCACAGGCCTGCTTTATTCAGGACGACAGTTAGTAGAATAGCAAGCAGCAACGTCAAGTTGAAAGATTTGAAAGCATGCTTGATATTCTACCTATATTTCTTACCAAAAAAGAAAAACAAAATACAAAATAGACACTAGCCAGATATGACATACTCTGCCCGTGTGCTAAACTCTACGCTTGTATCATCATAGGCACAAAAGACTATGAGGCCATGTGAACAAGCGCCTATACCACAATGCATCTTGGGAAACCAAGTACTGTTAAATAATAAAACAAATTGTAAAAGAGGACGCCATGCTTTAATTTTCATGTATGATGCCAGGCTTTATGTTGTACCGCATTGCTTCAAATTTGGCGCGCCACGATGGTTGGCGCTGCTGCTAGGACTCGGCTTTCGACCAGCTACCATACCAGGTGGTATGTACATCTCTACATACATTTCAGTTGACTTAAAAAGTGGAGTAGTAACAAACTGCAGTACTCACCCATTGCACTATTAAACAAAACGGTAATCAATTGAAAGACACACGACGCTAGGAGAGAATGAGAGTTGCAAAAACACGTCTTTTACCGGACCAAGGTTCTGACCAAAGCATTGTGACCAAAACGTACGCCAACAGGAGAACAACTATGGCATACTCCAGAAGTAAACTTAAGGGCAAACCATGTATAAAACTTTCCAGGGAGAAGTGTTGGGTCTGAAAAAAACAACAACGTGAGACCACACCAATCTTTCTCGGAACCAAAGCTTCTCACGGAGAGCTTTAAACATGGCTGTACCTGGAAATTTACTTACTATTGTTCTTTTGCTCCACGGCGTGCAGAGCTTAAATTGCCTTTCTTTGGGCTTAAGTAAAAAGCGAGCTGGAGTGCACAATCCTTAACAATGGATTTTAAGTATTTCACAAACTATTACATAACTCATGGGTTAACAGAGCCTTTGATTGTATAAAGGGATGTTGGACCTTTTGAAGGCAAAATGCTAGTTTCTATGATTGAATTTGACGGAAAAATACTGTTAGTGTAGTTAATGATCCCTACAAAAGAATAACTATTTTATCTTTTTTTATTTTCTCTTATATAGGTGACTAATATCAACAGTAAAAACCTTCACAAAAACCAAGAAAATAGGAGCACGTACATTGTAGCTGTTACTAATAATTATAATCTTCCGGAAAAAAGTTGTCCCCATGCAATGCCTTCGAACGAAAGCCCTTAAATAAAAAAAAATAATTAAAAATAGTTTTGGTGTAGATTTAACGCAAGGCCTTAATTTTTACGAGAGAAATCCATTGACTTTACGTCGGGCAAAGCCGTACTGTCTTCTCGTTTGGTGATGTAGCTTATTCAAAATGCAGGGCAGTGCGGCAATACAGCAAGCTCTGGTGTCAGTTTTGTCACTTAGGCTAATCGTTAATTATCGTAAAAATACATTGTACTTTGATTATTTGTAGTGGCCTGTGATAACTGTTAGTAAAAGCATTTGCGTTTTAAAAATGATATGTGTAAATTATGTTTTTTTTTTTAATTGTGTTTTTTGAACAACCAAATGCTTACATAAAATTTACCCTTACACCGATGTGTATAAAGCTCAGTACTTTCCCGAGTTCTGTGAAAAAAACCCAAAGGCACATCACTCGAGAGGGATTCGAACCCATGACCTTTGCATTGCTATAGCAGATGTATTTACCAATAGACAAGAGAGCTAACACGATGGCTACAGTAATTTAGAATCCTTAGCAGCGGGTGCCACAACGATTTAATAGATGTTAATTTTGCATCGGGGATAAAGAATACAATTTTGTTTTAACCTCAAACCGATGTGTATTAAGCTTTGTATGATCAGCATTTTCCCGAGTTCTATGAAAAACAAAAAACAGGCAAATCACTCGGATGGGATTAGAACCCGCTACATTTGCATTGGTTGAGCAGATGACTGGCGTCACCAGCCTCGAAGTGTTACGTCGAATTTTCAGGTTATACTGTCTCTCTTACTCGTAGCTCGAACATCTGACGTCACACCTCGAGGCTCGTCAATAACGCCAGGTACCAGCCAGACCAGATGTTGCCAGATGTACATTTGACCTAGTATTTATTTCACAAGGAGACTTGCAGTCAACACGTACATGTTCACATTACATAATGAATAAAACAACAATACATGATGTACACAACATTATGCACATGCTGCATGCAGCAGACGATCGGAAGTGCAAACATGGAGGTAGAACTACTTCCATGGTGCAAACTGACAAGCTACAGCACCTCGAAACCTCGACTAATCATAACAGACATATGGAAACTTACGTCACAGCACGTTTATCCAATGAAATCATTGGGCCTTAAGACCAGTCTACCTTACTTGTAATGTGATAAACCGACAGATGGCGCGCTTGTTGTTCTTTAATTAATCCCAATGGAGGGCATGCTTTAAATTCTTGAAATCATCGCGGCTGACGACTGTCTGAAGCTAGAAATCTAGCCTGAACATCCGACGTCACACTTCGAGGTTCGTGAATAACGCCAGATACCTGCCTTGAGTGTCTGACCTGATCCTACCAGATGTCCCTTTGACCTCGCATTTATTTCACATGGAGGTTTGCAGTCAATTCACACGTTCATAATTATGTACATAATAATGAACAAAGGTGCAAACATTATGGAAACGGTGCTTGGAGATGAACCGAAAGTGCAAGCTGACAATCTACGTCACCTCGGACCACTCGTAACACACAGATATGGGAAGCTTACTTTAGTGCATGTTTATCTAAATGGAGTTGATCAATTTCGAAGGTCTTGAAACCGAGACTAGATTGTTGCTATACACTTGATACTTGATTGAAAAATCATGTGATTCTGTAAAAAATTCACCGCGAGTATAAAACTTCTCTTGTGCAAAATATTGGTTGCGCACTACACTCTGAACAAGTCAAGATCAATACTCAAAACAATAGATGATGTACGGATGCAATGTTTTATTGCACTAAACCACAAAGGCAACCAAATCTGAAAGTACCATTCAAGTATCCCTCTCACACATAATCAATTCTGGGTTATAATATATTTATCTAACAAAAACCAACATTGAGCTTAAATAAATGAAACTTAAATAAATGATGAGAATCATTATCTTAAAATTATAAGTAAAAATCCTCAACCTTAATGATAAAGGGGCACCATGCATTTTGATCGGGTGCTTTGAGCTTTAAAAATCTATTCTTATTAATTCCATACAGTTTGGAAGATATTTTAAAAGTGTAAAATGAAGATTGAAAAACCACGTGACTCCTGTAAGAATATCACCGCGAGTATAAAACTTCTCTTGTGCAAAATATTGGTTGCGCACAACATTATGAATCAGTCATGATCATTAAAATAATCAAAACAATAGATACTGTACAGTTGCAAAGTTTTGTTGCACTACACTACAAAGGCAACCAAATCTGAAAGTACCATTCAAGTATCCCTCTCACACATAATCAATTCTGGGTTATAATATATTTATCTAACAAAATCAACATTGAGCTTAAATAAATGGAACTTAAATAAATGGAACGATGAGAATCACGTTAATTCCACAACATGGCGGCCGTATAATATTGTATATCAAAAGGAAAATGTATGTTTTTGCTCCTCACTACTGACTAGTAACAACATACTTTAAGCGTTTAAGTGCATAAACATCTCTTTAAAGAATAAAGAGTAATTACAAAAAGGACAACATGTTGCGAGAGTTAAAAGCTATATGCCCCTTTGAAAAGCAAGGCCATCTTTCTTAGGCTCCATACCAAACAAGAATCTTTCTACCACAATTTATTTTTGATTGCACATCAATTACATGATAAAAAGAGCTATCAGTAATTTACTTCCTACCGTGTTAAAACATTTCAGAGAGTGGCGAATGCCTGAAACGAATTTAAATTGTTATACTATTGTGACAACGATCGGAAAACAGTTGTACACTTTTACAAACAGCTTCCGTGTAATAAGTGGAGCTGATGTGAGCAGTCTTCTGTCGTTCATTGGAGTCTAGTACATGGATGCGAGAGGGTTGCGTGCATCAGCGGGGTCTCCGGCACTCTGCACAAAATAACAACATAGTCAACTTTAACAACAAGACAAAGAACACTTTGATGATGGAGATCTCATTTTATGTTTTTAAGTGATGAGAGTCAATGCTAACAAAAAAGTCAAAAACTGGGATCCAGATCTTAGGAGGTACATTGAAATGATGACATCTCAACTTTTGATAACCCGTGGAGTTATAGATTCAATGGAGCATCTTGAAACAGTACCAGAGTATCATCAGTGATATAGAAATAGAACGCCGGGCAAACTAAAAAAGTCTGAGTTCAGATAAAAGTCCAAAATTTATAATCCCTGGTTTGTCAACAATGTGCACTTTTTTGTAGCAAGAATATATCAAGGAAACTGGAAGAACAGTTTGCTTTGAGAAATGTTCCATTTGTACAGGTTCTTACCCATTGGGGTTGACGCCGGTATTATTCATTTCCAGTCACCATGTACGGCCGGACAAAATCTTGTTGATGAGGCAGACCCTGTAAAATTAGGTTTCAAGAAATTTAGTACAAAGACCATGTCACGCAAGGTAGTTAATTTTCTTTTAGGCAAGGGAATCTCCAAAAAGAAAGCAGCACAAAACCATCTATTCTTTTTACAGCATACCCTTATATCAATGCAAACATCCCAGAAAATGTTTAATTGTCCGGGAAAGTTTGTTTTGACTGTAAAGCTGTTTGAATGTTTCACCCCTAAGGCCTTTGTGTACAAATCCCTGAGGTATAAACAGTGTAAAAAAAGAAGAAAACAGAAAAGAAAACAACAACAACAACAACAACAACAACAACAGCCAAGCCTCCTAAGATGGAATAAACAAAATTGTTTATTTGTTTTCTCAAATTTGGTGTTATTTGTATGATTTATATCTGCAGACTTTCAGAAAGAAACAATTTCATGAAGACGTAAAACAGCGTGTTTTCCTTGCTAGTGTCAGCTTCGGCACCACTCTAGATGTGTAGTGACAGTGTTTAAACATTATTATCCCCGCAGGGTTTCAGTTCGCACACGGCCTACAAACATAAGATAATTACCTGCTGTAAGTATGGCGATTGGTTCATAGCTTGCATTAAACGTTCCATGCGCCTTGACCCGTCATCACGGTCGGATGAGTGTTGGCTACGATCGTCATACTCCTCGAAGCCATTGTTACGTCTTGATTCGTAGGGCCGTCCCCACCTTTTCCTTTGTTGACCGAGCCTCCTTTGGTAATGGCGCCTCATTAAGACGCAGAAACACACCAACATGGCAAGTATCAAGATGGCAAGGACAGCGCATCCAACAATGATGAGTACTATGGCTAAACTTGATAACTCACCTGTAGAGTCATCAAATAAATAAAACAAAGTCACCCATACTATTGACAACTAACTAGGGAGTTTGAAACAACACTTGTTAAAAACTTAAAACTATGTTAATTGATCTTAGACAAAGCGAAATAATACAACTTAACGGACCAACACTAGTAGTCAATTTTGTATTTTGTGCAACCCCAAATAATAAAAAACTTAACGAGTTAGTTTCCCTTGAGGTTCACTACTTGAACTACAATGAGGGTTCTGTGGTATGGTGCATATAACGTCATGGCATACTATTCAAGAAAGCATTGATCAATATTTTGTGACCCGACTTATTACAGGACCATCAACATTTACTTCATCGACAGGTACAAACATGACAGAGACCGACGACGTATGGTGTGAAGACAACAGCATCAACGCAAATTGGTAAAATGCAAATTACATTATATGTGCATCAGGTATATGCTTTGTCAGATTTTTTGTAATGACAGGTTGGATAAACAGTTTTGTTTGATTTGCTTGTTTTGTTATTATAATTTATCTCACCGTAAGTTCAGTAAAAATTACACACAAAAGAGGTACAAAATAGATATAGAGAAGGCTAGACTGAGGAGGAAAATGTAAAGTTTCCTATAATGTAAAGGTCTGCCGATAAAATCATTGTTTTTTAAAGGTACACACACACAATATACACAGGGGGATGAAGGTTACAAAGATATAAACATTTAAACAAATCAACACTTTGAGTTGCCATAGTCAGACCAATCCAAAACAATATGCAACGTCCAACTAAACTGTTGTCGTGTTGCAGCAGGAATTTTGTTTTATAGGAAAAGCAACTCACCTTCACTAGGTGTTTCACACTTTTCACCAGAAAATCCTGTCTGGCACCTAAAAAAACCCAAACAGAACCAATTGTTGAGGACTAAAACAGACACACAGTGGTAAATCGATTTTGTACAAATAATCAAGGTGATTTTTAATTTCAGTTGTATTTCTTTTAAAAGTATTTTAAATGTTTATTTAAATTAATCATTTGTTTTAATTTATGATGGTGAATTGCGACTTAAAATGTAAAAGCTATCATTAAAAACGTTCTCCTAAGGTACATTTCCGGTAAAAAATAAATAAATAAATACAAATACACATTCAACTGCACAATTAACGCAAACAAGACGATGGTCTGGAAACGAGATGAAATGTTCAGTGCCAGAAGTGGGGGAAACCCCAAAATGGGGAAAACGCAATCAGGTATGGACTACAAACTAATTCCAAGTGAAAGGCTCCGATCTTAGGAGGGATTTGAGCCGGGGTCCAAAGAGGTGAAAGTCCAGGAAAGAAACCCCGGGGTGAACCTGATCCAACAAATACTCCAAATGGTGAAGAAAATCAGCCCCGAATGTCATTTTCAGTTTTTTTGATAAAATGGCAAATCGACATGATATAACGCTATACTCGAAATAATGGTTTGTGCAGTTGCTATGAATGGAATACCGACAAGACTGATTTTTCAAGTTATTGCTGCGGCCAATGGCCACAGCCGTAGCCGAAATCACTTAATTCAGACGTGGCCAAAGAAAAGTTACAAACCGTCGCAAATTTTCCAACGTAATTTTACTGCTTTTTAACTTAACCTATATACAGGATGGACCAAGTAAATTGGAGCATTACTTGTTGCCTTAAAAACAGACAAAACTTGTAAAGACTCATTCAAAAAGCAAAATTCAGTGATATAATAAACAAGAGTAGTTTTAAAAAAGAATATTGAATTTTCTCGAAGATTTCTCCCAAGACCAAACTATTGGTGGCGCTTTAGATTCTGAATTTTTCTGAAAGACAATTACTAAGCCACTTGCCATTTGATAACTAAGGCAAAATGACTTAGTGTTTATTATTAGTGGGTTTAAGATTTTAAGACTTACTTGCAGGAATAGCTAAAAGGAGGCAAGACTCCACTTCTGGTGCAATCCCCTCCGTTATAGCAAATAAAGCTGTTTGTACATTCTGAGTTTGTTCCTGTTGATAAATTAGTTGCATTAATGTTTCTGTTTTGACTTTGATTAACACATAAACGGCAAGAAAAAGGTTATACATGTAATTTTTTCCAAGGCATTTAAAAAAATAAAATAAATTTACATCTGTAGACGACACCTTATGAAAGGACTTTCCAACAATCAAACATAGGAAACGTTTTAGGATGTTGTGTGGCAGCAGATTCACCGGGTAAATCCACCTACCCAGAATGTTTGCATGCTCAGAACTGCACAACCAATAAGAAAATGGTATGTCTGCTGCCACATAAGTATCCCAAAGTCATCCATTATAAAAATACAGCTAAAGGTTTTATACAGGATTGGTAAAGAAAGGAACACCGTTGCTTCATTTTAGTCTGACAGCTTACTCATTATATGAAGTGCATACTAGAACCATGTTTGTTCCCGTTAAATATTTACCTCTGAAATGAAGTTATTTTCGAGAAAACTGTTTTCTGAAACCTGCATAAACACAACAGCGAATTTCGGATGTTCACACCAAAACTATGGATATTTTGTTTACACGCTGAAAATTGCGCATAATTGTTCACTAATTTCTCTCGACTATCACGGTGCACAACGCATTAAGCCTATATTTTCACAGGTTTGTTATTGCTTTTACTTGATCACACAAAACTTGAACACTATCTGTGATATTTCTGTCAGCTCTTCCAATGCAGTATAATACTTTTAACTGGTTATTCAAACTAGCAAAAGTCAGCTTGAAAAGATGAAAAAAATTAAAATGAAAAAAAAAAGTTTTAGCTGTAATCTTACTAATTTATTTTTTATTTAAGGGGAGCACGTTTCATTAGTATATATATATTTTTTTTTTGAAATTGTCCTTGTCGTTTGTTTAATTTATTTTTAAATATGGGATGAGCTGTCTTTGAAATTGTTACTGTAATCAAGGGAAAGCCCAATTAAATATGTTCTGAGTTTCGCCACAAAAACTCGAAAACTATACATCCTTTTCACCAGGGGGTGTGTTTACAATGAAATACTTTGGTCATTGAACTTAATTTATTAGCAGTTATTAATATGCATGGGGCATTCAACAGCCCTATTGGCTTGAGCACTATCCCATTAAGTCCACTGTTTTGAAAACGACTTACATGGATATTTCACGTTAGAGCTGTCAGATGAAAAAGATGGGTTTTTTTCTGTTCTCTCTCTTTACTGGAGCTTAGTTGTCAGATGAAAAGGATGTTTTATTCTACTCTGTTTCTTTAATGGAGCTTTCCCGTAAAGGTTCATTTGGTGAGTATCTTAAATAAATGAAGCTGTATAGCTTCAACACAATAGGGGGCGTGTCCTGGCCTAGTGCATCGGACTTGCGTAATGGTGGCCGAGCCATCAGGGTGTGAGTTCAAATCCCGGTCAGGACACTTGTGTCCTAGAGCAAGGTACTGAACTAAAATTGCTTTAATTTTAACCAGGGGTAAATGGGTAGCTGTGAGGGCAGAGATGGTTCTTGTGATTGATTTAACTTGCGCTACGCTTGGTGCACAGCACAGGCTGTATACTCCAAAGGAAGCTAAGATGGTTTTGGGAAAGAAATAAATGGCCCAGTGGCAAGAATAATGTTGGTCATATTTGAGCGCTTTATAAGAAGCCCAAATGAACAGGGAAAACTAGCTATTTTGTTAAAACAAAAATAATAATAAATAAAACATGAACAAAAAAGTACCTGTGACATTTGCAGCAGCTTTGTTGATGTAAAGAGTTGTGTTTCCTTCCGTTAGAGTATCGATGCTTGACACAGCTTCCATAAGAGTATTTGATGTGGGGACTGTGCCATTAAAGTATGCTATCACATCGGTAAGCACACTACCCCTCCTGAATAATATAACCTTCAACGCGATGATATTCTGCGTGCGCGGGTTCTGCTGAAGCTTCGGTAGCAACTGCAATAATTGACACCACAACAAAATCCAAGATCAGCAATGAACATTCAGACAAAAAACCTGTTACAAATGTAGTACTTATCATTACCCTATGAGCATTGAAACAGTTATACTCAAGTAGTAGCATGTTTTTAAATCTGGTTATACTGATGTATAATTTGGGTACAAAACAAACAAGAGTTCATTACAAAACGTATCAACATGTTCTTTACAAATGTATCCAGTCAGTTTCTTTTGACAAAACTTGATAATTTAAATAAAAAGTTGAATCCCCTTTCAGGCGCTCCCCTGCCTGCCGTTTCCCAGGTTGTATCGTAAACTGGTGTGATCCCTAACGGTTGAATGGCTTCTGGCTGGCACTCCCGAACAAAGATATTGACAAAATAGGGAGACCGCCATCATAGGGCTAGAGAGCTCAGTTTGGAAAGCAAGCAAAACCCGAGGTCGTTGGTTCGAATCCTGCTTTAGTACTTTTTTCTTTGTTTAACCCCAAGTTCTTTTAAAGTTATCCATCGAGTAATAAACCACAAGGAAAACTGACTGGGTATATTTTTCTATAATTTTGGGTTTGAACAAAGAAAAAATAACTGGAGCGGGACTTGAACCAACGACCTCCGGATTAACGTACCGGTGCTCTACAAACTGAGCTATCCAGCCCTATGTTGGCGGTTTCCCTATTAGTCAATATCTTTGTTCGGGGTTTATGATACACCCAGGGAAGCGGCAGCCAAGGGATCACCTTAAGGGGATGCAACTTTTTAATATTATAAATATCCAGTCAGTTTCCCTCGTTGTTTATAAATTGACATTTTCTATTGAATTAGAAAATGTTCCACATTTGTTGGATAAATAAACGCAACAATTAAAAACATAAATAACTGATAGATGTTATCAACATTTATTGAAGCAATTAATTTACCGGTCCCTCAACATCTGCAGCCATGGCCTTAAATGCCGTACTCCATTGATTCTTAAGAACAGGTTTGAAGTCCTGAATGATGGAAATAACAAACTGTGCTGTTGATCTTGATTGCTCTGAAGAAAAAAAAATAAACACAATTGAAATCAGTATGGTTTTTAATGTCATACAACTATTAATAAAACAGTGACTACAGGTTGCTTCTGTTTGGTTGTTGTTTTTTGTTCTCCTTTATCATCCAACCTTGTTCTTACCGCTGGTTTAAAACTACACATTTCAAAAAGGTGGACCTCTAACAGAAGCTCCTGTTCCCCCTAATGATATGGTTTTTATTATCTTAAATATGGTCCTAACCCACTTACTCATCCTTGTTGTAATTTTGTAAAGGACATTTTAAAAAGTTGTTCCTTGCTTTCGAACACCCTTGTATTATTTGTATTTGTTCTTTACAGTGATTCCAAACATCTCAAGAGGATAGAACATTAAAGCGTAACTCACCAGTGCATGACCCATCATTATTTTGACAATATCCGTCAAATGTGTTACACTGGCATTGGTAGAATGGGGCACTGGGGGCAGGCAAGCACTGTTGTCCAATTTGTGAACACAACCTGGTGTCTCTCATACAGGGGTTGAGATCTAACAGAAGTAATAAATTTGTATACAAGTAAGTAAGATCATAGAAAGGCGCAGATGTCATAATAACATGATTCAAACAAAAAAACAAAACAAAACGATGGCACAGTTTTAACTCTTTTGAATCAATACTACTGGAGTTTAATGTCAGTGATTGGATTTTTACTCACACATCTAGTTATAAAGCAAAATTATCCCCAACTCTTCTCCCATATTGTTCTCCATATCTAACATACTAACGGCAGACAAACCCACAGGGGAACATGATTATCGTCACACCAAAGTCATTTGATCCATGCCCTCAGCAAAGTGTACATTCTCCGGACCTTGCAATGGTATTATTTTTTGCAATTTCAAGTGTGAAAGAAACTTTCCACAGCAAACATAATTTATGGAGAAGTCTTTCAACAAATGGCAATGAAGGAGTATCTGTCTGGAGATAACGTGGGGCCAGGTGGTAATTGAACAAATACAATACAAGAATGTTCGCTTTTGTGTGGAGTCATGCCCCACAATGACCCCTTATAAAGTAGGACAAATCAACAAATAAAAATAATGTATAAAGAGAACATTCAGCCTCGTGTGCTAGTTATCAAAAACATAAAGTGTACAAGTTTTACACTTATTAAAAGTGGCAACAAAGTAACTTTGATGCTTTATCACCTGGGAGTCTGTGTAAGTTCATTTAAAATGTGTCTTCATTTGCGAAACACTATAATATTGAGCCTGATGTAAGCGTAAATCTAAGAGATATATAAGCATTGGGAATACTACCTTGACACATTGCTCCAGAATGATTCAATGGGCATATACATTCACAGTTATCAGGGTCAAAAGTTGCTCCATTCATACACGACGATGCAGTTAGTTGACAATCTAATGAATATAAGAAAATACATGGCCTAATGAATTGAAAGGTAATGTTTGTTTGTCATTCTTGTATTTGTTCATCCACTACTGTAATGACTTGACAAGTTGTGCCCATCTGTCTCTTTTAAGCATAGTGTTAGAAAGAGAAAGAACACTAGTATCAGCCTTGATGGATGATTTCAAGGTCATAATGGGACGACCTCTTTGACTAGGGGCATGAGGCTTACAGAGAAGGACTCGATTAGTTGGCTCATTCTGGCAGAAAACATGACCAGGTAGCCGAAGGCGACATTGTCTGATGATAGTAGTAAGAGTAGTGGGAGGTGAGACAGGTCTCCAGAGTAACACAGTGTGCCTTGTTTGTCTTCTGGTGTCAGTGAATTAAGCTCGAGTCAACAAACATCTATACGTATCGGTTTCTAAAGTTTTACTCTACCATCTCGAGACAAATGCAGCCTGTGTGGCTGGAGACTCTGTCCCCCTTATAAGGTAAAATGACAAAAGGAAACGTCTGACAGCACGATTTTTAAAATCATCTACTTACACCACATGTTAATTTACTATCAGGGACCCACACAATGGGGGGGGGGGGGGACAAACAACGGCCATTTAGTGCAGGTGTTTCCAGTAAATCACAATCAACATTCCTACTCTGCCAGGGACCCAGTCCCTCCAGTTTCAAAGTACAATCAGAATTTGAAGTCTGGTGCACCAACACGGCCAAGATATAAACTTTACCTGAACAAGTGGCTCCACGCCATGACTGAGCACACGAACAACTGCAGTCCATCTCAATCTTCGTCCCACCATTTGAGCAGGTCAGTGAACAAGCTGCCAACACAAAAAGATTATTTATACATTGGTTGGAACAAGAGACGAGAATGAGACGAGACTGTTTATTTTCAGTTTAAAAGCTTACTGAGTACGATGTTCATCAAAACAATGTTTTCTTCTAGTAAAATACCCTTTTTTCTAAGTATGCAACAGCTGATTTTCACTGTTTTGGTTGCTGAAAAATGTACATGGTTTTTCATTAGTTTGTCCTGACTTAGGTTACACCATAAGGTCGAAGTTTGTTGTTTCATGTATGTTTGGGTTTAATAACCCTGCGTGACACCATAACAAAATCACACTATTTCACCCTGCCTTACTTTTTGAGTAACAGTTTGATTGTAGCGTGTAATACATTTTTTTGTGGAAAACCCAATTAATTTTAAATCACCCAGAGCATTAGATATAGACCCCTTCGACTAAATAAAATCAATTCCAGCAACATTGTATTTTGAGATGAGCCCACATGTGTCTCTTTGTAAAGTTTTTACTACTTCTGCTCAATCAACGATTTCTTGGAATAACACAACTTAGCAAGAACATCACAATCTCTTACATCTTCCCATTGGTTATAATGTCTACCTAATCCTTGCAACATCATCCTACACAGTTACCCCCCCCCCAAAAAAAAAAAAAAGAGAATAAAAGCCCAACAACAACAACAACAACAACAACAACACAAGCCAGGGCAAAGCTAAGAGTCTGGAGAAAAAATAAACGGTTACTCTCTCTTATTACAGTTCTAAATTTGTAGATGGAATCTGTATTGGTGAGGAGTTGTGGGGGATTCTGTATCTTGGGGAAGCATTTGAAGGAGCAGTGATTGATTCTATAGTTGGGGGAGAAGTTGCGGGTAATTCTGTAGTTTGAGAAGTAGTAGCTTAATTACAGCAAGTGAATGAACAAAAAGTCAAAGGTGATTGAAAAGCAAGCCCAACTTTGGCACATCAAGTTCACAACAACAGCGTAACTGCCATGACGAACTACAGGTAAATATTGTATTTGTTTTCCTTTGGTTGTTTGTTGTTTGGTCGTTCGTTCGTCCTTTCGCACGTTCGTTCGTTCGTTGTCGTCGTCGTCGTCCTCCTCCATCTCCTCCTCCTCGTCGTCGTCCTTCTCCTCCTTCTTGCCGTCGCTGCCGTCGCTGTCGCCGTCGTCGTCGCCGTCGGTGTCGTTGTCGTTGTCATTGTCATTTTCGTTGTCATTTTTTTTGGGGGGTGGGGGAAAATTACTTTCTTATAGCATATTTATTTGTTACATGCAAAAGCAAATAATTAAAATTACCTGGAGAAGTGGTAGTTAGAGGAGCAATGGTGGATTCTGTCGGTGAAGGATCAGTGGTGGATTCTGTAGTTGGAGGAGCAGAGGTGGATTCTGTAGTTGAAGGATCAGTAATGGATTCTGTAGTTGGAGGAGCAGAGGTGGATTCTGTAGTTGAAGGATCAGTGGTGGATTCCGTAGTTGGAGGAGCAGAGGTGGATTTTGTAATTGAAGGATCGGTGGTGGATTCTGTAGTTGAAGGATCAGTGGTGGATTCTGTAGTTGGAGGATCGGAAGTGGATTCTGTAGTTGGAGGATCAGTGGTGGGCTCTGTAGTTGGAGGATCAGTGGTGGATTCTGTAGTTGGAGGAGCGGAAGTGGATTCTGTAGTTGAAGGATCAGTGGTGGATTCTGTGGTTGGAGGAGCAGAGGTGGATTCTGTAATTGGATGATCAGTGGTGGGCTCTGCAGTTGAAGGATCAGTGGTGGGCTCTGCAGTTGAAGGATCAGTGGTGGATTCTGTGGTTGGAGGAGCAGAGGTGGATTCTGTAATTGGAGGATCGGTGGTGGATTCTGTAGTTGAAGGATCAGTGGTGGATTCTGTAGTTGAAGGATCAGTGTTGGATTCTGTAGTTTGAGGAGCAGAGGTGGAATCTGTGGTCGAAGGATCAGTGGTGGATTCTGTAGTTGGAGGAGCAGAGGTGGATTCTGTAATTGGAGGATCGGTGGTGGATTCTGTAGTTGAAGGATCAGTGGTGGATTCTGTAGTTGGAGGAGCGGAAGTGGATTCTGTAGTTGGAGGATCAGTGGTGGGCTCTGCAGTTGAAGGATCAGTGGTGGATTCTGTAGTTGAAGGATCGGTGGTGGATTCTGTAGTTGAAGGAGCAGAGGTGGATTCTGTAATTGGAGGATCGGTGGTGGATTCTGTAGTTGGAGGAGCAGAGGTGGATTCTGTAATTGGAGGATCGGTGGTGGATTCTGTAGTTGAAGGATCAGTGGTGGATTCTGTAGTTGGAGGAGCGGAAGTGGATTCTGTAGTTGGAGGATCAGTGGTGGGCTCTGCAGTTGAAGGATCAGTGGTGGATTCTGTAGTTGAAGGATCGGTGGTGGATTCTGTGGTAGGAGGAGCAGAGGTGGATTCTGTAATTGGAGGATCGGTGGTGGATTCTGTAGTTGAAGGATCAGTGGTGGATTCTGTAGTTGGAGGAGCAGAGGTGGAATCTGTAGTTGAAGGATCAGTAATGGATTCTGTAGTTGGAGGAGCAAAGGTGGATTCTGTAGTTGAAGGATCAGTGGTGGATTCTGTAGTTGAAGGAGCAGAGGTGGATTCTGTGGTTGGAGGAGCAGAGGTGGATTCTGTAATTGGAGGATCGGTGGTGGATTCTGTAGTTGAAGGATCAGTGTTGGATTCTGTAGTTGGAGGAGCAGAGGTGGAATCTGTGGTCGAAGGATCAGTGGTGGATTCTGTAGTTGGAGGAGCAGAGGTGGATTCTGTAATTGGAGGATCGGTGGTGGATTCTGTAGTTGAAGGAGCAGAGGTGGATTCTGTAATTGGAGGATCAGTGGTGGGCTCTGCAGTTGAAGGATCAGTGGTGGATTCTGTAGTTGAAGGATCGGTGGTGGATTCTGTAGTTGGAGGATCAGTGGTGGGCTCTGCAGTTGAAGGATCAGTGGTGGATTCTGTGGTTGAAGGATCGGGGTTGGATTCTGTAGTTGGAGGATCAGTGGTGGATTCTGTGGTTGGAGGAGCAGAGGTGGATTCTGTAGTTGAAGGATCGGTGGTGGATTCTGTAGTTGGAGGATCAGTGGTGGATTCTGTAGTTGAATGATTGGTGGTGGATTCTGTAGTTGAAGGATCAGTGGTGGATTCTGTGGTTGGAGGAGCAGAGGTGGATTCTGTAATTGGATGATCAGTGGTGGGCTCTGCAGTTGAAGGATCAGTTGTGGATTCTGTAGTTGAAGGATCGGTGGTGGATTCTGTAGTTGGAGGATCAGTGGTGGATTCTGTAGTTGGATGATCAGTGGTGGGCTCTGCAGTTGAAGGATCAGTGGTGGATTCTGTAGTTGAAGGATCGGTTGTGTCTGCTGCAAATATGAAACGATAGACGAAAGATGATAGACGATAGACATAAATCTATAAAACATTTAGATTACTTGAAGAGTTGCAAAGTTAAACTAGAGCCCAAGTCTTTGTCACCTGATAAACACTAGGTGTTCGGGAACGCGAAAGTGCACAGCTACAATCATTGATAGTTTCTTTAATGTACCATCCGTGACAATGCTTACACGGTTCTTATTGTTAGTTATCACTCTTGTCTCTCGATTATGGGAAATGTATCATCTCAAGCAGAACTAGTGGTGATGGGAGAGTGTCAGATTTTGATGATCAATACAACAAGTGTATGAATTTTGCATTTTTATGGCTGAAACAATTGAGTTTCCAATTGAATGTTCTCGACTGACACGACAGTATAATCAGGCCTTAATGTTACGACTTGAATGGGAAATTGCAAGATCGGCGGGTTTCCTAGCCCTACTCGCTGTAACAAGACACATAATAATGTATTAAGTTCTCACTAACTATTAATACTATAGCAATGTAAAGCGCAACATATCCACCTGAAGAGTATATAGGCGCTCAAGGCGCAACAATGAAGAAAAGCCAATTAACCAGAAAAAACTGTCACGAGGTGGGTTTGAGGAAAGCTTTGAAAGAGTACAGATTAGAAACAGAGGAAGGCTGTTCCAAAGACAGGGGCCGCAGTACCGGAAGATCTATCTCCCCAGGATCGCTATCATCTCCGTACGGTCAGAAAATTTAAACTTGCTGAATGAACGAAAACCAGCTCGACTGGAGTTAATAAGGCCTGAGCCCAAATTTATGGCTCTGCTTACCGTAAGCAAAGAATCGGCACTTACGGAAGAAAGGAATTCCGCGCTTACGCCAAGCGTATTTCACGAGTTAGCATAGCCTTGGGGTCCAAGGCTCTTTACGCAAGCACCCCGCTTTGAAATCACCAGGTAGCATAACAATACTGGCACGGTACTGCAGTACTTGATATATACAATATACCGTGGGGCCGAAAACGAAGCCGAAACAGAGCCTTGTTCCCACTGTAACAAGGTCAGATTGTGGGTGGAGTTGCTTTATGCTAATATTTCCCGAAGGTGTATGCTCATTGGTTAATGTATAGTGGCAAGGCGAATACTACGAGAGTTTATGATTGGACGATTATCCGCCCAGTACAGAAAATGAATGTTCAATATCAGATTCCAGCGTACGTAATTAGCGCTGAAATCCCTGCGCAATGTGATAAAGAAAAAACATAAGCTGCTTTTTACAGTGGGAACATGACTCTGTTTCGGCTGCGTTTTGGGGTACGAGGTTGAAAAACCATGCTTCGAACCCGCGGTATACTGTAGGTCAAGTACTGCAGTACCGTGCTAGTATTGTTATGCTACCTGGTGAATTAAAAGTGGGGTGCTTACGTAAAGTGCCTTGGACAAAGCTAGAGTTAGCAGGGAATGTTTGCTTGCGCGTGGCGTACTACATGTTTTACATTTTTGGCTTATACAGCTAGCGCAGAAATTCGGCGGTAAGCAGAGCCTTGAAATTGAGATAAATATGGCGGTGCGGTACCGTTTATTGAGCGGTACGTTTAGATCATGAGTTTGTAAATTATTCTAAAGTTTATCAGAAGCCATTGAAGATTTTATAAAATTGAGGTCACACGTGAAGAGCGTCGAGAAAGCGTATTTAGGTTTGCTGCTGTGTTTTGTTTAAAATTAACTGGAGAAGGCCACGTTGTTTTTGCTTTTCCCAAGGCCCGTTAATATGGCTCAGATAAAGTTGAAGTACAACTTACCGGCACTTGCTGAGTGAAGAGTAAGCACAAACATGAACGCAACTGCCAATAAGAGCACATACGCTCCCTTGCGGTGTTCCATTTTGGCTCCCTTTCCCTCCAAACAGTAACCTTGCGATGGTATTAATGTCTTTATTAAAAACGAAACTCGAAAATACTTTTTTTCCTTGCGACCTCACGGGTTAACGTCGACTTTGAGTATGCAGTTTTATCGATAATCACTGCCCTTTTTATGTTGCGTTGTATTGCTGGCAAGGTGTTTATTGCCCAATATCACTCATGTGTGATCTAACACAGTAAACAGGACCCAGCCCTTTGTGTCTTCCTCTTCATGGTCGTGACGTTATCCAACACACCCATTGTGATGTGCAACGTACCATAACAATGTTTACTTTTTGTGGCAACCATTGCGAATCACAAAATCCTGACAGCCCCTTTCTCCAAATTCAAATACATGATCACCGATACGATTTTTTTTTCAATTTCTTAAGTTGAACCCTATCGTCGTTGACATCATCAAACTGTAGATTTGATTCAAGTTTCATGATATCAGTGGTCACCTAGGCGCCGTACACCATTTTTTTTCAAATGTTGTGACGTCGTGATCAAAGTACCCGGTTTATTTACGCCCCCCCTCTCCGTCTGCACTGACGCCATTGGCTCCAATAGTCTGAACACGAGGCTGCAATATTTACTATTTACAATAGTTTGTAGTTGGTGAGACACCATTAGTAGAATAATAACAATATCAAGTCAAAATAGTCTACATCAAAGTCTTACGTTGAAGTTTAAGATGAAAGATTTTGAATTTCACAAAAAGATACTCTTCACACACCGTTTTAGTCTTTTTTTTTTTTTTCTGACGAGAAAATTTCGAATGCCAATAAACAAACGATTACACTTTTCAAGAAGTGCCACTTTCGTATTAGACACAGAGCCCTGTACGGCGGACTTCGTTCGTTCAGTTTACACGAGAAAACCTTTCCATCAGGAACGACAATGGTGAGAGTTTTCAACTGAAAGGCGCTGTTAATATTTGGGCGGTACTTGAATAACTCTTTAACCTCTACTTTATTGCATGAAATATGACTGATTTCTTTTTTTCTGCCAGGTATTATGTACTTTTTTCTAACTTAGACGTGCGGCATATCGTGGCTGATTGCTTCTTTTGTGACAGGTACAATAGTGTGTAGTTAGTGAGAACCATTATTAGAATAATATCGATATCAAGTCAAAATAGTTTATGTAAAAGTCTTAAGTTAAAGTTAAGATGAAAAATTTAGAATTTCATATAAAGATACTCTTCAAACACTGTTTTAGTCTTCTTCTTTTTTTCTGACGAGAAAATGTCGATTGCCAATAAACAAACGATTACAGTTTTCAAGAAGTGCTACTTTCGTATTAGACACGAAGTTCTGCAAACGGACTTCGTTCGTTCAGTTTACACAAGAAAACCTTTAACAGGTTCTTTTTTAACTGCATTTTTTCATTTTTGGTTATTTTTCAAATTTACAGCTTAAAATTGTCATTATAGTCCGAATATTGCTATTGAAACAAGAATTTAAAGCAACAAATTTTTATTTTACCATTTTTTCCTCCAAATTGTGAAAACATGCTCTAGATTGTACGAATCAATAAAACATTTCTAGGCTAACAAATTAAAAATTTATAAACTCCAGTTATTTGTTATCAATATATTGCACATTTTGTCAGGTTTGAGGTGCAAGGGATACACAAATATATCCCTTCCACTTTTCGGCTAGAGTTGAGGAACAAGGGATAGAAAATTCTATCCCTTCCTCTTTTCGGCTAGAGTTGAGGAACAAGGGATAGAAAATTCTATCCCCAACTCCTTTCGGCTTGGTTTGAGGAACAAGGGATAGAACATTTCATCCCCAACTCCTTTCGGCTGGGTTTGATGAACAAGGGATAGAAAATTCTATCCCCTCCTCTTTTCGGCTAGAAGTGAGGAACAAGGGATGGACAATTCTATCCCCTTACTAAAATTATTACCACTCGAACCACAAATACAGTCATTTTGGGGTCAGCTTTCCCAATAATGAAGTATACATTGTAAATAAGAAATGTACGTACTTTTTTTGATATTATGATGCAATAATAGTTTGGAGTACAAGATGTTGCACTTTTGTTTTCTTTTCTTTTTTTACCAAAATGTGTAAATAACAAGACTGTTAATATTTGGGCGTTGCTTGAATAACCTTTTAACCTCTGCTTTATCGCATGAAATACGACTGGTTTCCGCCAGGTATTATATACTTGTGGCGTGTGGCGTGTCACGGCGGATTGCTTCTTTTGTGACGTGTGTCAATCGTGACGTGTGCCAAAGGTTGAGTGATTACTAAGTGCAACATTGAAAACCAATAAAAAAATCGTTATAAAGGCGATGTGCCTTCACCAAAACTATTATTTTGAAGTAAATTGTTATGCAAACAATCTTATTCTCACATAGGTATGGTGGCCCTAAAGGCACATCAAACATAAATATTTACTTGAATATTTATGTAAATAATTACGGCTTTTGCCCCAATTCGCAGATATTCACGTAAATATTTGCGATTTGTACCCTCGATCGCAAATATTTACGTACATTTTCGTAAATATTCACGATCTGTGCCCAAGTCGAAAGCCCAGTCATTCGTGTATTTGGTTTCTTTCCAGCTAGCCGAAAATTCCATACGCGGATTCTGGGGCCGGCCAGCCGCGTATTTAGGACAATTCGAATCCATGCCGTTCAAGGAGGTGATAATCTGACCTCCTTCTTTCTACATATTTGAACGATATTTTAAAAATAATCTTTCTTCATCTGCTTAGTTTGTTCACAAAGCATACTTGAAGGTTCATTATATTGTTCGGCTGACCAATTAGTGAGTAATTAAAAGCCACAATTAAGACCTCATTATACAGAACATAATAAACAACTGTTGAAAAAATTGCGCTCACCCGAAATTAAAGGGAAACACCAGATTACTGTTTACCTAATTTGGTGATGTAGAATGACAGACAATAGTTTTTAGATGGTTGTTGTAACAAAAAAAATCATCAAAATATCACGCAATTGACGAAAAATGTGAAAAACGCGGTCAAAGGTCAGCTTTCCCGCTTTTCCAGCCGTTGCAACTGTCAAGTTTACGTGACAATGTTGCGCAATGTTGTAAGTAAACTGGTGCTCTGTTTATGTATTAATTATATCAATGCCGAGGCATGAGGATTCAGACTTCATATCCATCAAGCACACATTAACGTGTAAATAAAAAGCAGACATAAACGGCACGGTCGTAACCAATAACTTTTTTCGGTTTTAACAGCTATTGGTTACGACCGCGAAAACGCACCCAACCTGTGTGTGTGTGTGGGGGGGGGGGGGGCGGGGGGGAGTGAACATTGTGCAGCTATCATAAAAGTAAATCAGCTGTATGGATTAAACATTCCCCGTCGTCGTCCCGCGTGTGTAGCGCAGGCAACACGTTGCAATAGTTAGGGGATAATAGCTAGGGGTACAGACTAAGAGCCCTCTTTTAAAAACCGTAATTGTTGGTCTGGCTCCCTACCTCTCCGACAAGCATCAACGCTCACGGCTAGACTGGCAAGCAGGGGAGATCATGCCCCGGGGTTTGTCTCTCTGGTCCCACGAGACACGGCACCGGCTGTACGGGATATGTCCTAAAGTTTACGTTCCGCTAGCTCCCACGCTGTGCATCATTATTTACAAATTGTATCAATATTCTGAATACATAGTCTTTTTTGTCAAATACTCATGAATAATTGTAAAAAAAAAAAAAACAGATTGAAATTTGGTTCAGTAATTTACTTGTATACAACTGGAAGTAAAACCAACTCCGAAGATCACGTGATTAATCTGAACCACTTTTTTGGTTCGGATAAATCACGTGAATTTCATTTTTTGATAAATACTCGAAAACAGCAAAATTTGATGGTTTCTTTTAGGGACCGTTCTTTCCATTCCTGGAAGGCCTTTGGAGTCATATTTTAGCCTTTTTTTGTCGCCCAAACAGCCCAACGAAGCCACTATTGATGATCCAAATTAGCCAACTCCTAAACTAAGTGTAACCAGCGGTATGATGTTCTGTCAGGTTATATAATAACATTTAACTTTCATGCAATGTTAAGGCTACTAACATTGGCGTGAATGCTATGGTCAGTTTTTGTCACTAATTGTACCTTAACCGTTTGTATATTTGACAGAAAATGCCTTGTGTTCTTGTGGTTAATTAGGTAATATTAGTGATTAGAATAGACACCTTCAAAATCGAGTGTGGCAAGTGATATGGTTTATCAGATTATGGAATACAAATTTCTTCTTTTTTTGCAACATGAGGGTACATTAACTTTTGGGTGAGTGCACACGTTTTTTAACAGTTGTCTTTTATGGTCTGGATGGTCAGCTGAATTATCAAGCCAACACCTTACACTGATATGCTTGTAAGATTTACTGCATCTTATACTGTTCTTCTTTGTTTCTTTAATAATATAATCCTATATATCGCCCCCACTTGTTGAGAGAAGACCTTCTTAGATTAATTAGTCTGGTCCCAACTATTGATTATTTCACATAGCTTTTTAGCCCAAGTAGACCAGATACCAGACTTTGCCACATGTACATTGTTTTAACGATTTAGTTTTGATACAATATCAGTTATAAGATTCCTGTGATACTGCCTTTAAGTTGAAATCGGACGCAAAACAGTGTAAGTTATTTTTTTTCTGTATTAAAGCTGCATTGTCTTGTTAAGTATAATCTGAGAGAATAGTAAGATAGATACATTTCGATATAAAAGACTAGTTTTGAATTGTCATTGATATGCATTTACCATAACACAAGTTTCACTGGACTTTTTACTGAACTAGACTTTTCATTAAAAAGATTTACTTAAAGGAGAGTTTGATTAAAGCTTCATTAAGATTTGATTACAGTTTCATTAAGATTTTATTAAGATTTTATTAAGATATTGTATTTTTCATATAGATTTCGAACCCGACCACTGATTGATGTAACTCTTCCGTAGAATTACAATAAAGGAGTTTGGAAATGTTTCACATTTGAGAGATGCACGCAGAATCTTACAATGCTTATTGGCTAAAAATTGTGTAATGACTCTGTTCCTCTTCCCCTTCAGGAAACACAACGCCCCAGCCAACACCCCAACAAGTAGAGGTTTGTTTCAGCTTGGTGTCTGTTACCTTGAAAACAAAACCAAAAAAAAAACGTCACACGTCAAACAAGTCTCTCACAGGCTTCCTGATGATTGATATCAAACCAGACTGCGTAGCAATCCACCACCTGAGGATTTGCAAAGCTTTCCCGACCACAGGAATGTTATGAGATTTTCACGGCGAAAGAAGTATGCAAATAACAACTGTCATTATGTTTCTGCATGGTGGTATGATGACGGACTGCCCAAAAGACTTAATTGTTATATTATTTCCTGGGCGGAGTTATGAAGACAAATTAAAAAAACCTACCATAGACAACAGTCGTGCTTAGTTCATGGAGCGTTGCAACATCAAGAATCCAGCATTCTCATGAAGAGCAACAGAGCATATTGATCGAAACGTCGAGTTGTCTAACCATTGAGTCTCAGAACAACCACTACTCAAAATAGTTTTTACCTTACATGGCGTCACCACAAAACCTCTGAACACCTGATTGTACTCATCACACCATGCAAAGTTTTGCATAATAACATGCAACGACATGTATGATATGTCCACATTATCATTTGATTGTAATCTAGACCTCATGCACACACAATGATGCACCAGGTTACCAATAACATAGCCCAAATTAGATTTGACAGGAAAACGGCAGTCACCACGAAATACTACTTACAAATCATTAAAATGGTCAAAGGTAGATGTTAGCGGAAACCAACCGGTGGGGAGCGGAGCTCCGCCGGGCCCCGCGGGGCTGTCCCTCCGCGTGCCTCCAACTCCGTACTTTGCCTTCCGCTAACATCTCCTTTGACCATTTTAATTATTAACAGGAGGCTATCTTGGAAAGTAACGGCAATCTTGAAATTGGAATTTGGCTGCTTTATTTGCAGGCATATTCAGTGAATATCCATGCAAAATGTTATGTTGGGAAGATTATATTTACGGTAGGCACCAACGGTAGGCTTCTGTGCAAACGTTATAGTTATAGGGTTAATGGTTACTAACAATTATTCTTACCCGACTTCTATGCCATCGGTGGTTACTGGCCTCCTGGTGGTGCTGATACGCTGGTCCTTTTTTTACTCCAGTCACTTTATAAATGTTGTAGTTTTACGTCAAAATGGTTATGGTGTCCTCTAGCCAGATAGTTGCTCTCTAGGAGTGGTCTAGTGCAAACTCAGTCCCCAGCCAGCCTCTGGACGACCATTTACTAAACGCTAACCCTAAACAGAATAACGTAAGAATATTGGCTAGCATGGAGTTTAAAGAGTGAGAGAGTCTTTTTTGTTTGAATCCGTGTGTTTTTAAACGGCCTATGTACATGTTCAACAATTAATAAACGATTAACGTGTGCTCAGGGAATGCACAAAAGAAGTTAACAAAATTCCTTTTACATTACACTGTTTTTTTTTTTACTCTCCCAAGGTAAGGTAGAAAGTCTATTGTGGCTATTCACAGTTGACATTCCAATAACAGTTACACAAAGGGAACGGCAACAGTCTCTTCATGTAAGCACTGTAAATTGGGACATGTGTTTGGCAGCGCTGTTAATGGAATTTCACTACATATCTTTAAAATAAATTCGTGTTTTTAACAAGCATTGATTTGACTTCTGCAGGAAAATGGCAGCCATGTTGAAAACATGACGACAACAAATGTATTTGGAAAATATGCAGTGATCGAATCCATGCAAATATGATGATAAAATTATATCATTTCAACTACTATCAGGGCGTGTGCGTCAGGGCAAAAGCGACAATTTTTAATTAACACAAATTATGTGTATTTCCCTTACTTCCCTTTTCTACTTTTTTCTACGTTGTTCGGGAGGGTTTCAAGAGACACTTGCATGCAAATATGATTTGACATTGGTATCATTTCTAACTACTATCGAAAATCTACGACAATTTCGAACATCTACGACAATTAATTCATCTTGTGCCCTGATCTGTTTTCGTAAATACCAAAGACACCAATGAATCCACAGAGAGCGTCAATGACTTTGTAGATGCTGCTATCCGTGGTTCCATCCCAAAGGTCACTAAATCAAAATCCCTTCACACACCTTGGACTACTCTAGAACTGGAGAATTGATTAACACAAAACACAGGCAGTTCAGTTTAGACCGTACATAAATGGTCGTTCATTTCATTGGATTCGGTACAAAATTGCTCGTGACACAGTTCAAAAAACCATCCGTAAGGCTACGGGATTTATGCTAATAAGTCATTTGAATTTAGTGGCAACAGACGTAATTATTGGTCCTTTGAAAAGGAAGTAAACCATCCCCTCCTCCTCCTTCATTTCATCATAACAATTATAAACTGACCAGCCCAGACAAAATATCCTCTGCATTTAGTGATTACCTTGCCTCTACTTGTAAACAATCGGGTCCTATTCCCCACAGTCCTCCGCCTTGCTTTTTGCATATTCCTGAGTTATCTCATATCTCAGTTTCTGCTGGCCAAATTGCTGCTTTGCTAACAAAACTTCCCTCTAATAAGCATCATGGAGCTGATTGTATCTTGCCGAGTATTCTTAATAAATCTTCATCAGAATACCCCATACTCTCTTGTTGTTTTTTAACGCATCGCTGAGCACCGGTCAATTGCCAGATGCTTGGCGGGGCACTAATATTACTCCATTGTATAAGAAAGGCAATAAGTCAATGTTGTCTAATTTTAAGCAAGTAGCTCTTAAATCACAGCTATGCAGAGTTATTGAGCCCATTGTATAGGCTGTTATAAATAATCACCTGAACACTTTCTCAATCCCCATCAGCAAACACAGGAGTTGCGTTACACAGCTGGTCAACAATCTTCACTCTTGGTCATCCACCCAAGATAGACGCCAGCGTCCTTCCAGAGTAGATGTCGTTGTCTACGTGTCGAAGGCATGTGACACAATGCCACATCACATCCTACTTGCTTTAGAACGGCATGTACTTCTTTCAATGACCAGGGCGAGTTGTGGCATTGGGTTTGATCTTTTCTGACGTTTCGGAGACAGCGGGTACTATTCAGGGGCGGATCCTCCTCTTGGGTTGACATTATTTCTGGCGTGCCGCAGGGCAGTTTTCTTGGGCCGTTACAGTTCAATCTTTTTATGAACAGGCGTGACTATTTGCTCAGCGCCTTTGCGTGCAAGGTTTTACATGGCACTTCTCACTGCGAATCAATTCTTGCGAGTATTTCCAATCTTCGTCATCTTGACTCGCTCAAATTCCGTCATCTTCCTGCTCGCACTGACTCACTATTCCAATCACCTTCCCATCGTTTTCCCAGATTGTGGGACACTTTTCCTTCCCACACTCGGGAGGCTGCTGTGATAAATCCTCTCCCGACATTTCTCCGCCATCTAAATAAAATACTTAAGTTGACTTCCTGTCCTTTGTGTTGAACATGGAGGTTTGCGTTAATCCTTCTGTTCTACAGGTCATGCGAGGGGCAGCATGGTTCCAGGCAACTTTATAGTTAGTTTACTTTTGTTGTCCCTGACCCTCATGACTTGTTGATGTTTTTCCCGTGCACCCCCCCCCCCAGTTTTTTGGTATTGGTCCCCTCCTGCATAATCCACCCTCACTCGTTAATTTTCGTTTTGGTCCCTTGTTGTATTTTACCTTTGTTTTTAGTGTTTGTCTCTATTATTTGTTTTTATCAGTAGTATTATTTTTTATTATTATTATTTTTTATTTTTTTATTTTTTATTTTTATAATGCTCATTTTTTATTCCTTTAAACATGTTTATCCGTTAACATACTTATTTACTTTTTTTCCCACACTTACTAATGATTATTTTTCTAAGGCCTATTTATTTTGTTTTGTTTTTTGTTTGGTTTTAATACTTTTTTGTTCATCTTCTTGTAAATGCTCATTTGTAATTTTGAATAACGAATAAGAATAAGAATAGTAAAAATAATACATTAGTGAAAATAAAGGGCCAAAGCGAATTGTACATACTTCTTCTACTTTCTTTCTTGCTTTTTTGATATGTTGTTTGGGAGGGTTTCAGAGACTTTTGCAACATAAATAATTTCTGGGTAAAAACACAGGTTGACTAGACTAAAATATTCAAGGTCAGATACAGGGCCTATTATTCATGTTCAAAATAAGTAATCGAACCGCAAGTGGTTCGTTCCCAATTATTGAAACAACGGTTGGGTTGACAGACTGTGGGGTATATTTCCCATGAATAACAGTGGTGATATATAAACACTCTTTTCCCTCACAAAATAACAAGTTATCCTAAAATTTAAAAAATAATCTAAACTTTAGATATAGTCCTTTGGACAAACACAAAGCTGCTCCGTTTTTTTTTTTTTTACTTCAGGATTACATGATCCAGTTCCTGAACCTGTTCAGGAATTTGAGCCAGTAGACATGACCCTAAGTCTACGCAGATATTAAATTTATCGTTCGTCTTGTGATTTTGTTAAATGAACATTATTTTATAGGATATATCTTCCGTTTCTATAGATACTTAGTTGAATTGTTTATATGGTTTTGTGAGAAAATGGTCTTTGCCTACTATCACGCTCGCATTGTATTTTGTATAAGTCGATGGAGCAATAATTGCCGATGGTGTTATTAATTCTGAGGCAACGTACTAAGCATTGTGTAAATGCTTTGTAGTGTAAACGATTGGTTTACAGCATTTGAACATACTATTACCACCCCAGTTAGATAAAACAGGCTCGTCCATCCAGTCCGTCTTTAGTGGCCGGCCAATCGAACACGCATCGGATACGAAATTCGACACCTGTTGACATGATGTCATGGTTCAATTACTGTTCAAGTTAAAGTACAAGTTAAGTTTAGGTAATGAGTTATGTCGTAGACAAGAGTTCAGGGAAAGAAGAAGATGAAGACGAATAAATTACTAAAAACAACAACAGCAACAGCGGTATCGACATCAACAACAGAACAAGTGTTTGTACTAATGCTCAGAATCTTTTTAAGCAGAACTAAAACAAAATGAGTGTTGCTCAGCACAAAAAGCAAAATGCCCAAGGCTTTTGGCCAAATACCTAATGAAGAAAAGTAACAATGTCAAAATGAATCGCTTATTTGTGAATGTCGAGTCCAAACGATAGCTACAACGATAAACCGACAAATGGCGCGTTTTTTGTTCTTGAATTCATCCCGACAGAGGGCGTGCTTTTCGATCTTAAAATCTTCCCGACAGAGGGCGCGCTTTAAACTCTTGCGTTCATCGCGACTCACGACTGTCTGAGCTAGAAATTTAGTCTGACCATCTTACGTCACACCTCGAGGTTCGTGAATAACGCCAGATACCTGCCTTGAGCGTCTGGCCTGATCCTGCCAGATGTCATTTTGACTTCGCATTTATTTCACAGGGAGATTCGCAGTCGATTCACACTTTCATAATGTACACAAAATGAACAAAATGTACAAACATTATAGAAACGGTGCTTGCAGACGACCCGAAAGTGCAAACTGACAAACAACGTCACCTCGGACCAATCGAAACACAGATGAGAAGCTTACTTCAGTGCACGTTTATCTAAATGGATTTGATCAATTTTGATGCGAAGGTCTTGGAACCAAGACTAGATTGTTTTTATACACTTGATACTTCATCGAAAAACCACATGACTACTGTAGAATCATAACCGCGAGTGTAAAACTTCTCGTGCAAAATCTTGGTTGCGCGGTACATTATGAATCAGTCATGATCACTAAAATTCTCAAAACAATATAAATTATAATATACGAATGCAAAGTTTTATTATACTGCAAAATATAGGCAACAAAATCTAAAAAGTTATATTCAAGTATCCATCTCATACATAATCTAATATGAGTTATAACATTTGTATCTAACAAAATCAGCATTGAGTTTTATCAATCTCACTCCTTATCAATGTTACGCCTTTAATATTCAACTATTTGAGTTACGTTTTTAAATTTGATACATGAGTACATTACGTCTAATGTTATACATTTAAAAACCAATTTCCAAACCAGTTTACTATTGTTATTGATACTTGTTTTATATTATGTGATAACGTGATTAATATAATGTTACTAATTATCTAACGTTAACAAAGTTCGCAATACTTAATATAAATGGAACGATGAGAATCAATCTGAGCAAAAATCTTTAACCATAAATGTTGTAGGGCATAATGCCTTCTGATTGTGCTCTTTGGGCTTTACAAATCGAGTGTTATCATATCCATACAGTTGGGAAAATATTTTAAAAGCATAATATGAAGATTCACAAAAATATTCCTTGAAATTGTGTGGTTTTTTTGTACATATCACAGAACATGGACTGCTTTTTGTAGAACCAAGTGATTAAAAACCACTAAACGTTTGAGAGAGATGAGAGTAATGTGCCCCTTTAAAATGCAAGGTCATAATCATCAGGCTCCATGTCAAATGAGCAACTTTCTGTCTAATTGTGGCTATTTGCTTATCAATTAAGGGTTAACAAGAGCTATCAGTAATTTACTTCCAGCCTTGTATAAGGGTTAACCCCCCCCCCCCGACTATACGAAACTGCTTGAAAGGACCATTTGTTCATACCACACCATCTAATGTTAATTACAACATATTTTCTGTCCATTTTCCAACATTTTTAACATATAAGTGACCTTTTTACATGTCCAGCTATTGTCCAGAATTATTTGAGTCCTTAAGTTACCCAGTTTTGATGCGAAGGTCTTGGAACCAAGACTAGATTGTTTTTATACACTTGATACTTCATCGAAAAACCACATGACTACTGTAGAATCATAACCGCGAGTGTAAAACTTCTCGTGCATAGCCGATGTCAAACAATGGACACACACATGCGTGTACACGCCGTGCACAGCTCTCAGCAAATGACATGACTTAATTGATCCCAATGAAGGGTCTTTTGGGGGCTTCTGACGTCATATGCAAGGATTCAATACAAATAGCTGATCATGTAGCTTTACATTGTGCTAACGATCAGAAAACAGTTGTACACTTTTGCAAACAGCTACCGTGTAATTAGTGGAGCTGATGTGAGCAGTCTTCTGTTTTTCCTTGGAGTCTAGTACACGGATGCGAGAGGGTTGCGTGCAACAGCGGGGCCACCACTCTGCACAAAATCACAACATAGTCAACTTTAACAAGATAAAGAAATTGTTGATTATGGAGATCTCATTTTATGTTTGTAAAGGATAAAAAAAATAAGAGTCAGTGCTACCACAGGAGTCTAAAACTGGGATCCAGGTCTTATAGGAGGTACATTGAAATTATGACATTTTCAACTTTTGATATTCCCTGGAGATATAGATTCAAAGGAGCTTCTGGAAACAGTTCCAGTATCATCGATGCTATAGAAGTAGATCACCGGGCAAGACTGAAAAGTCAGAGTTCAGATAAAAGTCCAAAATTCTCATCCCTGGTTTGCCATAAAGGTGCATTTGTTTAAGTTAGAATATAGCAAGAAAACTGGAAGGACATTATTTTGGTTTGTGAAATGCTCCATTCGTGAGGCTCTTACCCTCTGGGGTTGACGCCGGGATTCCTCATTTCCAGTCACCATGTATGGCCGGACGAAATCATGTTGATGAGGCAGACCCTGTAAAATTAAGTTTTAGTACATAGACCAAGTCACACAAGATTTTCTAATTTTCTTTTACACAAGGGAATCTTTAAAAAAACCAAAAAAAACACACACATTTTAAGTTTTGTGGTAATTAAACGTTTTCATAGCTAATGTCAGCTACAGCATCCCTCTAGATGTGCAGTAACATTTTTTAAACAATATACCCGCAGGGTTTTAATTGGCACATGTGTAAGAAACATAAGATAATTACCTGCTGTAAGTATGGCGATTGGCTCATAAATTGCATTAAGCGTCCCATGCGCCTCGAATCCTCATCGTGGTCGGATAAGTCTTGGCTACGATCGTCAGACTCCTCGAAGCCATTGTTACGTCTTGATTCGTAGGGCCGTCCCCACCTTTTCCTTTGTTGACCGAGCCTCCTTTCGTAATGGCGCCTCATTAAGACGCAGAAACACACCAACATGGCAAGTATCAAGATGGCAAGGACAGCGCATCCAACAATGATGAGTACTATGGCTAAACTTGATAACTCTCCTGTAGAGTCATCAAATAAATAAAACAAAGTCACCCATACTATTGACAACTCACTAGGGAGTTTGAAACAACACTTGCTAAAAAATTAAAACTTTGTTTTTTGATCTTAGACAAAGCGAAATAATACAACTTAACGGACAAAAACTAGTAGTCAATTTGTTATTTTGTGAAACCCCTAATAATAATAAAAAAATAACCAGTCAGTTTCCCTTGAGGTTTACTACTTGAACTACAATGAGGGTTCTGTGGTATGGTGCATATAACGTCATGGCATACTATTCAAGAAAGCATTGATCAATATTTTGTGACCCGACTTATTACAGGACCATCAACATTTACTTCATCGACAGGTACAAACATGACAGAGACCGACGACGTATGGTGTGAAGACAACAGCATCAACGCAAATTGGTAAAATGCAAATTACATTATATGTGCATCAGGTATATGCTTTGTCAGATATTTTGTAATGACAGGTTGGATAAACAGTTTTGTTTGATTTGCTTGTTTTGTTATTATAATTTATCTCACCGTAAGTTCAGTTAAAATTACACACAAAAGAGGTAGAAAGTAGATATAGAGAAGGCTAGACTGAGGAGGAAAATGTAAAGTTTCCTATAATGTAAAGGTCTGCCGATAAAATCTTTTTTTTTTAAAGGTACACACACAATATACACAGGGGGATGAAGGTTACAAAGATATAAACATTAAACAATTCAACACTTTGAGTTGCCATACTAGTCAGACCTATCCAAAACATTATACAATGTCCAACTAATTACTGTTGTCGTGTTGCAGCAGGAACTTTGTTTTATAGGAAAAGCAACTCACCTTCACTAGGTGTTTCACACTTATCACCAGAAAATCCTGTCTTGCACCTAAAAAACCCAAACAGAACCAAATATTGTTGAGGACTAAAACAGACATACAGTGGTAAATCGATTTTGTACAAAATCAAGGTGATTTTTTATTTCAGTTGTATTTCTTTTTTAAGTACTTTAAATGTTTACTTAAATTAATCATTTGTTTTAATTTATGATGGTGAACTGCGACTTAAAATGTAAAAGCTATCATTAAAAACGTTCTCCTAAGGTACATTTCCGGTAAAAAATAAACAAATAAATACAAATACACATTCAACTGCACAATTAACGCAAACAAGACGATGGTATGGAAACGAGATGAAATGTTCAGTGCCAGAAGTGGGGGAAACCCCAAAATGGGGAAAACGCAATCAGGTATGGACTACAAACTAATTCCAAGTGAAAGGCTCCGATCTTAGGAGGGATTTGAGCCGGGGTCCAAAGAGGTGAAAGTCCAGGAAAGAAACCCCGGGGTGAACCTGATCCAACAAATACTCCAAAGGGTGAACAAAATCAGCCCCAATTGTCATTTTCAGTTTTTTTGATAAAATGGCAAATCGACATGATTTACCGCTTTACTCGAAATAATGGTTTGTGCAGTTGCTATGAATGGAATACCGACAAGACTGATTTTTCAAGTTCTTGCTGCGGCCAATGGCCACAGCCGTAGCCGAAATCACTTAATTCAGACGTGGCCCAAGAAAAGTTACAAACCGTCGCAAATTTTCCAACGTAATTTTACTGCTATTTAACTTTACCTATATACAGTATGGACCAGGTAAATTGGAGCATTACTTGTTGTCTTAAAAACAGACAAAACTTGTAAAGACTCCTTCAAAAAGCAAAATTCAGTGATATAATAAACAAGAGTAGTTTGAATTTTCTCGAAGATTTCTCCCAAGACCAAACTATTTGTGGCGCTTTAGATTCTGAATTTTTTTAAAAGACAATTACTAAAGCCACTTGCCATTTGATAACTAAGGCAAAATGACGTAGTGTTTATTATTAGTGGGTTTAAGATTTTAAGACTTACTTGCAGGAATAGTTAAAAGGAGGCAAGACTCCACTTCTGGTGCATTCCCCTCCGTTATAGCAAATAAAGCTGTTTGTACATTCTGAGTTTGTTCCTGTTGATAAATTAGTTGCATTAATGTTTCTGTTTTGACTTTGATTAACACATAAACGGCAAGAAAAGTTATACATGTAAATTGTTCCATGGCATTTAAAAAAATAAATAAAAAATTACATCTGTTTGAAGACGACACCTTATGAAAGGACTTTCCAACAATCAAACAGGAAACGTTTTAGGATGTTGTGTGGCAGCAGATTCACCGGGAAAATCCACCTAAAAAAAACCCCAGAATGTTCGCATGCTCAGAGCTGCACAACCAACAAGAAAATGGTATGTCTGCTGCCAAATAAGTATCCCAAAGTCATCCATTATAAAATTACAGCTAAAGGTTTTATACAGGATTGGTAAAGAAAAGAACACCGTTGCTTCATTTTACTCTGACAGCTTACTCATTATATGAAGTGCATACTAGAACCATGTTTGTTCCCAATAAATATTTACCTCTGAAATAAAGATATTTTCGAGAAAACTGTTTTCTGAAACCTGCATAAACACAACAGCGAATTTCGGATGTTCACACCAAAACTATGGACATTGTGTTTACACGCTGAAAATTGCGCATAATTGTCCACTAATTTCTCCTGACTATCACAACGCATTAAGCCTATATTTTCACAGGTTTGTTATTGCTTTTACTTGATCACACAAAACTTGAACACTATCTGTGATATTTTTGTCAGCTCTTCCAATGCAGTATAATACCTTTAAATGGTTATTCAAACTGGCAAAAGTCAGCTTGAAAAGAAACCTTTTGGAAATGACACCAAAAAACAAAACACAAAGAGAATGCATTCTATTGGTTGAATAACTCCATGCAGAATACGCACACGCTCATTCAACCAATAGAATGCGTTCTCTTTACGTCGTTATCGTTATCGTTCTCGTTATCGCTGCAGTGGGACCGGGCCTTTAGCTTTATATTTTGATGTTGGTTTTTTTCAGTAAACATAATAGAAAATCTACATTATCGCACTGATTTTTTTTTATTTAAGGGGAGCACATTCCACTAGTATTTAAATTTTATTTGAAATTGTCCTTGTCGTTTGTTAAATTATTTTTAAATATGGGATATAAGCTCTCTTTGAAATTGTTACTGTCTTCAAGGGAAAGCTCAATTAAATATTTTCTGATTTTCGCCACAAAAACCCGAAAACTATACATCCTTTTCACCAGTGGGTGTGTTTACATTGAAATACTTTGGTAATTGAACTTATTGTATTAGCAGTTATTAATATGCATGGGGCATTCAACAGCCCCACTGGCTTGTGCATTATCCCATTCAGTCCACTGTTTAGAAAAGGACTTACATGGATATTTCAAGTGTTAGCTGTCAGATGAAAAGGATGTTTTTTTTCTGGCCTCTTTTCTACTGGAGCTTATGTTGTCAGATGAAAAGGATGTTTGGCTTCAACACAGTAGGTGGCGTGTCATGGCCAAGTGCATCGGACTTGCTTAATGGTGGCCAAGTCATCAGGGTGTGAGTTCAAATCCCGGTCAGGACACTTGTGTCCTAGAGCAAGATACTGAACTATAATTGCTTTAATTTTACCAAGGGGTAAATGGGTAGCTGTTAGGCAGAGATGGTTCTTGTGATTGATTTAACTTGCGCTACGTTTGGTGCACAGCACAGGCTGTATACTCCAAAGGAAGCTAAGGTGGTTTTAGGAAATAAATAAAAGGTCCAGTGACAAGAAGAATGTTGGTGACATATTTGAGAGCTTTATACGAAGCCCAAATGAACGGGGAAAACTAGCTAATTCGTAAAAAAATTATAACATTAAAACATGACAAATAAAGTACCTGTGACATTTGCAGCAGCTGCGTTGATGATTAGAGTCTCGTTTCCTTCCGTTAGAGTATCGATGCTTGACACAGCTTCCATAAGAGCATTTGTTGCGGGGACTGTGCCATTAAAGTATGCTGTCACATCGGTAAGCACACTACCACTCCTGAATAATATAACCTTCAACGCGATGATGTTCCGCGTGCGCGGGTTTTGCTTAAGCTTCGGTAGCAACTGCAATAATTGAAACCACAACAAAATCCAAGATCAGCAATGAACATTCAGACAAAAAACCTGTTACAAATGTAGTACTTACGCTATGAGCATTGAAGCAGTTATACTCAAGTATGAGCATGTTTTCAATTCTGGTTAGACCAAATAGCAGTCTTATACTGATGTAAAAATTGGGTACAAAATAAATAAGAATGAATATATCAATCGTTACAAAACGTATCAACATGTTCCTTTAAAATGTATCCAGTCAGTTTCCCTTGACAAAACTTGATAATTGAAATAAAAAGTTTAATCCCCTTCAGGCGCTCCCCTGCCTGCCGTTTCCCAGGTTGTATCGTAAACTGGTGTGATCCCTAGTGGTTGAATGGCTTTTGACTGGCACTCCCGAACAAAATTGTTGACAAAATAGGGAAACCTCTATCACATGGCTAGATAGCTCAGTTGGGGAGCAATTAAAACCTGAGGTCGTTGGTTTCGAATCCTGCTTTAGTACTTTTTTTCTTTGTTTAACCCCAAGTTGTAAATTTATCCATCAAGTAATAAACCACAAGGGAAACTGACTTGGTATATTTTTCTATAAATTGGGTTTAAACAAATACAAATTAACGTACCGGCACCCTACCAACTTAGCTATCCAGCCCTATGTTGGCGGTCTCCCTATTAGTCAAAATCTCTGTTAAGGGGTGCTAGTCAGAAGCCATTCAACCGTTAGCTGCCGTGTAGCCAGTGATCACACCCAAGTTTACAATACAACTTGGGAAGCGGCAACCAAGGGATCACCTTAAGGGGATGCGACTTTTTAATATTATAAATGTATTATATGTTTTAGATTTATCCAGTCAGTTTCCCTTGTGGTTTATAACTTGATATTTTCTATTAGATTAGAAAATGTTCAATTGTTTTTTTGATAAATAAACGAAAAAAAAAAAATAAAAAAAAAAAAATAAATAACTGATAGATATTATCAACATTTATTGAAGCAATTAATTTACCGGTCCCTCAACTCTTGCAGCCATGACCTTAAATGCTGTACTCCATTGATTCTTAAGAACAGGTTTGAAGTCCAGAATAATGGAAATAACAAACTGTGCTGTTGATCTTGATTGCTCTGAAAAAAAAATGAAAACAAAATTGAAATCAGTATGGTTTTTAATGTCATACAACTATTAATAAAACAGTGACTACACGGTGCTTCTTTTTGGTTGTTGTTTTTCGTTCTCCTTTATCATCCAACCTTGTTCTTACCGCTGGTTTAAAAATACACATTTCAAAAAGGTGGACCTCAAACAGAAGCTCCTGTTCCCCCCTAATGAGAGGGTTTTTATTATCTTAAATATGGTCCTAACCCACTTACTCATCCTTGTTGTAATTTTGTAAAGGACATTTTAAAAAAGTTGTTCCTTGCTTTCGAACACCCTTGTATTATTTGTATTTGTTCTTTACAGTGATTCCAAACATTTCAAGAGGATAGAACATTAAAGCGTAACTCACCAGTGCATGACCCATCATTATTTTGACAATATCCGTCAAATGTGTTACACTGGCATTGGTAGAAAGGGGCACTGGGGGCAGGCAAGCACTGTTGTCCAATTTGTGAACACAACCTGGTGTCTCTCATACAGGGGCTGAGATCTAACATAAGTAATACATTGGTTACAAGTAAATAAAACATTGACATCTGGAAAACTTAAATTAAGTAAGATTATTAAAAGGCGCAGATGTCATTATAACATGATTCAAACAAAAAACAAAACAAAACGATGGCACAGTTTTAACTCTTTTGAATCAATAATACTGCAGTTTAAAGTCAGTGATTGGATTTTTACTCACACATCTAGTTAATTAGCAAAATTAACCCCAACTCTTCTCCCATATTGTTCTCCATATCTAACATACTAACGGCATACAAACCCACAGGGGAACATGATTATCGTCACACCATAGTCATTTGATCCATGCCCTCAGCAAAGTGTACATTCTCTGGACCTTGCAATGGTATTATTTGTTGTATTTTCAAGTGTGAAAAAAACTTTCCATTGCAAACATAATTTATGGAGAAGTGTTTCAACCAATGGCAGTGAAGGAGTATCTGTCTGGCGATAACGTGGGGCCAGGTGGTAATTGAACAATACACGAATATTCGCTTTTGTGTGGAGTCATGCCCCCACAATGACCCTTATTAGGACAAATAAACAAATAACACAAACATGTATAAAGAGAACATTCGACCTCATGTTCTAGTTATCAAAAACATAATGTGTACAAATTTACTATAAAAATGAGCCTGATGTAAGCGTAAATCTAAGAGATATATAAACATTGGGAATTGCTACCTTGACACGTTGCTCCAGAATGATTCAATGGGCATATACATTCACAGTTATCAGCGTCAAAAGTTGCTCCATTCTTACACGACGATGCAGTTAGTTGACAATCTAATGAATATAAGAAAATACATGGCCTAATGAATTGAAAGGTAATGTTTGTTTGCCATTCTTGTATTTGTTCATCCACTACAGTAATGACTTGACAAGTTGTGCCCATCTGTCTCCATCAAACATAGTGTTAGAGAGAGAAAGAACGTCAGTGTCAGCCTTGATGGATGATTTCAAGTCTAAAATTGGACGACCTCTTTGACTAGGGGCATGATGCTTCTAGAGAAGGACTCGATTAGTTGGCTCATTCTGGCAGAAAACATGACCAGGTAGCCGAAGGCGACATTGTCTGATGATAGTAGTAAGAGTAGTGTGAGGTGAAACAGGTCTCCAGAGTAACACAGTGTGCCTTGTTTGTCTTCTGGTGTCAGTGAATCAAGCTCGAGTCAACAATAATTCCTTCCCGAGACAAATACAGCCTATGTGGCTGGAGACTCTGTCCCTCTTATAAGGTAAACTGTCCAAAGGAAACGTCTGATAGCACGCTCTTTTTAATCATCTACTTACACCCCATGTTTATTTACTGTCAGGGACCAACACAACGGGGAAGGGGGGGGGGGAGACAAACAACGGCCATTTAGTGCAGGTGTTTCCAGGAAATCACAATCAACATTCCTACTCTGCCAGGGACCCAGTCCCTCCAGTTTCAAAGTACAATCAGAACTTGGAGTCTGGTGCACCAACACGGCCAAGATAAAAACTTTACCTGAACAAGTGGCTCCACTCCATGACTGAGCACACGAACAACTGCAGTCCATCTCAATCTTCGTCCCACCATTAGAGCAGGTCAGTGAACAAGCTGTCAAAACAAAAATATTATTTTTAAGTTGTTTTGAACAAGAGACGAGAATCAAATTGATGTTTTCTTCCAGTGAAATACCCCTTATCTAAAATATGCAACAGCTGATTTTTACTGTTTGGGTTGCTGAAAAATGTGCATGTTTTTAAATTATTTTCTCCTGACTTATGAAACAATTTAAGCTCGAATTTTCACAAGTTTATTGTTTCATGTATGTTTAAGTTTAACAATCCTGCGTGACACCATAACAAAATCACACTATGTAAGTAACAGTTTGATTGTAGCTTGTAATACATATTTTTTTTTGTGAAGAACCCAATCACTTTTAAAACACCCAAAGCATTAGATATAGTCCTTGTTGACTAAACAAAATCAATTAAAGCAATATTGTATTTTGGGATGAGCCCACATGTGTCTCTCTGTATAGTTTGTACCACTTCTGCTAAATCAACCATTTCTCGGAATAACACCCTTTGTTTTTACAACTTAGCAAGAACATCACAATCTTACATCTTCCCATAGGGTATATGTCTACCTGATCCTTGCAACATCATCTTATTCAGTTATCCAAATAAACAACCAGGGCAAAACCAAGAGTCTGGAGAAAAAACAATCTAAACAAATCATATAGTTCGCTTCACCCAGTAGTGGTTATATAATTAAGTAACTAGATGACAAAACTTAAACGGTTGATCACACAAAACACAGACACTATCTGCGACTATTTCTGTCAGCAGTACCAACCCTGTAAAATACAATTAGCTTTTCTGTCCTTGAAATAATTAACTTAATTGACACGATTCATGAAATTGTACACCATTCAGGGAGAGCTTATTTAAAGAAAGTGACTCGAACGAAACATTTCTTTCGTCTGACAACGCACACCTTGGATGGGATTCAAACCCACGACGTTTGCTTTGTTAAAAGGCACACACATTACAAAAGTCAAAGACAGCCACTTTACTTTACTCCCTTAAAAACTACATTCCTATTAACGAGGTAAAGGTATGGTATGCAATTGCACTACATGTGATTGTTCAATAACATTAATATATGCGATTGAAAACAAAGGCTTTGTGTTGCCCGAAGCACCGAATCCAAAGGCAACGTGCCAATTTACAAGCCACAACAACCAGTTGATGATCATATAACCATAGTCCCTTATCAACTACTGTTTCGGTAGTGTTATTTTGACACTACTTGGAAAATAAACATGTCTTCCTTTTTTAATAACAAGTTTGACGACATCCTAGCACAACATACTAAGGTGAGTTTAGTAGGTAGTGTAACACTTAAAGAATACCGGAGTGTCAATAAGAGCTGGGCGATAAAGACTTATACCAATAAAACTCAAAATAGAATGTTCTCTTTTGGACTTTTGGACTTTAATGACTATGAAAATAATACATTAATATATTGGTCTTTTGGTCACTGACAAGGAGAGTGGGGTGGTCCATATGTCATACAAAATCAATACATTATAAAAGTCTCAGACAGCCAGTCTATACACTGGTCATAGGGGTACACATTGCAACGACCATTTTGGTGAAACACTGCCCTCATTTGCCTGTCAAGAAACAAACTTTTTAGACTAGATTCTTGAAGGGAAAACAATTTAATCATTTTGAAGTTACCTGAACAAGTATCTCCACTCCAGGGTTGATCGCATGTACAGGTGCACTGTGCGACGTTCCTTGTTCCACCATTGACACAAGCCAAGGAACAATCTGTACAAAGTAAATAAATAAAAACACAGTTGTTTTTAATTAGTAACATCATCATCATCATCATCATCATCATCATCATCATCATCATCATCATCATCATCATCATCATCATCATCATCATCATCATCATCATCATCATGTCCCCTTGCCTTGCGGCCGTTGAGGCGACCCTTCACTCTGGACGATGGCTCCACTCTTCTCAGTTTTCAGCCAATCTGAAGAGTTCCCAAATCTCTTTTCCCGTCCAGTATTTGATGTCACGAATCCAGAATCGCCCTGGGCGTCCTCACTCTCAAGCACCCTCCACAAACCCTTTGAGGTTAACATTTGCCAGAGTTATCTTGGCTCTGGAGATGTGACCAAACCACCAAAGTTTTCTCTTCTTTGCTGTTGTCAGAACGCTAATGTGCCGTCCGATGTGACTGGTACCAGCTCTTTCCACTTATGCACTGGGAGTATGTGATGTGTAGTAGTGAATGCCAACAGGTCTTCTATAGCAATTTCAATCAAAGACATTGATGGGATTTTTAATATATGCGTTCATTGACCATGATTCGGCAGCATAAAGGAACACCGCAATCACCAAGGAGGTGTAGTTTTGTCAGCACTGATGAGATGTTTCTTTTTTGCTTTTTGCTTTTCGTGTTTTTACTTTCTTGAAAAAAGTCCCTTCCTCAGTTGGAATGGATCCAAGGTAAATGAAATACATGACCTGCTCTACATGGGATCCGTGTATTCATATACCCAAATGCTCCACTCAATGCTGGCGACCACCAAGATCTTGGCTATTTCTGGGCTGATCTTCCTGCCATATCTGCTGCTGACTATATCAACCTGATGTGAGTGGTTGGCTAGGTCCTCTCAAGAGACATGCGATAGACGGATGTCATCCGTGAAACCTTAGGTTGTGACACAGTCTAAGGGGACACAATGCTTCTGTCATGATCTTTTCTAGGAATGTGTTGCACAGTGTTGGTGAGAGGATACACTCTTGCCTCACTCCCGACAAGGTGGGTAAATATACTGAAGTCATCAGTAATGCGCAGCATGCTCATCGACGCCTTATTCAGTGCCTATATAGCACAATGACGATGCCCCGGCTTATGTTGTATCTTTTCAGAACAGCCCACAGACCCCCCTGCCAGATACGGCCAAAACATTTATTGTAGTCCACAAAGTTATGGTAGACTGGCTAACCAAATTACCTGCACTTCTCACACAAGACCTTGAGATAAAGATTTGCTCAGTTGTGGATCTGCCTTTACGAAAACAAATTTGTTTCTAATGAAAAAGTACTACTAAACCTGACCATCATTGTTTCCAACATTTAAGCACGTCAATGAAAGTATGGATGTCAAGCACGAAGTTAATGCTTTCTTGGTAATACATTTAAACAATCAAGAACAGTCAGTACAAAGACACAACATTAAAAAAGGAGCTCTAATTTAAAATTAACGTCATCATAGTGTAGAAGTGTAGTGTACGAAAGGCAAAAAAAATGAATTAACAAGAATGAAAACTTTACTAATTAATATATTGGTCTTTTGAAGACTGACATGGCCATTGCATGGCGGAAGGGTCCCTGTGACTAAAGTGGAGGCATTTCAAAGGTCATTAAACAGCACACACATACTAAAAGTCAAAGACAGCCAATCTAGACACTATTCATTGAAATGTTTACGGCGGGGCACCTGTTTGCTTGTGAGACGGAGGGAAGTGTAGGGTATACGATGACAAAATTACAAGCAAAACATGTTACACACTGCCTTCGTTTGTCTTTCAAGAAGTGAACCTTCTAGACAAGATTCCTGGAAAAATAATAATAATAATACAGTGCATAGAGGCTCCTGCATTATGCGTGGTATAAATGTTTTGTATTTTTATTATTCTTTTATTATATTAAATTTACCTGAACATGATTCTCCACTCCAGGGTTGGCTGCAATCACAGGTGCACTCTGCGTTATTTCTTGTTCCACCATTGGCACAAGCCAAGGAACAATCTGTACAAAGTAAATGGATGCAAAATGAAATAATTTTAATATAAACCGATATTTAATCTTAACCTCATTAAAGCAGGCAACTGAATGTAGTGAAAACCTAATTTATGGTGAAGTCTTTCAACCAAAGATTTTTTTGAAGATGTATTTAGCTGAAGGTGACGTCGGGCCAGGTGGAAAGTAAAAACAAAAACACATGGAAATTCACTTTTATGACAGTTGTGGCTCACAAGGACCTAGATTACAGTAGTGAGAAAATAATTTGTAACCATTTTAAAGTTACCTGAACAGGAATCTCCACTCCAGGGTTGATCGCATGCACAGATGCACTCTTCGTCATTTCTTGTTCCACCATTGGCACAAGTCAAGGAACAATCTGTACAAAGTAAATGGACGGAAAACATGAGTATTTTATTAGAAAAGTATATTTAATCTAGTCCCCATTATTGTTCATTTAAGCAGACAAATGAATGTATTAAGGTTAAACAGGCAGTTTTGGTTTTTTTTTATTCAAAAATATTAAAGTAATAAAAACAAATACCTTAGAAAAGGAGATATTAATAGCTGATTTAACTAAGAGCAACAGTACTCAAAAAAGAGAACATGTTTTTTCCTCTCTATAATTTTAATTAACTAGCCTACATATCAACCATATTTTATTTCGTGTCTAGTTGTGTTCGGTTTTTTTTATTATTAAGAATAAATAAAGTTTAGGGTGAGGTCATACTTTTGGTAATGTACCCGAAAACAAAATCTTTGTTTTTTATCTGATAACCTACTTAATCCTACCAATTAAGCACACTAACAAACGTTTGAAAGTAAACGGGAAGTCAATGTTTTCTTGTTAATAAATTGAAACAAAGAATAAGAGTCAGTACAAAGACACAACATAAGAAAAGCAACATTAAAATTAGGTAAATTTCATCATGGAGTAAAGGTTTAAAATGTGCGAAAGACGAGAATTGAATTAAGAAAAATTTAAATAGGATATTAGTAAATTGGTCTTTTGAATACTGACATGGTCAATGTATGGCGGAAGGGTCCCTGTGACTAAAGTGGAGGCATTTCATGGGTCATCATAGCGCACACATTCTAAGAGTCAGACACGGCCAGTCTAGACACTCGTCATAGGGTAGGGTTGGAATTTTTATGGTGGGGCACCTGTTTGCTTGTGAGAAAGAGGGAAGTGTAGGGAGTCAAACACAACCAGTCTCTTATTTTAGGAAAGTTACCTGCACATGTGTCTCCACTCCAGGGTTGACTGCAATCACAGGTGCACTCTGCGTCATTCCTTGTTCCACCATGGGCACAAGCCAAGGAACAAACTGCATGAAGTAAATCGATACAAAAATAAGTCAAATACAGGCCGTCTAGACACTCGTCATAGTGGTGGGTTGGAATGTTTATGGTGAGGCACCTGCTTGCTTGTGATACTGGAGGAAGTGTACGGTGTACGTTGAGAAGACTACAAGCAAACATTGTGACACACTGCCTTCCTTTGTCTTTCAAGAAGCGAACCTTTTTGACAAGATTCCTGATTTTCTTCTAATACAGCACATAGAGGCTCCTGCATTATGCGCTGTATAAATGTTTGGTATTTGTACTATTCTCTTATTTTAAGAAAGTTACCTGAACAGGATTCTCCACTCCAGGGTTGACTGCAATCACAGGTGCACTCTGCGTCATTCCTTGTTCCATCATGGGCACAAGCCAAGGAACAAACTGCATAAAGTAATTTGATAAAATAATACATTATTAATAGCAGCCTGAACTTTGGCACAACAATTTCACTGCAACAGCGTAACTGCCATAATTAGCTACCGGCCGCTCGATAGAAAAACAATGAGTAATAGAAAAACTAATAATTTCTTCAACTGATGTTAGGAGTGGGGACGTAAACAAGCATGCACTTGAACACTAAATACTTGATGAAGGAATATCCCCAAGGTAGGCAAGAAACAAACGATATGATTCATACAAAACCCAACACATTGTATATCACGTACAAAATTGTGTTTAATGTTTCTATGTACAGGTAGTGTCACTAAACTTGGAAAAGTTTTTCCAAGCCAAAAACCAAATGTAACTTCATGCAAACGTAATATTTGTTTTCCATTTATTTGTTTCCTTTTTTTTTACTAGAGTTGCAGTTATGGAACCATCCATCTTCTGAAACATTTTTATGTTTTTGTTTTTATGATACAGTGTAGCTCATTCATCTGGAACCACTGTCATAATCTTGACTTAAATTTTTTTACACGAATCTGCATGGCAGTGGCAATATCGGATACAAGTTTGAAGTTGATACATTATTGCAATAATGAGTTATGGACATTCATTATGTTTGTTATTTTAGCTTGTTCAACTACAACCTATGTCAAACTTTTGAGTTTTGAGTTTTTATGCAAATGTTTGATAAGAATCTGCATATTACTATAATCATGTCGATACTCGAATACCTTTTTGCATTGAGGACTGATATTATGGACATTTAATTTTGTTATTATTTAAGCTCATTCAACTGGAAACGGTGTCACCAAACATTGCAAGATTCCAACTGAGGAATTCATAGTCGCTGTTTCCCTTGAAATAGTAGTATCAACTGCATGGAATGTAGGTCAAACATGGAGTTTATTTGTTTTTTTTTTGGGGGGGACCCATCCATTTACTATATACTTGTTATTTATTTTGGGGGATAAAGGATAGCTCATTCAAATGGAACCACTGTCATGAATCTGGACATAAGAGGCAATATTTTATGAAAGTGGTAAGTCTTTACATGATTACGATAAAATATTCATGGAGACTGACTGTTCAACATCAACATTTCCTTTAAAAAATGGTTAAGAACAACAAATCAAGACTGCAATTGTATACTGCAACTGTATACTGATCTCACATTTGGATTCCTTAAAAAAAAAAAAAAAATGTTAACTGAAAGGTTGCAGCATAATTCTAAAGTTTAAACATTAAAACTAAATGCGTTAGGCCGGACAGACTTCCGGACGGACGGACAAATGTAAGGCAAAGGCTCCCTCTGCTTTGCAGCTCCCCATAACAAAACTATGATGTTCACCACAGTTTAAGCAGCAGGAAGCAGAGTCAATGACATTGTTGCATTTGGAAGCGGATACAGTGAAATGGTTAACTCTTCGAACCAGGTATTTCAATCACCTAAAGATAATAAATACTCACAGGGGTTCCATTCCAAGGATGTGAAAAGATGCGTACTTTTCCATATTGAGGTAAGATAGTGTGATGCAATTTCACTTGACTCTTATAACATGAAGTTGTATGATACACAAACGTAAACTTCCTAACTTACAGGTCATGATAATATGAAGTTCAATTCAAATATTCTTACAAAGGATTTCTCCTCACCCTTTATGTGGCATAGCTCTCTTCTACAGTCAGTCCAGCTCCTATCATCGGCCATTTACTAAATAGCCCTGCTAGTCTAGACATATTTCTCTTTGCATCCTATCGTAGTTTTGTTTTTGTTTGTTTTTGTGTTGTGACACCTGTTTGTCTTGACTCCACGTTTTGTAGTTTGTCTGTCTCGGCTGTTTTCTACACAAGCCTTGGCTGAATCTTACAGCATCATTCTCTCTCTAGTATTTTGGTATACATAGATGCACTTTCCCCCCAATATTATGGGCTTTTTATTTTGCTTATTTATGTATTAATTTGTACAAGTGTTATATTTTGAGAAGAGTAGTATGAAATAAATGTTGACTTTAATTGAAATAAAGTTACTTTTAAATCACTTACCAGAACAGTTATCACCAGTCCAGTGTTCCTCACAACAACAAGTGCAGTATTTATCATCACGTGTTCCTCCATTTAGGCAGTTTAGATCACAATCTGTAAAATTTATTTAAATCTCTACAATGACTAATGCTACACATTTCAGGCAGGTTGAATACAAAATTACCAAAATTATGAATTTTTTCAACGATTTTTTGTTAAACAAAAAAAATAATCGTGGTAGTTCTAACTGTTAAAAATGAACCTTATGTCACTTACCAGAACAGTTATGACCGCCCCAGAATGGGTCACATGTACAAACGCAGGTTTCATTATCAATAGTTCCTCCGTTCAGGCAGGTTAGATCACAAACTGTAAGAACAAGTTGTTCAAGTTTAGCAACAACAGAAACGGTTACTTTCTCTTCTTACAGTTCTATAATTTGAGGTAGAATCTGTAGTTGTGGGGGAATCTGTAGTTTGGAGAAGTGGTAGCTTACAGCAAGTGGTTGATAAAAAAGTCAACAGTTAATGAAAAACACGCCCTACTTTGGCACAACAATATTTCATGATAACAGCGTAACTGCCATGGCGAAATACAGATCGCTCGATAGAAAAACAATAAGTAATAGAAAAATCAATCATTTCATCAATAGATGCTAGTAGTGGAAACCTTAACAGGCATGCACTTGAACACTAAATACTTGAGTCAGGAAACTCCCCCAGGTAGGCAAGGAACAAACGATTTGACTCATACAAAAACCCAACACATTGTCTATCACTAAACATGGAAAATATTGTACCAAGCCAGAAACCAACTGTCACTACATGTAAATATTATTGTTTCCTTTGTTTAATGGTTTGTTCGTCCATTCGTTCGTTCGTCCATATGCCCCTACTTACGTAAGTACGTCGTTTTGTTGTTGTTGTTGTTGGCGTTGGCGTTGTCGCTGCCGCTGCCGCTGCCGCTGCCGCTGCCGCTGCCACTGCCGCTGCCGCTGCCGCTGTTGCTGTTGCTGTTGCTGTTGCTGTTGCTGTTGCTGTTGCTGTTGCTGTTGTTGTTGTTTTTTTTTTAATAGATTCCAAAAAGCACTAAGATTTATTTAAAGAAGAGTTGTCACTATTACCTTAATACTTTGTATTGTGACATTACACTTTGCTTAGAAAGTAAGTTTGATACACAGCTAAGATCAATCTCAACTCTTTGTGAAATCAGCTCAAGAATCTTAACAAAAAAATACGCTGGGTTTACTACGATACTCAACAGAATTGAAACATATAGATTTAAGTCAAGTTAGCATTTGAACACAATTTATTTTTTTCATTGAATATATTACACAGTGAGAGGACCACTAAAAAAAAAAAAAAAAAAAAAAAAACTAAAGACCACTGGGCTCGTCCTGTCATGAGCTTACTGGCCCGGGCTAGATCGGTGGCCTCGGGCCTGTGGTCCTGTGTTAAATTTGACCCTGATGAATGGATAAAGAAGTGCACATTTCATAGCTTTGACATTACAATAACAAATTTCAAAACCCTACAAAACACGCTAACAAAACACATAGATCATTGTGTTTAAAATAAAACCCGATGTTAAAAGAAAGATAATACTCACTGGGGAAAAAAAACATTAACAACATTTTTTGCATTATGTTTGTATGTCCAAACCACAAGTGGAAGGGATTAAAATTGGAATGATGAAAATCATACAAAACGATAGGGGAAAAAAAATAACAATACATACAAACTAAAAAAGGTGTTACTTGAAGACTCACAAAATTAGAAAAATTGAGCTATCGGTCTATTCCTCCGTCACCAGTTGAACACCCATTCTTCATAAATAATAACTCCGGGGAATTGTTTGTTTCAAAAGTAAATTAAGTCAGAGATATAGAATAATTTGACCCATCGCGCAATGCAGATAATTCACGCAGATCGCTCGAGTGATCAAAAAGTTGACACTTACCATTAACAGTGATGTAAAATATGCAAGAAGCTGATTCATTCTGCCCTTGAGCAGTGCAGTTCACAGTAGTTTGGCCAACTGCATAGGGGTCCATTGAAGCCACAGCACTGTTAGAGTCGTCCACACATGTAATGTTGGTAGAGTTGATCACACTGCCATCTGAATCAGTAGCTGATGGTTCTGCTGACCAGGTAACATCGGCATTTGCCAGTCCGGGATCAGTAGCCTGAGTCTCGTTATTTGGACAGGAGATCACCACCACTGCAATAAATACATTTCAAACATTTTGTTTTCATTATTAAGTCAGTGAAAATTTTCCCGGGACTGGCTTTTTAAAAACAATGGTTAACAACCCAGAACGACACTGAACATGCGCAGTGACAGTTTTGGTGACTTGTGAGAGAATATGTATTCAGGAGATGGAAATCAGACCAGTCTGAATTTCGGACTTTATTTCCCTTGAGAGCCACAAAGCAAAACAAGAAGAGGCAAATCTCTGTTACGACAAAACTGGTTGGACCGGTCACCATGCATCACAATTTACCCACAGCATGTCTTATTGGTATGATGTTTGGGGATTTCCAACCTTCAGACTGATATTGACCATACAAAAGAGACATACGAAAACACGCGCAGGCACAACAATGTGTTCAGATATTTGATGATAATGCTCACTATTGCTCTGGTTAGCAAAACCAAACATCTTCGTTGTTTGTTTGTTTGCTTGTTTTGTTTTTGGTTTTATTGCTGTGGCTGTTTTATTTTTGTGGGGAAAGGGGGTAAAAATACCAATATTTTATGACAAAGAAATGAATGAAAGTACCTCGATAAGTGGTAGTGTAAGAAGCAGTGGTGGATTCTGTAGTAGGAGGAGCAGTGGCGGATCCTGCAGTTGAAGGACCAGTGGTGTTTTCTGTAGTTAGAGGAGCAGTGATGGTTTCTGCAGTTGCAGGATCAGTGGTGGATTCTGCAGTTGCAGGATCAGTGGTGGATTCTGCAGTTGCAGGATCACTGGTGGTTTCTGCAGTTGCAGGATCAGTGGTGGTTTCTGCAGTTGCAGGATCAGTGGTGGATTCTGCAGTTGCAGGATCAGTGGTGGTTTCTGCAGTTGCAGGATCAGTGGTGGTTTCTGCAGTTGCAGGATCAGTGGTGGTTTCTGCAGTTGCAGGATCAGTTGTGGTTTCTGCAGTTGCAGGATCAGTGGTGGATTCTGCAGTTGCAGGATCAGTTGTGGTTTCTGCAGTTGCAGGATCAGTGGTGGTTTCTGCAGTTGCAGGATCAGTGGTGGTTTCTGCAGTTGCAGGATCAGTGGTGGATTCTGCAGTTGCAGGATCAGTGGTGGTTTCTGCAGTTGCAGGATCAGTTGCGGTTTCTGCAGTTGCAGGATCAGTTGTGGTTTCTGCAGTTGCAGGATCAGTTGTGGTTCCTGCAGTTGCAGGATCAGTGGTGGATTCTGCAGTTGCAGGATCAGTGGTGGTTTCTACAGTTGCAGGATCAGTTGTGGTTTCTGCAGTTGCAGGATCAGTGGTGGATTCTGCAGTTGCAGGATCAGTTGTGGTTTCTGCAGTTGCAGGATCAGTGGTGGTTTCTGCAGTTGCAGGATCAGTGGTGGTTTCTGCAGTTGCAGGATCAGTGGTGGTTTCTGCAGTTGCAGGATCAGTTGTAGTTTCTGCAGTTGCAGGATCAGTGGTGGTTTCTGCAGTTGCAGGATCAGTTGTGGTTCCTGCAGTTGCAGGATCAGTTGTGGTTTCTGCAGTTGCAGGATCAGTGGTGGTTTCTGCAGTTGCAGGATCAGTGGTTGTTTCTGCAGCTGCAGGATCAGTGGTGTTTCCTGCAGTTGCAGGTTAAATGGTGGAGTACCAACTTTTTTTATTGAAAACTGTTATTCAATAAGTGAGCGATAGTGTCATTGAGTGTTAAGCAGAAAGAGACACGTGAGCTCATCTCAAATTACAATTTTGCCAGAATTGATTTTATTTAGTCAAAAGGGTCTATATCTAATGCTTTGGGTGATTTTAAAGAGATTGGGTGATTTAAAAGTGATTTCGTTCATCACAGAAATGTATTACACGCTAAAATCAAACTGCTACTCAAAAAGTAAGGCAGGGTGAATGATGTGATTTATTTTTTTTTTTTTTTTTTAGGTGTCACGCAGAGTTTAGTTTAGGAATCAGTTTGAAGAGGGTGCTTTACATAAACCAGCACTTATAAAAATACAATAAAAAAAAACTATTTATACATTATCTGGCATATGAATGAAGGGTTTGATAGAGAAACAAAAATGGGTAAATTTACACAAAATCGCAGGGCTTGTAAATCAAAATCTTTACCTGACCGGAATTCATTTTCCAAGACCGGGAATAAATTCCGAAAAGCACTAGGATTTATCTAAAGAAGAGTTCTCATTATCACCTTAGTACTTTGTTTTGTGACATTACACTTTGCTTAGAAAGTAAGTTTGATTCACAGCTAAAATCAATCTTAACTCTTTGTGAAATCAGCTCAAGAATCTTAACGAGAAAAAACGCTGGGTTTACTACGATACTCAACAGAATTGAAACATATAGATTTAAGTCAAGTTAGCATTTTAACACAATTTTTTTTTTTAAAGATGTTACACAGTGAGAGGACCATTAAAAAACCCTAACTAAAGACCACTGGGCTTGTCCTGTCATGAGCTTACTGGCCCGGGCTAGATCGGTGGCCTCGGGCCTGTGGTCCTGTGTTAAATTTGACCCAGATGAATGGATAAAGAAGTTCACATTTCATAGCTATGACATTACAATAACAAATTTCAAAACCATGCAAAACACACTAACAAAGCACATAGAACATTGTGCCTAAAATAAAACCCAATGTTAAAAGGAAGATAATACTCACTGGGGGAAAAAACAATTAAAAACATTATTGCATTTTAAATGTTTGTATGTCAAACCCACAAGTGGGAGGAAAGTCATACAAAACGTTAGGGAAAAAAAATTACAACCAATACAAACTAAAAAAGGTGTCACTTGACGACTCTCAAAGTTAAACAAATTGAGCTATCGGTCGTATCCACCTTCACCAGTCGAACACCTATTCTTCATAATTAATAACTCAGGGGCATTGTTTGTTTCAAAAGTAATTTAAGTCTGAGATATCGAATAATTTTATCCATCGCGCAATGCAGATAATTCAAGCAGATCGCTCGAGTGATCAAAAAGTTGACACCTACCATTAACAGTGATGTAAAATATGCAAGATGCTGATTCATTCTGCCCTTGAGCCGTGCAGTTCACAGCAGTTTGGCCAACTGGATAGAGGTCCATTGAAGCCACAGCACTGTTAGAGTCGTCCACACATATGATGTTGGTAGAGTTGATCACACTGCCATCTGTATCATTGGCTGATGGTTCTGCTGACCATGTTACATTTGCTGTTGACACTCCGGGATCATTATCCTGAGTCTCGTTATTTGGACAGGAGATCATCACCACTGCATTGAAGACATTTGAAACATTTTTTTTTTCAATATTAAGTCAGTGGATATTTTCCCAGCACAGGCTTTGTAAAAGTAACAGTTAAAAAAGCCGGAACGACACTAAACATGCGCAGTGACTGTTTTGGGGGGACTTTGGAATTTTTATTGTGACGAATGTTAGTCTTGTTCCACACCCTCAATTGTGAGAGAATCTTTTATCGGAAGATGGGAATCAGACCATTCTGAATTTCGGACCTTGAGAGGCACAGAGCAAACCAAGAGGAGGTAAATACTATCAATTTAATAGGAATCAATTTAAAGAGGGCGCTTTACATAAACTAGTACTCATAACTAAAAACAATTAGACATTGTCTGGCAAATGAATGTAGGGTCCGATAGACAAAATATTTTTGGTAGATTTAAACAAAGCCGCAAGGCTTGTAAATCAAAATTAATACCGGACCGGAAATTATTTTACAATTAGTTTAGACTATTTTTATTTGAACAAGCACTATGAAGAAGAATATGGATATAAGGTAGACTTCGATACTCAACATAATTGAAACTTATTCACAGATTCAAGTCAAGGTTACCATTTAAACATGATTTTCACAGTGAGAGGACAACTGAAAGAAACTAAAGACCACTGGGCTTGTCCAATCATGGGCTTACTGGCCCGTGCTAGATCTGTGGACTCGGAGCTGTGGTCCTGTGTTAAATTTTAACCTGATGTAAGGATAAAGAAGTGTACATGGCATTACCCTAAAACATAGCAAAACATTGCAACACACGCAAACAAAACCTAAAAACATTGTGCATTGCATTACAACATTTAAACCGTAATTTCAGTTCCTGAACAATAGTCTAAAGCACTCAATAAATAAAATAACACGCATTCTACTGTTTACACACGTTAAAATAAAACCCAATGTTACCAGGAATAAGATAATACTCACTGGGGGAAAAGAACATTAAATACATGTTTGCATTTTAAATGTATGTCCAAACCACGAGTGGAAGGTATTAAAATTGGAATAATAAAAATCAAACAAAACGATAGGGGGAAATGAGATTACAAGCTAAAAATGGTGTTACTTGAGGATTTGCTAAGTTAAAAAGATTGAGCTATCGTCCACCCCACTGTCACCATTCTATATAATTCACAACTCGTGGGCATTTTCTTCCATACGTAAATCAAGTCTGAGATATCGAACAATTTGACCCATCGCGCAATGCAGATAAATCACGCAGGTCGCTCAATTGCTCAAAAAGTATGCACCTACCTTTTTTAACAATGATGTAAAATATGCACGATGCTGTTTCAGTCTGACCCCGAGCCGTGCAGTTCACAGTAGTTTGGCCAACTGGATAGGGGTCCATTGAAGCCACAGCACTGTTAGAGTCGTCCACACATGTAATGTTGGTAGAGTTGATCATACTGCCGTCTGAATCAGTGGCTGATGGTTCTGCTGACCAGGTAACATTGGCAGTTGCCAGCCCGGGATCAGTAGCCTGAGTCTCGTTATTTGGACAGGAGATCACCACCACTGCAATAAAGACATTTCAAACATTTCGTTTTCATTATTAAGTCAGTGAAAATTTTCCCGGGACTGGCTTTTTAAAAGCAATGGTTAACAAGCCAGAACGATACTGAACATGCGCAGTGACAGTTTTGAAGACTTGTGAGAGAATATGTATTCAGGAGATGGAAATCAGATCAGTCTGAATTTCGGATTTTTTTTCCCTTGAGAGCAACAAAGCAAAATAAGAAGAAGCAATACTATCCATTTAATTATAGGAATCAGTTTAAAGAAGGTGATTTACCAGCACTTAGGAACAAACAAATTCAGACAGTATCTGGCATACCAATGAAGGGTTCGATAGACAAAATAGTTGGGGTAAATTAAAAAAACCGAAAGGGCTTGTAAATCAAATAAATTAACGGACCGGAATTCATTTTCCAAGACCGGAAGTCAATTCCGCAAAGCACTAAGGTTTTTGTTTAAAAATGAGACGTCACTATCACCTTTATAGTACTTTGTATTGTGACATTACACTTTGCTAAGAGATTAAGATCGATACATAACTAAGATCAATCTGAACTCTTTGTGAAATTAGCCCATGAATCTTAACGAGAAAGAACTTTCCACAAAGTTAAACTTAAACTAGTTTTATTTGAACAAGCACTGTGGAGACGGTTATTGATGTTTGGTGTACTACGATACTCAGCAGAATTTAACTTTATAGATTTAAATCAGGTTAGGAGTTGAACACAATTTTCTTTTTCAATGAAGATGTTAGACAGTGAGGACAACTAAACAAAACTTAAGACCACTGTGGGCTTGTCCAGTCATAAATTTACTGGCCCGGGGCAAAATCGGTGGCCTCGGGCCTGTGGTCTAGGGTTGAATTTGACCCAGATGAATGTATAAAGAAGTGTACATTTCATAACTTTGACATTACAATAACACATATCAAAACCAGGCAAAACACGCAAAGAAACGACACAAAACATTGTGTATTGCATTAGAACATTGGAAATCAGACCAGTCTGAATTTCGGACTTTATTTCCCTTGAGAGCCACAAAGCAAAACAAGAAGAGGCAAATCTCTGTTACGACAAAACTGGTTGGACCGGTCACCATGCATCACAATTTACCCACAGCATGTCTTATTGGTATGATGTTTGGGGATTTCCAACCTTCAGACTGATATTGACCATACAAAAGAGACATACGAAAACACGCCCAGGCACAACATTGTGTTCAGATATTTGATGATAATGCTCACTATTGCTCTGGTTAGCAAAACCAAACATCTTCGTTGTTTGTTTGTTTGCTTGTTTTGTTTTTGGTTTTATTGCTGTGGCTGTTTTATTTTTGTGGGGAAAGGGGGTAAAAATACCAATATTTTATGACAAAGAAATGAATGAAAGTACCTCGATAAGTGGTAGTGTAAGGAGCAGTGGTGGATTCTGTAGTAGGAGGAGCAGTGGCGGATCCTGCAGTTGAAGGACCAGTGGTGTTTTCTGTAGTTAGAGGAGCAGTGGTGGTTTCTGCAGTTGCAGGATCAGTGGTGGATTCTGCAGTTGCAGGATCAGTGGTGGATTCTGCAGTTGCAGGATCACTGGTGGTTTCTGCAGTTGCAGGATCAGTGGTGGTTTCTGCAGTTGCAGGATCAGTGGTGGATTCTGCAGTTGCAGGATCAGTGGTGGTTTCTGCAGTTGCAGGATCAGTGGTGGTTTCTGCAGTTGCAGGATCAGTGGTGGTTTCTGCAGTTGCAGGATCAGTTGTGGTTTCTGCAGTTGCAGGATCAGTGGTGGATTCTGCAGTTGCAGGATCAGTTGTGGTTTCTGCAGTTGCAGGATCAGTGGTGGTTTCTGCAGTTGCAGGATCAGTGGTGGTTTCTGCAGTTGCAGGATCAGTGGTGGATTCTGCAGTTGCAGGATCAGTGGTGGTTTCTGCAGTTGCAGGATCAGTTGCGGTTTCTGCAGTTGCAGGATCAGTTGTGGTTTCTGCAGTTGCAGGATCAGTTGTGGTTCCTGCAGTTGCAGGATCAGTGGTGGATTCTGCAGTTGCAGGATCAGTGGTGGTTTCTGCAGTTGCAGGATCAGTTGTGGTTTCTGCAGTTGCAGGATCAGTTGTGGATTCTGCAGTTGCAGGATCAGTTGTGGTTTCTGCAGTTGCAGGATCAGTGGTGGTTTCTGCAGTTGCAGGATCAGTGGTGGTTTCTGCAGTTGCAGGATCAGTGGTGGTTTCTGCAGTTGCAGGATCAGTTGTAGTTTCTGCAGTTGCAGGATCAGTGGTGGTTTCTGCAGTTGCAGGATCAGTTGTGGTTCCTGCAGTTGCAGGATCAGTTGTGGTTTCTGCAGTTGCAGGATCAGTGGTGGTTTCTGCAGTTGCAGGATCAGTGGTTGTTTCTGCAGCTGCAGGATCAGTGGTGTTTCCTGCAGTTGCAGGTTAAATGGTGGAGTACCAACTTTTTTATTGAAAACTGTTATTCAATAAGTGAGCGATAGTGTCATTGAGTGTTAAGCAGAAAGAGACACGTGAGCTCATCTCAAATTACAATTTTGCCAGAATTGATTTTATTTAGTCAAAAGGGTCTATATCTAATGCTTTGGGTGATTTTAAAGAGATTGGGTGATTTAAAAGTGATTTCGTTCTTCACAGAAATGTATTACACGCTAAAATCAAACTGCTACTCAAAAAGTAAGGCAGGGTGAATGATGTGATTTATTTATTTTTTTTTTTTTTAGGTGTCACGCAGAGTTTAGTTTAGGAATCAGTTTGAAGAGGGTGCTTTACATAAGCCAGCACTTATAAAAATACAATAAAAAAAAACTATTTATACATTATCTGGCATATGAATGAAGGGTTTGATAGAGAAACAAAAATGGGTAAATTTACACAAAATCGCAGGGCTTGTAAATCAAAATCTTTACCTGACCGGAATTCATTTTCCAAGACCGGGAATAAATTCCGAAAAGCACTAGGATTTATCTAAAGAAGAGTTCTCATTATCACCTTAGTACTTTGTTTTGTGACATTACACTTTGCTTAGAAAGTAAGTTTGATTCACAGCTAAAATCAATCTTAACTCTTTGTGAAATCAGCTCAAGAATCTTAACGAGAAAAAACGCTGGGTTTACTACGATACTCAACAGAATTGAAACATATAGATTTAAGTCAAGTTAGCATTTTAACACAATTTTTTTTTTTTTAAGATGTTACACAGTGAGAGGACCATTAAAAAACCCTAACTAAAGACCACTGGGCTTGTCCTGTCATGAGCTTACTGGCCCGGGCTAGATCGGTGGCCTCGGGCCTGTGGTCCTGTGTTAAATTTGACCCAGATGAATGGATAAAGAAGTTCACATTTCATAGCTATGACATTACAATAACAAATTTCAAAACCATGCAAAACACACTAACAAAGCACATAGAACATTGTGCCTAAAATAAAACCCAATGTTAAAAGGAAGATAATACTCACTGGGGGAAAAAACAATTAAAAACATTATTGCATTTTAAATGTTTGTATGTCAAACCCACAAGTGGGAGGAAAGTCATACAAAACGTTAGGGAAAAAAAATTACAACCAATACAAACTAAAAAAGGTGTCACTTGACGACTCTCAAAGTTAAACAAATTGAGCTATCGGTCGTATCCACCTTCACCAGTCGAACACCTATTCTTCATAATTAATAACTCAGGGGCATTGTTTGTTTCAAAAGTAATTTAAGTCTGAGATATCGAATAATTTTATCCATCGCGCAATGCAGATAATTCAAGCAGATCGCTCGAGTGATCAAAAAGTTGACACCTACCATTAACAGTGATGTAAAATATGCAAGATGCTGATTCATTCTGCCCTTGAGCCGTGCAGTTCACAGCAGTTTGGCCAACTGGATAGAGGTCCATTGAAGCCACAGCACTGTTAGAGTCGTCCACACATATGATGTTGGTAGAGTTGATCACACTGCCATCTGTATCATTGGCTGATGGTTCTGCTGACCATGTTACATTTGCTGTTGACACTCCGGGATCATTATCCTGAGTCTCGTTATTTGGACAGGAGATCATCACCACTGCATTGAAGACATTTGAAACATTTTTTTTTTCAATATTAAGTCAGTGGATATTTTCCCAGCACAGGCTTTGTAAAAGTAACAGTTAAAAAGCTGGAACGACACTAAACATGCGCAGTGACTGTTTTGGGGGGACTTTGGAATTTTTATTGTGACGAATGTTAGTCTTGTTCCACACCCTCAATTGTGAGAGAATCTTTTATCGGAAGATGGGAATCAGACCATTCTGAATTTCGGACCTTGAGAGGCACAGAGCAAACCAAGAGGAGGTAAATACTATCAATTTAATAGGAATCAATTTAAAGAGGGCGCTTTACATAAACTAGTACTCATAACTAAAAACAATTAGACATTGTCTGGCAAATGAATGTAGGGTCCGATAGACAAAATATTTTGGGTAGATTTACACAAAGCCGCAAGGCTTGTAAATCAAAATTAATACCGGACCGGAAATTATTTTACAATTAGTTTAGACTATTTTTATTTGAACAAGCACTATGAAGAAGAATATGGATATAAGGTAGACTTCGATACTCAACATAATTGAAACTTATTCACAGATTCAAGTCAAGGTTACCATTTAAACATGATTTTCACAGTGAGAGGACAACTGAAAGAAACTAAAGACCACTGGGCTTGTCCAATCATGGGCTTACTGGCCCGTGCTAGATCTGTGGACTCGGACCTGTGGTCCTGTGTTAAATTTTAACCTGATGTAAGGATAAAGAAGTGTACATGGCATTACCCTAAAACATAGCAAAACATTGCAACACACGCAAACAAAACCTAAAAACATTGTGCATTGCATTACAACATTTAAACCGTAATTTCAGTTCCTGAACAATAGTCTAAAGCACTCAATAAATAAAATAACACGCATTCTACTGTTTACACACGTTAAAATAAAACCCAATGTTACCAGGAATAAGATAATACTCACTGGGGGAAAAGAACATTAAATACATGTTTGCATTTTAAATGTATGTCCAAACCACGAGTGGAAGGTATTAAAATTGGAATAATAAAAATCAAACAAAACGATAGGGGGAAATGAGATTACAAGCTAAAAATGGTGTTACTTGAGGATTTGCTAAGTTAAAAAGATTGAGCTATCGTCCACCCCACTGTCACCATTCTATATAATTCACAACTCGTGGGCATTTTCTTCCATACGTAAATCAAGTCTGAGATATCGAACAATTTGACCCATCGCGCAATGCAGATAAATCACGCAGGTCGCTCAATTGCTCAAAAAGTATGCACCTACCTTTTTTAACAATGATGTAAAATATGCACGATGCTGTTTCAGTCTGACCCCGAGCCGTGCAGTTCACAGTAGTTTGGCCAACTGGATAGGGGTCCATTGAAGCCACAGCACTGTTAGAGTCGTCCACACATGTAACGTTGGTAGAGTTGATCATACTGCCGTCTGAATCAGTGGCTGATGGTTCTGCTGACCAGGTAACATTGGCAGTTGCCAGCCCGGGATCAGTAGCCTGAGTCTCGTTATTTGGACAGGAGATCACCACCACTGCAATAAAGACATTTCAAACATTTCGTTTTCATTATTAAGTCAGTGAAAATTTTCCCGGGACTGGCTTTTTAAAAGCAATGGTTAACAAGCCAGAACGATACTGAACATGCGCAGTGACAGTTTTGAAGACTTGTGAGAGAATATGTATTCAGGAGATGGAAATCAGATCAGTCTGAATTTCGGATTTTTTTTCCCTTGAGAGCAACAAAGCAAAATAAGAAGAAGCAATACTATCCATTTAATTATAGGAATCAGTTTAAAGAAGGTGATTTACCAGCACTTAGGAACAAACAAATTCAGACAGTATCTGGCATACCAATGAAGGGTTCGATAGACAAAATAGTTGGGGTAAATTAAAAAAACCGAAAGGGCTTGTAAATCAAATAAATTAACGGACCGGAATTCATTTTCCAAGACCGGAAGTCAATTCCGCAAAGCACTAAGGTTTTTGTTTAAAAATGAGACGTCACTATCACCTTTATAGTACTTTGTATTGTGACATTACACTTTGCTAAGAGATTAAGATCGATACATAACTAAGATCAATCTGAACTCTTTGTGAAATTAGCCCATGAATCTTAACGAGAAAGAACTTTCCACAAAGTTAAACTTAAACTAGTTTTATTTGAACAAGCACTGTGGAGACGGTTATTGATGTTTGGTGTACTACGATACTCAGCAGAATTTAACTTTATAGATTTAAATCAGGTTAGGAGTTGAACACAATTTTCTTTTTCAATGAAGATGTTAGACAGTGAGGACAACTAAACAAAACTTAAGACCACTGTGGGCTTGTCCAGTCATAAGTTTACTGGCCCGGGGCAAAATCGGTGGCCTCGGGCCTGTGGTCTAGGGTTGAATTTGACCCAGATGAATGTATAAAGAAGTGTACATTTCATAACTTTGACATTACAATAACACATATCAAAACCAGGCAAAACACGCAAAGAAACGACACAAAACATTGTGTATTGCATTAGAACATTTAAAGCACACAATTACGATAAACCAAATTAAAGCAACATTCTGCTGCTTACACAGATTAAAATCAAATCCAATGTTACAAGGAATAATTTAAAAGCAAGATGACTCACTGGGGGAAAACCCATTAAATATGTTTTGCATTTTAAATGATTGTAAGTCCAACCCACAAGTGGAGGGATTAACATTGGAATAATACAATTTATACAAAACGATAGAGAAAAAGAGATTTCAATAAATACAAACAAAACAGGGTGTTACTTGAAGAGTCGCAAAGTTAAAAAGACTGGGCTATCGGTCAATTCCATCTTCACCAGTCGAACACCTATTCTATATAAATTATAACTCCGGGGCATGTTTTGTTTCATACGTAAATTAAGTCTGAGATATAGAACAATTTGACCCATCGCGCAATGCAGATAGTTCACGCAGATCGCCCAATTGGTCAAAAAGTAAACACTTACCACTAACAGTGATGTAAAATATGCAAGATGCTGATTCATTCTGCCCTTGAGCCGTGCAGTTCACAGCAGTTTGGCCAACTGGATAGAGGTCCATTGAAGCCACAGCACTGTTAGAGTCGTCCACACATGTAATGTCGGTAGAGTTGATCATACTGTCATCTGTATCATTGGCTGATGGTTCTGCTGACCAGGTAACATTAGCAGTAGCCAGTCCGGGATCATTAGCCTGAGTCTCGTTATTTGGACAGGAAATCATCACCACTGCAATGAAGACATTTGAAACATTTTTTTGTGTTCAATCTTAAGTTGGTGGATATTTTCCCGGCAGTGGATTTTTAAAAATAATAGTTTAAAACCGTAAGGACGATGATTATGCACAGTGACTTTATTTTGGGACTTTGGAATTTTTATTGTGACCAATGTTAGTCTGGTTCTGCCACATTGTTTGTGAGAGAATCTGTTTTCAGGAGATGGGAATTAGACCATTTTGAATTTCGGACTTCATTTCCCATTTGAAAAAAATAAATAATTAAAAGCCACAAAACAGAAAAAGAAGAGGTAACACTGTCAACTTAAGTATACAGGAATCAATTTAAAGAGGGCGCTTTACATAAACCAGCACTTATTACAAAAAAACATTTCGACATTATCTGGCATATGAATGAAGGGTCAGATAGACAATTTTTAGTATTATTATAATGTTTTATTATTAATTAATTAATTAATTAATTAATTAATTAATTAATTAATTAATTAATTAATTAATTAATTAATTAATTAATTAATTAATTAATTAATTAATTAATTAATTAATTAATTAATGAATGAATGTATGTATGTATGTATGTATGTATGTATGTATGTATGTATGTATGTATGTATGTATGTATGTATGTATGTATGTATGTATGTATGTATGTATGTATGTATGTATGTATGTATGTATGTATGTATGTATGTATGTATGTATGTATGTATGTATGTATGTATGTATGTATGTATGTATGTATGTATGTATGTATGTATGTATGTATGTATGTATGTATGTATGTATGTATGTATGTATGTATGTATGTATGTATGTATGTATGTATGTATGTATGTATGTATGTATGTATGTATGTATGTATGTATGTATGTATGTATGTATGTATGTATGTATGTATGTATGTATGTATGTATGTATGTATGTATGTATGTATGTATGTATGTATGTATGTATGTATGTATGTATGTATGTATGTATGTATGTATGTATGTATGTATGTATGTATGTATGTATGTATGTATGTATGTATGTATGTATGTATGTATGTATGTATGTATGTATGTATGTATGTATGTATGTATGTATGTATGTATGTATGTATGTATGTATGTATGTATGTATGTATGTATGTATGTATGTATGTATGTATGTATGTATGTATGTATGTATGTATGTATGTATGTATGTATGTATGTATGTATGTATGTATGTATGTATGTATGTATGTATGTATGTATGTATGTATGTATGTATGTATGTATGTATGTATGTATGTATGTATGTATGTATGTATGTATGTATGTATGTATGTATGTATGTATGTATGTATGTATGTATGTATGTATGTATGTATGTATGTATGTATGTATGTATGTATGTATGTATGTATGTATGTATGTATGTATGTATGTATGTATGTATGTATGTATGTATGTATGTATGTATGTATGTATGTATGTATGTATGTATGTATGTATGTATGTATGTATGTATGTATGTATGTATGTATGTATGTATGTATGTATGTATGTATGTATGTATGTATGTATGTATGTATGTATGTATGTATGTATGTATGTATGTATGTATGTATGTATGTATGTATGTATGTATGTATGTATGTATGTATGTATGTATGTATGTATGTATGTATGTATGTATGTATGTATGTATGTATGTATGTATGTATGTATGTATGTATGTATGTATGTATGTATGTATGTATGTATGTATGTATGTATGTATGTATGTATGTATGTATGTATGTATGTATGTATGTATGTATGTATGTATGTATGTATGTATGTATGTATGTATGTATGTATGTATGTATGTATGTATGTATGTATGTATGTATGTATGTATGTATGTATGTATGTATGTATGTATGTATGTATGTATGTATGTATGTATGTATGTATGTATGTATGTATGTATGTATGTATGTATGTATGTATGTATGTATGTATGTATGTATGTATGTATGTATGTATGTATGTATGTATGTATGTATGTATGTATGTATGTATGTATGTATGTATGTATGTATGTATGTATGTATGTATGTATGTATGTATGTATGTATGTATGTATGTATGTATGTATGTATTTATTTATTTTATTTATTTATTTATTTATTTATTTATTTTTTTTATTTTTTTTATTTTTTTATTTTTTTTTTTTTTTTTTGGGGGGGGGGGAATTTACACACAACCGCAGGGCTTGTAAGTCAAAATTTTTACCGGACCGAAATTTATTTTACAAGACCAGGGCTCGATTTCACAACGAGTTAAGATTGATCTTAACTCCAAATCCCTCCTAATCGCTAAGCAAAGTGTGATGTCATAATACAAATCACTATGGTGATACTGTCAACTCATCTTAAGATGAATCTTAGTGCTTTGTGAAATCGACCCAGGGGATCAATTCCGCAAAACACTTATATTTGTCTAAAGAAAAGTTGTCAATATAACCATAATATTTGGTATTGTGACATTGCATTTTGCTTATAAATTGAGATTGATACACAGCTAAGATCAATCTTAACTCTTTATAAAATCAGCCCCTGTATCTTAACGAGAAAGAACTTTCAACAAAGTTTAATGTAAATTAATTTTATTTGAACAAGCACTATGGGGAAGATTGTGGATGTTTGGTATACATCGATACTCAACATAAATGATTCACTGATACAATATTTTCACAATGTGAGGACAACTAACAGAAACTAAAGACCACTGGGCTTGTCCAGTCATGAGGTCACTGGCCCGGGCTAGATCGGTGGCCTTGGGCCTGTGGTCCTGTGTGAAACTTGTATGGATAAAGAAGTGTACATACCATGGCATTACAATAACACATAGCAAAACCAAGCAACACACGCAAACAAAACCCATAAACATTTTGCACTGCATTAAAACATTTAAATTGTAATTTCAGTTCTAAAACATTTTTATAAAGCACTCAATTGCCTGTAAACAATATCAAAAACAAAGATAACAATGTATATACAAACTAACACAAACTGTTACTGGAAGAGTCGCAAGGTTAAATAGATTGAGCTATCAGTCAATCCCACTGTTCCCAGTCGAACACCTGATCTTTATAATTCACAACTCTGGGGCATTTTTTTCATACATAAATAAAGTCTGAGATATCGAACAATTTGACCCATCGCGCAATGCAGATAGTTCACGCAGATCGCTCTATTGGTCAAAAAGTATACACCTACCTTTCATAACAGTGATGTAAAATATGCAAGATGCTGATTCATTCTGCCCTTGAGCTGTGCAGTTCACAGTAGTTTGGCCAACTGGATAGAGGTCCATTGAAGCCACAATGCTGTTAGAGTCGTTCACACATGTAATGTCGGTAGAGTTGATCACACTGTCATCTGTATCATTGGCTGATGGTTCTGCTGACCAGGTAACACTAGCAGTTGACAGTCCGGCATCATTAGGCTGAGTCTCGTTATTTGGACAGGAGATCGTTACCTCTGCATTGAATACATGTTAAAACATTTTTTTGGTCAATATTAAGTCATTTGATATTTTGCCGACACTGGCTTCAAAGTAAGTGTAATAAAGCCGGAACGACACTGAACATGCCCAGTGACTGTTTTCAGGGGAACTAATATTTTAGCCTGACAAATTGTGAGAGAATCAGACTTTTGTGAATTTATGATTTTTTTTTTACTTAAAAAACAAAAACAAAAACAAAACTTGAGAGCCACAAAGAGGAAAAAGATGAGGCAATACTATCCCTTTAAAAATGGGAATCAATTTAGAAAACAAATGTTTAAACAATCGAATACACTTTTGGTGATGCAAAAATAATTTTTTAAAAAACATAAAATTGTTCAAAACTGGATCCTATTCTTGATATGCAGGCAGGTTGCGCATAGAGGTCTAAGTATTGACGTTAAAACGTTACATATAATTATATTCGGCAACTCATGTACCCGTCAAAGAGGGCGCTTAACATAAGCCAGCACTTATAACTATTACACAAATTACTTAGACATTATTTGGCATATAAATGAAGGGTCCGATATACAAAATTTAACAAAAATATACACATACTAAAAAATAAATTAACTCGAACAGTTTTAAAGGTTAAACAGATTTGGCATACCCAAGAGAGGTTTGCGGTAACATGTGAAAATCTCTTTTGAGTAGTGTAGGTTTTGAAAAGAACCGGTGGTTAACGACTCAACGTTTTGATCAGCATGCTCTGATCGTCTTCGGGAAAATGGTCTTCATGGTGTTACTGCAAAACTCTCTTAGTTATACTTTCACCAAGCAAAGTTTCAAATTCTACTTAAGATTTGGCATCTTGAAGTAAACATAATTTTGTTTATCTCCATAAGCCCAACTGAAATACTGGATCGGATACCAACGCGCCTCACTTGCTAAACGACAGCCTGTAACAATGTAAGTGTATATACCTTCACTGGGAATGCTGGAATGATACACATGACAGCAGATTTTTCCTTCATCACATTCTTCAAATTCTCCTTCATCTTCCTCCCAAAAATCCCCTTCAAAATGCGACACTTTGACTTATCATAGAGGTAGAAGTTAAACATAATCAACGGACTTTCATGGGCCGAAACTAGCTGCATGTGGACACTGTTACCTGTTAATGTTAGTGTTAGTAACTTAGGTTATACAGCGATCAATAACAGGACAATGCGGTACAAATGCACCAAACTAAATAGGCCACAATACATGCGCGAAGCCGATTATCATAGTTTGTAGGCCCTCAAATTGTACACACCAGGCGGGGAGGGGGGGGGGGGGGTATTGCACAATAATTTGCATTGCGGTTTGGCTACACTCCATTTAAAAAAAAAGGTGACGACCATTAACAAACACAAAGAAAACAATGTATACGTTAAAAACAAAACATAACACTGAAAACATAACATGTTATTATTATAAGAGCATTTTTAACTGTTAAGATGGCTAGTTTGATATAAAATGCGTAAAAATATTACCGACAATTTTCCATTGGTTTATTGCAGCAGCTAACGTGTATGAATTGGTCCAGGTGGGAATTTCATTACAAAACGTCTCCCCTAAAATGGCTACAAATATCAACATAATAAGAAACAATTTTATCGTTCATCCTCTGATTTGTTTATTTATTTATTTTTTTTCGATGAACGTAATGTTTAAGGAAAGATCGTTCATTCCTGAAAGTCTAAACAACATCCCTCCGTACATCCTCTGGATATATGACGATTTTTAGAAGGTTTTGTTAAGAAAATGTTTCTGTCTATACTTGGTTTTGCTCGCAAACGATCGTCTGTTGACGGACGGGAACATTTGCTGCAGGTAGTGTCAATTCTGAGGAAACGTACACATCTTTAACACGTGTACTCCATGTCGTTTCGTTTTTACATATATTGTTAAATTACTGATTAGAAGCAGTTGGCAACACACACAAGTGTAAAGATTTGGTGAACTTACAACATTTAGAGATAACATCACCCTCTAGAAAAATAGACCCGACCAGCCAGTCTCAACGGCCGCCAGCGTGCTGCCGGTAGCAACCGTGTATTTATTTTTTTTTTTTTTACCATACTGTAACACAGGGAATGTGTACTGCGCGCTGTTTGCATAATGATAGGTTTGTATGTAGAGCTTCGACCGGTCAACGTCGCGAGAGTCTAATGAGAGTATTTTCAACGTAGGTGGTGGGTTGGTGGTGCCCCCACCCCCACCTCGCCCCACACCTCAGACAAATAGATACACCTTTTCTATAGACCGACAGCACCTACGGAAATCAACGTCTGGATACCGTAATTTTGACGGAACCCGACCATACCCAAACCAAGGGCAAATTCCTCGAAAACGCAAGCGAAAACACAAGTAGAGCAATGAGAGAGCAGGTAGATGACGATAGAAATGTGTGTTTTAAGGGTCAACAACTATTTACCAACAGACTTCGAAACAATGTTAATTCAATGTTCGGCACCCCCGAACAAAAATATTGACTAATAGGGAGACCGCCAACATAGGGCTGGATAGCTCAGTTGGTAGAGCGCCGTTAAGTTAATCCGGAGGTCGTTGGTTCAAGTCCCGCTCCAGTCAATTTGTCGTTGTTTAAACCCAAATTATTCAACAACTAAATACCTTTTCTCACCTTAGTTGTTTGCTGTTTCTCCTCTTTTTACTGAACTTTCTCCAAAACTATAAAAGTAGGAGGAATTATTGTTGTATCACACTTCCCGGCGAAAGTGCGCATCGGTGCGCTGATGACGTGTACCGTCTATATAATATTAACGTGTTACAAATATACGCGATTGTTTGGTGGGCGTTCCACGAGAGCGTACGCGAAACATGCCAAAGGCGTGCAAGCAAGGCGGGCCGGATTGTAGACAATTTTGTGTTAAAAAGCGAGTCCAGTGATTATTTCCCGAAAATTTAGTTATAGAAACGACGTTTAAACGGTAAAACCTCAACGCCCAGCATTTGTAAACAGCTGCATGGAATGTTCATGAAGTGTGGTATCTTAAATTTTAAAGGTGAACACTTTTTTTCTTCTTTTTTTTTAACAATGAAAACGACAGGAACATGTAAAAGGTGACTGTGCGCAGGCGCCTGTCATAAGCTATGTATAATAATATTGTTTAAACATTTTTTTTTAAAGATTTCCTCCCCCAAAATCAGTAAATTAAACGTTTTGATTTATCAAGTTATTATTATAGTAATTCCTAAAATTCATCTCCTAATTTACGATCTTTCATCGGATCAATATCTCCTGAAAATTCAGAAAAGTCCATGAAAAATGGAGCACTGCCTCGCGGCTATGCCTAAACGTGTAAACAAAAGTAATGGCGCGCCTTCACTTCCGCCCATGGTATCAGAAAATCCAAAATGTCAGCTAAAGCCGCGTTCGCATTGGACTTTTGGGTCTGGTAACTTACCGGGCCGGTAAGTTACCGGCCCGGTAAGTTAACAACAGTTCGCACTTGGAATAATTTGTGTCCAGTAACTTACCAGGGACGCCGTTTAGGTTGACAAAATAGATTTCGAGAGGGCGCACTCCCTGACCGTTAAGTTACCGGCTGGTGCGTTCGCATTGGACTTCAAGTCCCTGTTAAGTTAACATTGTTAAGTTACCGCGACTCGAATCGGCCTGTTAAGTTAACAGCGCTGTGGCGGTAATTTACCACCCCGGTAAGTTACTGGCTGTTCGCACTTGGACTTAATATCTGTAAGTTAACAATTTGCGGCGGTAAGTTAACCATTTTAAGTCCAATGCGAACGCGGCTTTAGCGCCTCCTGCTGTCCGTCCATAGGTTTTATATGTCTGTGGTACACACCTGTCGGTAATATAAGCGATTGAATCACGTCTTAACACAAATGCGGTGCCTTTTTGCTTGGGCCCATCCCACTGGCAACACAGTTTTAAATTATTTGTAAAAGAACATCACAACCAATTCCAATGCCTTTGCTTCTTGAACAATTTTACCATAATATGTAATTTGATAAAACATTGTTCTTTTTCTGGAAGCAGTAGAGTGCCAGTCCTTTTCCAAATTTCACTCTGTTTTTAAGCTAGCCGATGTCATCACCTTCAAACTGTTGATTTTTCTTATCTGTGCACAAAAGTGATTCAGTTCTCTCTGTTCAACTTATCTTTTAACAAACTTAAATAGTATATTATTAGCACACCTCTAACTAGTTGAGGACAACAGTAAATCCGGTCACCAGCGTCAATGCATTACTATACTGTGCCTTTGTTGTACACTGTGTAGTATATGTTTAGTCATACTATACTACACCGTTCCTTTAAACCTTTTAGCTAGGTTTAGTGCTTATTGTAGCACATGGAGTATAGAAGTGACAATAAAGTCGTTAAAGCTCGTAGCCTCAACCTTTAGCTGACATAACTCAGATTGCAAGTGTCTTTGTAATTCCAACACAGGAGTACAACACAGTAGTAGCATCACAGGAATATTTTAGTAAAGGTGTGGTTGATTACAAATTATAACACCCCTTACAAAAATTCTGCCTTTTCATTGGTTTAGAGCGCGTCACATGATATGTCTTAGTTTTACTAGAAACCCGGCGGCCGTGTGATAGTCGTTTGCCGTGGAATAGTCGACTATTACATGGCGCGCGCAGTACCCAGACGTCTTTTTTTCCCACCTCGAACTCAATCAGTTGGGCATCTGTGTATCTGAAATGCGCGTACGAACGTTACGTGAACGAGGATGATAAATAGTCTGTTGGGGGTGTTATAAAACAAATATTGACTGCTTTTATTCGTGCTATGGTTAAAACTCCGACTCCCTCGTTGATCCCCGGACCGTTCTATTTTCCCTCGGCTGCGCCTCGGGAAAATAGAACGCTCTGGGGATCACCTCGGGAGTCGTAGTTTTAACCTTAGCACTCGAAGCAGTCAATATTTGTATACTAGAGTGAGTGAAAAGGGGACCTGTATATTTATGGCAATCATTGTGGGAAATAGGAACATGTGAATAACCGTTGACATAAGAACATGAGAGCGAGAGGGTGTTTGTGAAGAACTTCTCTAACCACCAACCAGTACATAACTTTAGGCAGATGCGCATTCAGTTGGTACAAACTACCGTTATACCAAAGCCAAACACAGTGGACTCAACATCATTAAAAAGCTCGGGCGCGGTATTTAGGCCGCCCAGTACATGTATGAGGGCAAGCAAATCCACCAGCACAACCCAAGGGTACGATGCATTTGACAAGTTTTGTGACTTCCATTTTGTTCAAAATTGTCCATTTTCAAATTGAGAAGCTTGTTTACTAAATTGTGAACAATTTATTTTTGTATGAGCCTATTTCCTAAAAAGTTTAACAGAAACCATTGAAGTAAAGTTCATTTTGTATGAAGATTGAAAAAAGTGAAATTGCATAAAAAGTAGGCCTATCGCCGTTAGTTATCCGTGATATTAGTTATCCGTTAGTTATCTTTTCACGAAGTTGGGACCATGGAGGTGTCAATCTATTTATATCCCCATGGAAGGACTTCTTAGGGATACTCTTGAAAAGGTACCATCCCGTACGTAGGCAAGTTTTGTTTTTCCGTGGTTCAGTTTTGCTTGTTTGCTTGTCATATTTTAATTCCTTTTTGAACTAGAACAGCAGAAGCTGCCATGGCGAGCTGCCGAACGCCCGATAGAGAAACAACGAATAGTAAAAAAACAATAATTTGATCAACTGATGTTCAAAGAGGTGGGGACAAATAACATATTTAGTTGACCATTGCCTACTTGGTTTGAAATGTGGGAAAGAGGCTCAGGAATGGGTGGGGACTGATTACAACGAAACATACATGTAGGTGTTTTATAAACCAGATAATAATAACAAATTCTTACATATAGCACTCAGCTCTGGTACATAATGTCATCAAAGACACCAGAGTAGTTGCATGTATGTACATGTATTGAAGTTTACAGGTACTTTGAAAATGCATGCTCGTCAAAAACATTATAGCTGTTGGCTATCTTTCACATTAAGAAAGGCAAAACAGTTACATGTTGTACATAGGTACATGAAACACCTTTTCTTTGCATTTCCTCTTACACAAATAATGTATGGTTTATCCCCTCATTAAACACAATAAGAGCCCACATTATCATAAACTGAACCTTCCAAGACATCACCGTACAGATGCATGTTACAGGGTGCATACAGTCCCAGCCTGCATAACTTACCTCTTTGCCCTCTGAAATTGTACTGAATGAGACACCAACCTAACAGCATCTCTGCCACTTACAACATGACCTAAAACCTTCCTTTGTGTCAAACAGAGAAACTAAAGCCTAACAATTTGAATTGAACTAGACCCACCACAATTGTTCCATCATGTCATCATATACACCAGAAAACCCACACATGCACACTTTCATTGAACTAGTCAGTGGCACTTGTTACACATGTACCAGAAATCTTCCATCTCCACACAAATAGCTCTTCTGAAAAACACTCTGCATATTATTTTATTTTTTTAACTTGTTGCATTGTATAAATAGTTGCATTGATGTTATTATTAAATATACCATTTAAAAGCATTCTTATTCGAAGCTCATTGCAAAACCATTAAGATTACTCGAAGGAAGCTGTTAAATTTCCAGAGGGTAATACTGAACCCTGAAAACTTTAACATTTTTAAACAATTTCCATTTGCACACTGTGGATCAAACCACATTTTGACTGTAAGACAAATGAACTGCAAATGAGGGTAAAACACATTATTTTACACATTAAACTATCTAACACCATGTGGCAAAAACTTTAACAAAAAAGTATTAATGTGGATGGCCGGACAGAAGCTGTTTAATTTTCAGAGGGAAATAATGTACCCTGAGATTTATTAACCATGATTTGTAAACACACGATTTTTATGGTTTATTAACCATGATTTGTGAACGCACGATTTTTATGGTTTATAAACCATGATTTGTAAACACACAATTGTCATGGTTTATAAACCATGATTTCTGAACACACGGTTTTCATGGATTATTTGATTTGTGAACACACAGTTTGTATGGTTTATAAGATCATGTGTTATGCTGCTTCAGTTATTATGGTTTATAAACCACGTTTTAATATGATTTAACTTTTAATTCGTAATAAAACATGATTTACCGATCATGTTTTATGATGGATTCAGTTTCATGGTTAATAAGCAACAAAATAATTCTGGCACCACTTTTACTATGGTTTACATCTTGTTACAAACCATAGTAAAAAGCATGTAAAACATACGCTAAAAACAGTTAATTGGCAAACGGCGCCCCATAGTTGTAGGCCTGTATTTATTTATTTCGCAATTGCCTTGGGCCTCCCCTCAGTAATTTGAAGATGTTTCGAGTGAAAGTAAACTATTGGAATGCAATGGGTAACGAAGTTAAATAGATGGTCTTTGGTACGGGTTGGAGTATTGACGGTAAATTGCATTATGGGAATGTCTGTTTAAACGGGGCTACATCAGAAACCAATGTAGAGGGTTCACAGACTGGCAATACATGGCAAAGACGGACGAATGGCCAAAGAGTAGGATATCCTTAACATACTGCCTTAAACTCAACCAAAAGTACCCATTTTATTTCGATTACATTTCACCAAAGTGAATTGAACTACTTTCTTGTGACAACACTAATGTATGTTCACATTAAAAAGGGAAATTCGTGTTCAATTTGTAAAGCCATGTCGACAAACTTTGGGTGTTTCAACGAGAAAAAAAAAAAAAAAAAAAAAAAAAAAAAACGTTAGTTAGACAGTTTTACATGAAAAACTTTGATTTGGTTCATGTAGTCAAGTGAATGCCTGCTTTTTTTAAGGTGCGTCGGCAAAGCAAAAGTTAGACATTGAAACCTAACCAAGATACCATCCCGTACGGAGATAAGGTATGTGGTGCTGCGCTGCGGCTACGTCCTTCTATTAAAACGAGCTCAAAAGCATTTTTCTAATTTACTCTTATTTTGTAAGTAGTTTTTCGTGGTTCAGTTTTGCCTGTCCGCTTGTCATCTCTTAATTCATTTTTTTTGAACTAGAGCAGCAGAAGCTGCCACGGCGAGCTGCCGAACGCCCGATAGAAAAACAATGACTATTATTTTATCAAATGATTTTTTTCTATAGAAAAAACAATCATTTGATCAACTGGTGTTCAAAGAGGTGGGGACAATTAACAAGTATGTATGTAGTTGACCGTTGCCTTCTTGGTTTGAAATGTTGTAAAGAGGCTCAGGATGGGTGGGGCTGATTACGATGAAACATAGGTGATTTATAAACCCCATAATAAAAACAAATCTTACATGTAGCTCTCAGCTTTGGTACATACATGTCATCAAATACATGAATTTACCAGAGTAGATGCATTGAAATTTGCAGGTACTTTGAAAAATGCATGGTCATCAAAAACATTAAGAAAGGCGAAACAGTTACATGTTGTACATGTGTACATGAAACATTTTTTCTTTGCATTTCCTCTTACACAAATAAGTATGATTTTTCAACGTATTAAACACAATAAGAGCCCACATGATCATAAACTGAACCTTCCAAGACATCACAATTTAGATGCATGTTACAGGGTGCATACAGTCCCAGCCTGCATGACTTACCTCTTTGCCCTCTGAAATTGTACTGAATGAGACACCAACCTAACAACATCTCTGCCACTTACAACATGACCTAGAACCTTCCTTTGTGTCAAACAGAGAAACTAAAGCCTTACAATTGGAATTGAATTAGACCGACCATATTTGTTCAATAGTTTCATACATAATCACCAGAAAACCCACAATTGCATTTGTCCAATTCAATGCACATTACACACTTTCTTTGAACTAGTCAGTGGTACATGTTACACATGTACCAGAAATCTTACACACAAAATATGCTCTTCTGATAAACACTCTGCATTTTTTTCTTTTGTTTTTAACTTGTTTTACCCCCCCCAAAAAAAAAAAAAAAAAAATAGTTGCAATGGTAAACCTGATTTTTGTTGATGTTAAATATACCTATTAAAAACATTTTTATTCGAAGCTTATTGAAAAACCATTAAGATTACTCGAGGGAAGCTGTTAAATTTCCAGAGGGTAACACTGAACCATGAAATCTTTAATATTTTAACACAATTTCCATTTGCACACTGTGGATCAAACCACAATTTGGCTGTATAACAAATGAACTTCAAGTGAGGGTTAAACAACATATTTTAAACAACAAGCTATCTAACACCATGTGGCAAAAACTTTAACGAAAAGTCCCAATGCGGACAGACATGCTTAGGAGAGCTACATTGTGGGCTTTCCACAGGTGTTGTCTATGATCCCTTTTATTTAATATTCCCTGTTAAAAACATTTATGGCACAGCCCCACAATGTAAAAAAAGGCCAACAACTACACATCCTACCTAAAACTAACCCCACAATGTATCTCTCGTCCGCACGGCCGGACGGACGGACGGACAAAATCGATATTACATAGGCTCGTATTCTGCTAAAGCAGCTCGCCAAGAATCAAAATCTCCCCCATAAGGCATTGGTTTTGTTGTTGTTGTTTTTTTCGTTTATAATGTTATGTTTTAATAGTCGTATGTTAAGGAAGATACGGTTAGTTGAAACATCTAAAACTGTTGAACTCACAACATCTTTCATCAAGTGCAATTTATTATTTTTTTGTGCAAAATATTGTTTCTCATTACAATTTTATTTGTTTCCCCTGGATTTTGAGGGAAAAAAAAGAGTAATGTAAACAGAATTGAAATAATATAATGAACAACACTTGGTTGGTGTTTTTAAAGTTAACCTTCTGCGTCAAGGTAAAGTTTAACTGTTCATCTACTTGGCTGTAGGACGAGTTTCGCACAATTAAACCACTACCGGCATGATTGTTTTACCGTACCTAAAATAATGGTTGTCCTTGTAAAAGTTGAATTGCGGTACCGTTTATTGAGCAGTAGGCTTAGATCATGAATTTGTAAATTATTCTAAAGTTTATCGGAAGCCATTTAAGCTTTTATAAAGTTAAGGTAACAAGTGAACGCGTATTTTGGTTTGCTGCTGTGTTTGTTTTAAATTTAATCGAAGACCCCCACGTTTTTTTAATTTATTTATGTTTTTGTTTTTTGGGGTTTTTTTTAGGGGTGGGGGTGGGGGGGGGGGGTTCCATTTTCCATTAATATGGCTCAGTTGTCTGAGTACGCGTACATTCTCACGTATGAAGTATGGCGCACAACGCGCAAATCGCACGGCCGGCCTCAGGTCAACCTTGCGTCAACAAAAAAACAGTCGGCGACTGACTTTTCAGGATCACATTGCGCCTGAGCTAAGACCATCGGGAACTTTTCAGTCGGCGATTATTTACGACCTGAGCGTAACTGCGATGATTTTAAGACAATCGGAAACAGTCGCCGCTCGAAAAAAATTAACAGTCGCAAGAATAGAACAATTTCAACTTGTACGACGTGATCCCGACGGTCGCACGATTTCTCAGTTGTTGTGACTTGAGCATATTTTGTCTGCGCGTTGCCGACGATTTTTTGCGGGCGCAAGAACATCGTAGGTCGACCTGAGGCCGGCTTAAGACTGGCACGCTTTGCAGCATGAGTAATCGGCGAACACGCACACGGCGCGAACAAGGTTTTCGTGATAAACTGTGTTAAACTTTAGCTTGCAGAATTTGTTTACGTTTGCAATGGTCATTTTGTATTGCAACGTCGTTTTTGCCAACCAAGGTTGGAAAATTATGGGAAGCCATCATTCCAAAGCAAAAAACTAGTAGTCACAGTTTGTAACAATGATACATAAATTCAAAAATAGTGTTGGATTTGTTGGCAATAGAGCAACCAATCATGGCTTTTAATGTTGTTTTATGAAAGTATGCAGAAGTGTTGATTTGGGTCATTATTATCTGTTAACAAAATTAAATATTTCGGTTACATTCGGCCGTCAATGCCAGCCAGGGTGATTTTTTCTATCATTACCGGGGTACTAACAGCGTTAGCGTTAGTTTTTGTACACAAACAAATTCAAGAAACGTTGTCTATTTTTCTTCATCTACTTTTTTCCCCTCAACTTCATTATACTTCATTCATAAATACCTGGGACAGTTTATCCATTCTGATTGGTCGAGAGGACATCACGTGGCCATGTTTAAACGGTTGATATAAACACGGCTAGAAGTGTTTAAACAATTAGCCTTATACAATGCAAAATGTGGCTTCTGAATCAGAATAAGGAGTATACAGCATGGATTTCTGACGTCATAACCTTGTTTCTCAATTTGTTTTGTAACCGAAGAAGCTGAATTTATCCCCGAAAGTGGTTGGGTTCTGAAGCTTAGGGAAATTCGGGGTAGTGTGTAATATTTATATTAAAGACCATTTTAAAACAAATTTATATTTAAAACCATTTTTAAACATAACATTAAATTAAATCATAATGAAAGAGCCTGAAAAGTTGTGTAAATGCCGTCTGCTCGTTTTGGTCAGTTTTTACCATAAAGTTATATATAGGAACTAGAGGGCGCACTGGTAATGCTACGTGCACAAATGCTATGGGACCGCAAGGAGACACGCACGCCATTTTGTACGATGACAACATTGAATACGAAAAACGCGGTATGCTTGCTAAATACACATTAAGCGGTCAAAACAACAGCGGCTATTTTAAAGTTGTTTCGTAGGGTTTAGATTATTCGTTTCAATAGAGGATGAACACACATGCCACGATTTATCGTCCAAAGTGAAGGAATATAATTCTAAAATATTATATTTATTCGGGGATTATTTAGTACTATAAACGGTCTTCACTGGCATTCATAAATTTTACAGTAAACCCTTTCGTTGTAACACGCACAAATAGTTTAACAGTTGTTTTTGATTACTTACGAAATGACCGCCGCTGCACCCTTGTCGGGCCGCGTAACTATGCTAGTGCGCCCTCTAGTTCCTGTGTATAACTCTATGGTGTTTACACACATTATTTTTGTTAAATTTACTTTCCGTGAGCAAAAGTCATGCACGCACGATTGCAAATAAACTGTGAACCGGTGATGGTTTTAAGCTGTTCTTTTTCCAGATAACTTTAAATAATACAGGAGTTTCTATGTAATAGACAAACATTATTTGTTGCTGTAGAATTGTGTTGTTGGTTTCCAAACTGTTTTTAAGTTGTTTTTAAGTTGCTGAGAAAAAAATAATAATAAAAATAACAGACGATTTATTTTCTGTTCTTTTCAATTGGTGTGGGAAACAAACCTGGTAAACAAACGACAATAGTTTAGTCTGGTTTCTAACGTAGTCACATGTGATTACCCACAACTATGAGAGGCAGAAACAAGATGTCAGTCTCATTTAATGAGTTGGCTTGTAAACATGGATAGACACTTAACGCATAATCGAGGTGAGTTACGTTAACGGACGAAAGGGCTATACTGTCAGATTTGTTCTCAACTTTTACAGGTTTTTTGATATTTTTAAAGGAATGGTATTTATGAATGGGATTCAAAGTGTATTGAATCGGTTATAAAATAGTGGTTTAACCCCATCGAGGCCTTCGTCTCGGTAAAATTATCAAGAACCAGGCCTCGGCGGGTTTAAACCATTAGTTTAAAACCTCTTCACCACACATTGATTCCTTTATTGTAAGACAAGATGATAACATGGTTTATGAAGTTTACATTGTTGCTATTAAAGTAAAGAAATATGCCAAGCAGAATATTCTGATTAACAGCTTTTTGAAATTGGGCCCCTGTATTAGGAACAAACTCGAGTCGATAGGTTGATATTGAAGTCGTTGCGAACTTAAATCTAGTCTTGAAATCAAGTCGGAAATTTTTTGTGCGGTCTAGTTGCGGGGATGGTACACACATTCTCGATCCCAATTTGTGTGTGAGTCAGTCGCAACTACCGTCTTGAATATTTTGTACCCAGCTTTGTACAACTTGACTTGCTACCAAAATTGGACGGAGCAGTTTGATTGGTTAAGAATCGTGAAGACATGAGTATTCATCATATATATTCAGCCTATGGCAAGTCACGTGAAGCAAAAGGAGCTACCAGGCGCACACTTCATTCTTTGATAGGGGGTTTACTATCGATAATAACATTTTATGATAATGCATTGGTCAAATTTATCTTAACAGAAAGTAAAACAATTGTTACAATGACCTTAAAATATTATGCTTTTTACATTGATGTTGGCAAATAAACTGTGATAAAAAAAAAAAGCCAACAGAAAAGATACACTCCCACGTTTATAATGAATTATTTCAATTTTGTCAGACGAGCTACCATTGGCCCTCTCTTTGGCAACTTTTGCATATGTAATGTATAATTTACCATATATGAATATTCGGCTGGGAACGAGCTACTCAAGTTGTTAGAGCTGACGGACCTTGCCATGCGCTACCTACGACCGTTGCATAAACGTATACTCGCACTGTGACTGTTGCATGAACGGCAGGATGTGTGTTTGTAATAGGTAGCGCTGGCAGACATTTATAGACACTGACTAACGACTTGTCATCAAGTCTAACCTGAATCAGGTATAGACAGATCTAGATTTTCAAGGGATTATTATGACCGGTTTTCCAAACTAGTCTTTCGGAGAATATCTTTCAAACAGGAACGACAATGGTGAGAGCGTTTATTAACCATGATTTGTAAACACACGATTATTTTGGTTTATAAACCATGATTTATGATGCTTCAGTTATTATGGTTTATAAACCACGTTTTCTTACGATTTATTTTTGTTATTCATAATAAAACATTAGTTACAGACCAAATTTTATGATGAATTCAGTTTTCGTGGTTAGTAAGCCAGAAACTAATTTTGGCAAAACTTTCTATGGTTTACATCTTGTTACAACCCATAGTAAAAACATGTCAAAAATACACTAAAAACAATTAACTTGCAAACGGCGCCCCATAGTTGTAGGCCTGTATTTATATATTTCGCAATTGCCTTGAGCCTCCCCTCAGTAATTTGAAGAGGTTTCGGATGAATGTAAACTATTTGAATGCAATGGGTAAAGAAGTTTAATAGATGGCCTAATAGATAGCTTAATCAAAGAGAAAGTACAGACGGGTTGGAGTATTGACGATAAATTGCCTTATGAGAATGCCTGTTGAACGGGGCTACTGAAGCCAATGTAGAGGGTCCACAGACTGGCAGTCAATGGCTAAGACAGACGAAGGGCCAAAGAGGAGAATATTCTTAATACACTGCCTTAATCTCAACCAAGCCGAAATCATTGACAGTCAAACAAGTGTATCCATTTTATTTCGATTACATTTCACCAAAGTGAATTGATCTACTTTCTTGTGACAACACTAAAATATGCTCACATTAAGGCAGGAAAATTCGTGTTCAATTCGTAAAGCCACGTCGACAAATTTAGGGCGTATTAAAGAGAGAAAACAACGTTAGATAGACAGACCGTTTTGAATGGGAAACTTTGCTTTGTTTGATGTAAACGAGTGACAGACTGCAATTCTAAGGTGCGTTGGCAAAGCAAAGGCTCGATATTGAGACCAAACCAAGGTACCATCCCGTACGTAGACAAGGTACGTTGGGCCGCGGCTACGCCCTTCTATCAGAACGAGCTCAAAAGTATTTTTTCTAACCTAATCCAGCGTCGATCTGTTTTGTAATTAGATCATTTGATTTCAAAGAGACACAGTTTGGTAGTTAGCTTTTTGTGGTTCAGTTTTGCCTGTGTTCGCTTGTCATCTTTTAGTTCATTTCTGAAAAATACCCCCCCCCCCCCCGGTTAGGCGTTGTTGCGTTGTTTTGTTTATATTGTTGTTTAGTTGTTAACAGTCGTCTGTTAAGGTTAAGATACGTTTCAGTTAAAACATTTATAACTGTTGAACTCACATATCATATTTCATCAAATTTAGTTTATTCACATTTTGTGCAAAGTATTGTTTCTCATTACAATATTATTTATTTCCCCTGTTTTTTTATTTTTTTAAGCCAGTTATTTAAACAGAATTGAAACACTATACTGAACGCCACTTGATTTATGTTTTTTAAATTTACCTTCTGAGAAATAAATTAAGTTGCGTCAAGGTGAAGTTTAACCGTCCGTTTGCTTGGCTGTAGGACGAGTTTCGCACAATTAAACCACTACCGGCATGCTGTTTTTTTACCGTTTAAAAGATTTGTTTTCCTTGTAAAAGTTGCGAACAGTAATAAGCCACATCCAAAGACAACTACCGATGATTTGAATTATAGAGAAATAAGCAAGGTAACCTCACCGAGTCATTTGATTCTCTCAGAAATTGCAGCAAGTGTGAAACGAACACTTGGCGGCGATAGTTTAGTAAGAATTCCAAGTGTTGTTTTTTTTTTACCTGGGAACTGGCACTTTAATGTCACATTGTAAGTGACGGTAGCGTAACAAATTACGGTTCAAATTACGGTATTGGAACCAGGCTTCCCCATTGAGATATATCATTATAAATGTTAATTTCCACTAATCTATTTTACAACGTTGACCCATAAAGGGAGTAAGTTGACGCTCTAGCTAACTCTAATTTCGCAAGTGACTGCTGCGGCTCAAACTAATATTAATGTTCAATTAACAAACGTATCGTCACGTCAGCACACACACTTTTGTATCTCGGTTTGGTAATAACGTCGTATCTCGCACGGGAGATCAGAGGCACCGTGCAAAAAAAAAAAAAAAAAAAAAAAAACACACACACACACACACACACAAAACAACGCGGGTACGCGGCGTGTCACGTAGATTTAGTAGTAGGAAGTTTTTTGACTGACAACAGTAGTAGTTAGTAGGGTCTATAGCCGACATTTCAATAGAATCGAGTAGAATCGAACAATGGGGAGCAATAATACAAAGGAGCTAGGGTCATTAAAACGAGGTAATTTGATCCAGGAACAAAGGCACGCAAAAAGGTAGAAATCTTTAGCCGACAATTCAAAGGAACGCAGAAAGTTAAAAAATCTTTAGCCGACAATTCAAAGGAACGCAGAAAGTTAAAAAATCTTTAGCCGACAATTCAAAGGAACGCAGAAAGTTAAAAAATCTTTAGCCGACAATTCAAAGGAACGCAGAAAGTTAAAAAATCTTTAGCCGACAATTCAAAGGGGGCTACGTGGGAGAAAAAGGGAGTCTAGAAATCTTGATCCGACAATTGGAGAGGAATTAATGTATGGGACAAAAGGACCTAGAAATCTTGATATGTCATAAGTAGAAGATGGATGAATGTGGAGAACAAAGGGTGGACCTTAAAATCTTTAACCGACAAGATAAACAAGTAACAAAAATAAAATGATAGGAAAATAAAGGGGTGGGGGGTAAAATGTGAAATGGATATAATCAAGGGGCGCAAAAGTCATTGAACGATAAAGGCAGGAAAGAACCAGAAGAAGAGACATCGCTGTGAAGTAACAGGACTAACAAATAATAATGTTAAACATTTAATAGTGGTAATAAGAAATCAACATTATGATAATAGTTTTTTTATTTTATTTTATTTCGAATAGACATAAACAGACTTAGATAAAATCTCTTTTTTGAATATGTGGTGGCTCTAAAAAGAGCCGGTGTTGTTGATCAGGAGTATCTACTCACCAGTTTCTTGATGCATTGGCCAAAGCCTTGGTGGCACTCCCGGGACAGTTCTCTCCGAAAGTATATCACAGGCATAGTTTAAACTATACCTGTGACCTAGTTCGGGGATAACTCTCCCGGGGTGGCTGTGATTTTCCACCAGGACATCAAGAAACCTGGAGTAGAACTCTGGAGGGAGTACATCTACCGCCCTTGACCTTATCTGGCCGGTCCACCGAAAATATCGGGCACCACCCGTCAAAAGTTGAAGGGGGTGCCAGTACCCCCTCATGTGTCCAAGCAGGTGGACCATGTACTCCGTGTTACCGGAGCGACGTGCGGCGGCCCACGCTGCTTCTTCCGATACAAGATCCTCCCTCGAAGATCTGACTAGCCCGAACCGTCCTCTCCATTCTTGATTAGCGGACGCCCTCCATTCCTCAAGTTGAGGGATGGATGCGGTGCCGACTTGTTGGTAAAACAGAAACTCGCTCTGGTTAGCCATCTTGAGTCTTGAATTCTTGAATCGGGAAATGATACCCTGATTGAAGATGGGGGGAGTTTTATACACTTTCATATGTTTACTGTGTTACTATGACTCTGAAGTTTTAGATGGTCACCAACCCTAGAATAAGACACTGAAAAGTAATCAGGTACCCTAGCGTCTTCGGAGTTAACGACTAGGGGGTAATAAAAGGGGGTAATTGGGGGGGATAATTATCTTGTTTTGGAAAATCTCAATGGAGGGTAATGGAGGTTAATTATCTTGTTTTGGTAAATCTAAGCGAAGGGTTAATCCAGGAACAAAGGCACGCAGAAAGGTAAAAATCTTTAGCCGACAATTCAAAGGAACGCAGAAAGTTAAAAAATCTTTAGCCGACAATTGGAAAGGAATTACTGTACGGGACAAAAGGACCTAGAAATCTTGAAGATGAAGGAATGGTAAAGCTTCACCCTATTTTTTTTTTCTAAAGCAAACAAAATTGAAAACACAAAATTAAAAGTTGGATAATATTCACATCAGACGCAATTAAACTCATCAACTGTAACACCATATTAAGTTTCTTCTCTCTAGCGGGCATAACTTTACATGTATGACGGTTGACTTCATACTAGTTGGATAGTCAAACTTTATTTCTAATAGATGAAGGAGTACCATGACATGATTGGTTTATGTGTTGTAAACAGGATGGTAACATCTTATGACCATCTCACAAACGCCAAGAACTTAATATCAATGATAATCATCTGACGTCAACCACAAAAAAAAAATGTTTGTGAATCTGCAAAATATCGATTCACTTCAATATGAAGATTGTGTATTTCTGCTACAGTTTTTCAAACTAACCGATGAAGAAAATAGTGCAATTTCTTCTCGTATGGAAGAACTTCAACTCATGCAGTTATTTGAGATAGATGAGCATGACAAAGATTCAGGAGAACATCCACAAACTAATCTGTGTGATCAACTTTTATTTGGAGACGATGAACAAATTAATTACCCTTTTACTCATTATGAGAACGATTTGACGCAAGATGAAGATTTTGGTATTACAGACCTTACATCTAACGTCGAGGTGAATCCGTCTCTCCAACAAGGTGGGGGAACAGAACATGTGCAGAGTTATAGCGAAGGTGATGATTTAATCAATCATTTTTCAAACGAAAGAGTCAGTAGAGGATTGGAACCCGGAACCAGTGGAGTTGTAGGTGAAAGCAGAGTCAAGAGACAGGATGGCGCAGATCCTCTAAATACGGAGATGGACGCTTGGAATATCTCGAGTGAGGATGAAGAAGAAGAAGAAGAAGAAGAATCACCATCTCATCCAAGAGTTTTGAGGGCTTCGAGAAAGAGAACGACTTCAAATGGAGACACCTCAGAGGGAGAACTGGAACGAAAGAAGCCTCGTGCTACACAGTTTTTTGATATTGTGAGTGTAAATGAAAGATTTGTGAAAAAATTTCAAGCTTATACTTACGATTATAACGTACGTTTTCGTAATATGGATGATTTAAGTTTTGAACAGGTCTTACCTAGATTAGCTTCTATTTTCGAAAGCTTGTTTGAGATTATAGGAAGTGATGTACAACCCTATGAGATGGTGCGATTAGTGTTTAATTCACCAGTCTTAAACTTTCCCATTTCGCTACCTTTCATGTTGATGAATGATTTAACAGTCGAGAGATTTCTTTCCAGGATTGAACAGGTGTTACAATCATATAAATTTATCAGTCTGGATGAAACGGTGCATATTAATTTCATACATATGAAACTGAAAAAAGGGGGGAAATCAAACAGCCCAAGAAATCTAAAATCACTTGATGAGCTCTATGCGAGTTGTAGAAGTTTAGTTAAGATTAAGGATGAACGGGGAACCTGTCTCGGTAGGGCAATTGTAATTGGTAAAGCCCTCTATGAGAAAAAAGGAAATGCCTTAGAGTATCTTATCAGGGGCAGAAAACCTCTAGATGCGATGACGAGAGAGATATATAAAGAGGCTGGGGTTGCTGAAGGAACACTTGGTGGGATAGAAGAGTTGCAAAAATTTCAGGACGTGTTACAGTTATACAGATTAATAGTATTGTCCCGTGAGCATTGCTATGCATCCATTTTTGTCGGTCCTGATAAACCAAAAACCATATACCTTCACTTGACAAATGGCCATTACGATGTCATCAGATCAATGAAAGGATTTCTGAATCGTAGTAACTATTGCGATACTTGCCAGAAGGGTTACAATAGTGCGTCAAGAGATCATGTGTGTAGCATCGCCTGTACACTGTGTCATGTAATTGGGTGTAAGACTGGTGAAATAGATTCGTGGGAATATTGTAATGATTGTAATAGATATTTCAAAGATTTAGTGTGCTTACGCAATCATAAGAGTATACAGTCGGGTAAAAAGTCTGTGTGTAAATCATATTACAAATGTAGGTTTTGTGATGCATTTGTTAGTTTATCCGTAACGGCTAAGTATGGGCCACACGATTGCTCCAAGAAATTTTGTCATGTTTGCAAAGAGTCGGTTTCTTACGATCATAAATGCTATATAAAAGTAGTGAAGGATAAGAAACATGGGGTGGAGTCAGAAAATGACATGTCCACTGACGATACTACCAAGGGTAGTACCATCAGCGGGAAGAAGAAGAAGAAAAAGAAACCCCCTAAAATATTGAAGTATATATTTTTTGATTTTGAGTGTACTCAGGATTCAGGGAAGCATATACCTAATTTATGCGTAGCTGAAATGGTCTGTGAGGTCTGTGCAGGAAAACCATCAGATTATACATGTGAAATTTGCGTAGGTCAAAGGGTGTTTAGCGGAAAAACCACTCAAGATGATTTCTGTAAATGGTTGTTTTCTTCCAGAGAAACTGAATCAAGCATAGCCATAGCACACAATGCAAAATCATACGACTCATATTTTCTTCTGGCTTACTTGTTTAAAAATGCCTGTATACCAAAAGTGACTTACACTGGTGCCAAAGTGATGTGTATCAATGTCCCTCAATTTAACAGGAAAGTCATCGATTCACTTAATTTTCTACCAATGGCTTTGTCTAAGTTACCTTCAACATTTGGTTTAACTGAGAACAAAAAAGGATTCTTTCCACATTTGTTCAATACAGAGGCAAACCAAAACTATGTTGGACCCCTCCCCTCAGTAGAGTTCTACGATCCAGAGGGAATGAATGTAGACAGGAAGAGTGAGTTTGAACTGTGGTACGACTCTCAAAAAGAGTTAAACAAACCCTTTAACCTACAGGCTGAATTGCTTTCATATTGTCAATCTGACGTTGACATACTGAAGCGTTCCTGCGTTCAATTTAGGGAGTTGTTCATGAAGGTAACTGCGAAAGGGTCTGGTGATGCAGGTGTTGATCCATTCAAGAATTGCATGACTATAGCCTCAGCCTGTAATTTAGTTTTTCGCAGAAACTTCCTAAGGCCTAAAACCATTGCGGTTTTTTCACCCAATGAATACTCAAGCTCTGAACAAAAACAATCAGAGAAAGCACTCATTTGGCTACGTTGGATAGGTCGGTCTCAAGGGATCTATATCCAACATGCAGGTAACAGTATGGAAAAACAGATAGGGAAGTATAAAGTCGATGGTTGGTGCACAGCAAATAACACAGTGTATGAATTTCATGGTTGTTTCTGGCACGGATGTCAAAGATGCTATAGGGATCGTAATGGCATTCACCCCGTCTCAAATGTACCCATGTATGAGCTGTACACTAGAACTATGGAGAGAAAACATTTCATTCAGACCCGAACAAATTTCAATTTTGTAGAAGTGTGGGAGTGTGAATGGGATAACATATTCAACCAGATGCCGGTAAACGTAACAGATCCAATGCTGTCAGAAATTGATGAGAGGGGTAAATATAAGAAGAGAGAGACACTTAATCCTAGGGATGCATTTTATGGAGGGCGAACAAATGCAACGCGTCTTTTTTATGAGATCAAAGACAAAGACAAAGAATTCATTGCTTATTACGATTATACCAGCTTGTATCCGTCAATCAATAAATATTGTGCTTATCCCATTGGTCATCCCGAAATCATAACTGATAACTTTCAAAATATTTCAGAATACTTTGGATTGATAAAATGCAGCGTATTGCCCCCTACAAATCTCTATCTACCATTAATCCCTCAGCGTGTTGTAGGAAAGCTAATGTTCCCATTGTGTAGGACGTGTGCTGAAACGCTTCAGCAAACACCTTGCGGGCATAGCGATGATGAAAGGGTATTACACGGTACCTTTGTCTCCATTGAATTAGATAAGGCCGTACAGGATTTGGGGTACTGTGTTCAGAAAGTTCAGTGTGTTTGGCACTTTCCAGAACGAGAGATTTATGATCCAGTTACCAAAACAGGTGGATTATTTACAAAGTACATAGATACTTTTTTGAAGATAAAACAGGAAAGTTCAGGGTTACCCTCATGGTGTGAAAATGAGGATGATATACTCGCATACATTAAAGAGTATGAGAGTAACGAGGGTATTCAATTAGACAGAAAAAACTTAGAGAAAAACCCAGGGCTACGCGCACTCGCAAAACTTATGCTCAATAGTTTCTGGGGAAAGTTTGGACAACGTGAAAATATGCCTCAAACCGAAATAGTATCAGAGCCTTCAGAGTTGTACAAACTTTTGCATGCTCAGGACAAGACTGTCAATCACGTCCAATTTTTTAACGATGAATTGGCAGAGGTACAATATCAGAATGAGGAGGAATTTATCACATCAAATTCTCGTACAAATGTAGTAATTGCTGCTTTCACGACGGCTCATGCACGTCTGAAGCTCTACTCCGTCTTGGAAAAATTACAGGGAAGATCATTTTATCATGATACTGACAGTGTAATATTTTTAGCACGAAAAAACGAATATAACCCCCCTCTTGGTGATTATTTAGGTGAGCTCACAAACGAAATAAGTCCGAAGGATGGTAATCATATCGAGTGTTTTGTTTCCGGCGGGCCTAAAAATTATGCCTACCGTTTAGATTCTGGAAAAACATGCTGTAAAGTCAGAGGTTTTACATTGAACTTTAGAAACAGTCAAAAAATTAACTTTGACTCAGTAGTCCACTTGGTAAAAAACACCAACGAACCGAGCATAAGAGTGACAAACCCTCATCAGATTACGAGGAATGCAAAAGAGAAACAAATAGAGACAAAAACTCAAACGAAAGATTATAAAGTGTGTTATAATAAGAGAGTCATATTGCCCAATTATGATACAGTACCTTACGGGTATAAGTTTGAATAAGAGCGGTTGTAAAAGTCATACTGCTCTCAGTTCCACGATTGTTACCATGGCATACACACGTACTTCACGCAGTGTAGATTTGTCTTCACCTCTAAGTCGTTTTATATTAGTAATTATTGTATTAAGTATTTTAGTTGTCTTATCCTCTGTATTTGGTATAGAGTTAACGAGTGTTTTAGAGAGTGAATTGGTATATGGTATGCTTTATGCCATAACGGCTGTACACAATTCAACTTTAAATACTATGTAATACACGTATTGACCATATGGCTATAAAGTTACAACATCCATCTACATTTTGTATTTCTGGACCAACTAATTGTGGTAAAACGTTTATGGTCAGTAGATTGTTAAGAGAACATCATGATGTGTTTTCGGAACCTTTTGAGAGAATTGTGTGGTGCTACGGTATACATCAGCCAGCTTACGAAGAACTGTCTCGCGATTTACCTCATGTTCGTTTTTGTGAAGGCGTTCCGGAGAATTGGGATGAGCTCATCGACCCAAAACTCAGAAACCTCGTAATTTTAGATGATTTAATGACTGAATGCAGTAAAGATCCACAGGTGACTAAATTATTTACCCAAGGATCCCATCACCGTAACCTTTCCGTGATATACATTGTACAAAACTTATTTTATCAATCTAAGGAAAGCAGAACAATCAGTCTCAACTGTCATTACATTACATTGTTTAAAAACCCTAGAGATCGTTCTCAAGTTGTACACTTGGCAAAACAGATGTATCCAGGACAGACTAAATTTATGGTGGAAGCTTACGCCGATGCAACCCGTCAACCATACTCCTATCTTTTTATTGACCTCAAACCCAACTGTCCCGAAGAATTTCGCCTAAGATCTAATATTTTTCCAGGTGAATCAACGTACGCGTATGTACCTAAATAATATAAGGAGTTAGATAACGCTACTTGGTTTCATTTGTAAACATGACGTTAAGGCTCAAGGACAACGCGTATGCACTTCACTCTCTGAGTAAATCTTCTCCTAAGCAGAGACGGGCTGTTTTAAAAAACGCTAGTAAACAACTGATTACTTGTCTTTGTGAGTGTGCTCTGAATGTCTTAAAAGGCACGGTACCACTCACGAATGCTCAAAAGAAAAAACTTATGCGGCACAAGAAACATCTAAGGACTGTAGCTGACAAGAAAATACCTTACGCAAAAAGGAAAAAGGTCTTGGTTCAGAAAGGTGGTTTCATTGGATCGTTGTTAGCGCCTATACTTAGCACGCTTGGTGGACTGTTGTTTTCTAGGTAATGCGTTACTCAAAGAAAATCATGATAAGTGCTCCCACGGATCAAATCACACAAGCCATTCAAAATGTTCTACTATCGCGTAATCCTACACAGAACAAGCTTCAACAGTTGGAAAGTGATATGAAAAATATCCTGACAAGAACAGATTTACCGGACGAGACAAAAGTAGTATTGTATCAACAATCGTTACAAAACTATCTTCAGTTTGACCATGCTCGTAAAATTACACCATTAACAATGACGATGAAAGCACCTTCGGATAAAGAAACAACCCCTAACAGTTCAGAAAAGATTGGAAACGAGGGGATAACCGTTGAGCAGCCTGATGTAATGACCGAAACTAAAGAAGCTGATGACACGTCACAAATTCTCAAAAGTGTCCCCAAAACATTGCATAGAAGGGCTAAATTGTTATTAGATAAACTCAAGCATCATGATATCATGACTTGGAATAAAAATGATGAGCTTGTTTACGAGGGTAATGTAGTGAAAGGCTCTAATATCGTAGATTTAGTTAATGATACTTTAAGAAGTAAAAAAGGATTCGAACCATATGGGTGGCAGTATTTTGTACGTGGTTTGGCCAAATCGAATGCACCCGAAAGTATGATTGGAAATGAATCTCGAAGGGATGTCGTCAGACAAATTAAACAGAGTGGTGTTCTAAAGCCAAGGACGTTGCCCACACCCGAACTAAAAGGGAGTGAAAGCACACCAAGAAGACGTAAACATACCTTACCACACCCCATTAAACCTATGAAACGTTTTCAATGGCAAACATTGTAATAAGTTTAGTTGTAAAAAAAAAAAAGTTTGTTTAGTAGGTTAAGCTTGTTTGGTGGCGACTTTACTTATGTTAGAAATTAATAAATGTAATGTACACTAGAAAGAAAAAAAACCACGAGTTAAAAACAATAATCAAGTTTGTGTTATTTAATAAACCAATACACTGTATATACAATTGAAAATAATTTGTGTCCTTTTTTCGCTTTCTTCCGTTTGTTTTATTTTATTTAAAACTACTGCTACTATCCTTTATAGAAGTCTACTCTTTTCGAGGAATATTGACACTTTTTTTTTCTTCAAAACTTATCAAATCATTACTTTGTTTTATTTGACTTGTTTTTCATCTTTTTTTTTTTTTAACGCAAATCTGGTTATGTATAAATTCAAAGTCTGAAACTGGTACATTTACATCGTACCTTTCTTCAATAAAATCATGCACTAGGGTATCGTTTATAAAAGGGTCCTCAGTGAAAACAGATATTATCTTATTTAACGAAACACCCCTACTTCTATGTAAAAGATAGAAAAGACAGAATTGCCCACAGACTGAACTTGTCAGTGATTGTAAACAAGTTGAATTATAGGTATAACCAGTACTGTTTTTTCTCAAGAACTGTTCAAAAAATATGCCGTAGAACTGAGGCATCATGCCAAATGAGTCAAAGAACTCTGCTCTTTTGTTACTGTCTAAGTAGATTGCAAGCCAATGAGTGCCAGTCTTTTCACTCGTATCAGTGTTGCCTATTATTACACAGGGATAAGTGCGTACTGTCGGTAATCTGTCAGCCGGGAACACACCTCCTAGTCTGGAGTTTGTAAATTCATCCTCAGTTAATACCCTCAGAAGCTGCTTACTATCCATTATGAAGTTAATTAGATTTTAAAATTAGTTTGAGTAGTCAATCAGGACATTTCTAGAACTATCCACCTCGATAATTGACTCAAATTCACAGTACGCTATTACGTTCACTGTTGTCAAAAGCGCAGCATCAAACATAAGTTCAAGCCGTAGATTGCTCCTCTTTACTAAATTGAAATGAGGGCCGTTTGAGAGGTCGGGGGTGAGATCAAAAGCAAAGAGAGAATATCCAGATTCGTAATCCTCACGGCTAATTCCATTCCCTGAGTCTGCATACATAGCATTTGTACCAGAAAATAGAGACTGATAAGCCATTATAAAGGCGTCATCCTTTCCAGAAAACTTTGGCTGTAATGGTCTACCTGGCGTCTGCTCGTTATCTACATAGAGTCCCAGAAAATTTATACCATTGTGTTTAAAATTGAATGGGTTTTTTGTATAACTCCCATTGTACGCGGAATTATCGACCATGGCAATAATTACCCGCTTAGGAATCTGGCCTAGAAACAGGTTCTCTCTTGTAAAGGATTGATTACCCTGGGGTATAGAAAATGTTTTTACTTCCACTCTTCGTATAGGATACTTGGCGCTTGTGGTCTGCAAAGTGTTTGCATGAGCCAAACTAACTGCCGGACTTATCATCACCTTTCTCACATAGAGAGACGCGTCCATGATTTTTACCTTAAATTTTCTATCGGGTAGGGCACTCATCAAACAAAATGAATTTTTACTTCGGTGAAACTTAAGTTTCAGGCTTACTCCGTTCAGTAAATACCTATCTTGAAAGAATATGTCCCCATGTATGGGCCCACTGAGATCAAGTACGCGACTCTCTTTGGTTAGTTTATATCTTGCTTTCAAACCGTCATTGGTCGAGTCTTCCTCGGTTGGATCAATTTCTTCAATTCCACTTGATGAATCTTTGTAAAACAAGGCCGCTGTCAGCTGGGAGTCTTTAGCAGCCGGTCCATAAGTCATCAACGTTTCCAGGAGAGCTCGGTAGGGGTATGTGTTTGATGGCGATGAGATAAGCTTATCGTTCAATAAAATGTCTACGTCGGAGAACAAAGAGTGCAGAAGGAGGTTGACAGGAGCTACAGGGGTATCGGCGGCAAGGTCAGTTCCTGTTTCACTTACTATTTTAACTTTTACGTTTAAAATACTGTGGGCTAAATCCAAATAATGTTCTGTCGATCCTGAGATGTTGAACTCTATCAAATCAGAGTCGACAATATTGGTCAGAGGATTATGTAAAATCCAATGTCCTCGGTCAACGGACACTTGAGTCGGTGGAACACTAAATAAGTCTAATTCTGACTTTGTACATTCGCAGGAATTTTTATTGAGAAACGCCATTTCTATTGATGTGTGTTTTAGCGATCAAAAATATCTAGCGTCCTCTTCACTCGCTTGTTAGGAGTCTTTCTGCGGGGTTTATTAGTTGCTTTCCTTTTTAAATGTCTATTTCTTCCAGGTTGGGTTTTATGTGAATTAAATCCTAGTTCTCGGTTTGCTCTGGATACTATTTGCTTTCCTGCTGATGTAACCCTACGTTTAGCAGCCGTTTTCACATTACGTCCCTCTAGGGCATCCGAAGCTATGCCGATGCCTGTTCTTAGGGCCTGTTTACCAATTGCTTTTGCACCTTGTTTTATGGCAGGTAATGCAGCTCTTAGCAACCCCCCTAAAATATTTCCCAATCCATGTCCACGCTGAGTAGGGGCACCTTTGAAAAAGTAATCACCACCCCCTGCCTGGTTTTTGTAATAACTTTCGTAATTTATCATTTTACTTAAAAGAGATTAGGTCGACTTCTCCTAAAATGAAGTGTCACCGTAAGCTTTCCACGCTGAAATGGTACTTTCTTCCCCGTATCCGTCCTTATATCCATATGAATTACTTCAAAATTCTTCATTTTTACTGGGACGTAATGAGGTGTGTTAAAAATATGAGCAATTGTATCTCCATGCATCACACCAGTCTTTTGTACTGGTACAATTCTCAACAATGGAGCTGAAACATCCCCAACCATTTGATTATGTGCTATGTCACAATAGACGTATAGTCCATAGAAACCGTTGTTTACATCAACGGGAATGTGTCCAGTTGTATTTTCAGTCACAGATTTATACTTTAATCCTAACATAAGGTAGAGTTCATCGTCGAAATAAATAAAAGCACCCTCGTTTAATTCTATATTCACCCGTCCCGTATACTTATTTAGCTTAATAGCAACATTATCTCTACCAGTTGGTGTCATTTCTCGCAAAATGGCATCCACAATTTCTTGTATAGATTCATAAAATCCAGGTTTAATTTTTTCACGCTTTTGTACACTACCAAATTCACTGTAAGTAAAAGAGTTGTTCTTCTTCGTAATATTATACCATGAAAAAGGGTAATGAATCTCAGTGATGGCTACTTCCCAATTGCCTTTCAGATTAATCTGATCTACTAAATGGGTTGTATAACTACTCAATGTGTTATTCGGATACATCCCCATGGAAGCATTACTGGGCAGTGTAACGTAAAACTGAGTAGATGATGATGCCATTGTGATCTTTACTGTTCAAATTCTGTCACCCAACTGTTAAAAGATGAGGGATACCCCAACCATTTAACTAAAGATTCAGTTTTACCATTTTTTCGACGTTTACGAATCACTCTTTCTACTCTGTAAACATTGTCTGTTTTGCGTACTATTTGTAACTCATCTTCATAAAATGACCCCAAAATTTCCTCACGATTATAGTCATTAAGTTTATACACTGGTCTGGCTTGTCGATTGTTACGTTTAGACACTGTAAATATTTCTTCAGACCAGCCTGGGAGGTAGGATTTCTCAAACTTCAATCTCTGTTTACTAATCCTTACTTGGTCACCCATTTCAAATTTGAACTTTGCTGGGTGTCTGTCTTTCGAAAACAAAGTTCTCCATACTTTACTCTCGTTCTCACCAATGACTTCTGAGGGTTTCATTTTTATTGATCGGTGATAAGAACTATTATAACCAGATACCAATTTTGGTAAAACGTTCATGTACCTAAGGGTTTTTGTATACGTAAAGTATTTCCACATGCGTGCCTTAAGTGTACGATTAAATCGTTCAACGATTGAAGCTTTTACTTCACTATTTGTTGTGTAAAACTTTATGTTTTTGTCTTTTAGAACACGTTGGAAAAGCTTATTCAAAAATTCACTACCTTTATCCGTGTGAATCATAATAGGTTGTCTCCTGCCTGTTCTTAGAATATTTCTGTACGCTTCAACTAGCGTCTTCCCGGTCTTATTTTTTAATGCAATTACCCATGCAAATTTCGAAAATACATCGATACATGTAAGTAAAAACTTATTTCCGTTATTATGTTTGGATATGCTGGCCACGTCTACCAAATCCAGCTGATGTATTTCATCACGTCCCACTGCTATCACTTTGTTTCTTGGATAGTTCTTGCGTGCTGGTTTATGTAGAGTGTAGGTATCTTCTCCTTTGAGAAAGTCTTTAATCTGAGCCTTTGTAAATTTAAACTTAGCTTCTCGTTTAGTAGCTCGGTATAACTTATCAACGCTACCCAGGCCACTTTCTTCCCCCACGTTGTAATATAATTTCTTTAAGTACCGAGCTCTACGTTTTATAACTGACATCTTGATCAACTAGTACCTAATCATATAGTAATAAAATACACATGGAAACTCAGCTTTTAAACCATCACCTTTAACTTTATTTTTGACCTGACTAGAATGATTTATTAAACTGTTAAAAAAAAAAACCTCATAAGCATATGAATATATATAGACATTATATCAACAAATATGGTACAGTTTTTTATTAAAACACTTCTCAAAACGTGTAAAAAAACTTTTAAAAAAAACTGAAAACGTGTATAAAAAAAATTATCAAAACGTGTAAAAAAATTCTCAAAACGTGTAAAAAAAAACCTGAAAACGTGTAAAAAAAAACTGAAAACGTGTAAAAAAAAATTGAAAACGTGTAAAAAAAAACTGAAAACGTGTAAAAAAAAACTGAAAACGTGTAAAAAAAAACTGAAAACGTGTAAAAAATTGTTAACAAAAAAACATAAGAAACGTGTACATTACTATGGGAAAATTTTTCAATTTTTCAAAAACGTGTAAAAAAATTCTCAAAACGTGTAAAAAAAAACTGAAAACGTGTAAAAAAAAACTGAAAACGTGTAAAAAAAAACTGAAAACGTGTAAAAAAAAACTGAAAACGTGTAAAAAAAAACTGAAAACGTGTAAAACTAAATCTCAAAACGTGTAAAAAAAAACTGTGTAGGCTTAACAAAAACTTAAAACTTGTAACTTAATTTTTTTTTTTTCGTCATGTACCTCATTTTGTACATTAGTATGTGTACCGTTTCTATACTCGATGTGTCGGTTATTCGGTTATTCGGTTTGGTATTTTTAAAATGTGAATTACTGAATCATACGGGTTGCCACTGACTACTTTACAAAGTAAACTCAAAATACATGGGTTGATAAAACTATGGAAGACTGTGTTTGTGTAATTTACACGCATCATACAAAAATTTTCTGCTTTCTTCTATATCATCTAATTCCCGTACATGAAGGTTTACATACTCATCAAAAACATGATCTAATTTTGAGGTAGTTAGAAACGCCTTTGATAAGGTTCCATTATTAGAGACAGCTTTATTCCAATTTTGTCTACACTCTTGTAACTCGTTTGCAAATATATTATCCATTGCTTCATCAAAATGACGATCGACTGAATCTTCTAATGTGTACATTATACAGTCATGTTGGGGTTGTGATGGGTGGTCAACTTCACAACCATAACAATATTTTTTAGTTAACTTTATTACCTTCTTAATAATTAAAGGTATAAAAATCGCATGTATAACGTCAAATGCTATTTGTATAGCGTCTACCTTGAAGTCGGGGGCAGCGGTGGTAGTTTGTTCCCTGGTGCGTTCCACTGGTTTACGCTGCTCACGTTGCTCGCTCGATGGTTGAGGATCGTCCTTGTCTTCTTCAACACTTATGACCAAACTACCTAGATCAAACAACATCAACACATATCTTATCAACTCTTATGGAAATTATTATTATTATATGCTGGTGAATGAAGATGAGCCTTCCGTTCAAACTACACATATGAAAATTAAAAAAAATAAAAAATAAAAAAAAGCAAAGAAAAAAAAGAAAGAAAAGAGAAATAGTATACTTACATTCATAAGGAGTCAGCTCTAGTGATGATGGTGGTGACGGTGGGCCCTCAGAACGAAGTTCATTGTCCAGGAACTCAGCCAAGTCAACTCTACCACTCGTACGTAAAGCACCCCTCAGCTGTTCTATTTGGCGGAGATCCTCCGTCACCTCTCTAAACTGCATTAACATGCGGTAGGTTCGCTCTTCCGTCAACCTTACATCCTCTTTTATTTTGTTAATGTTTTCATAAGGCATGCCTAAGAACGTAGCCAGTTTCTCCCAACCACCTCCAATCTTACTGGCCAGTACTCGAAGAACCCTGTCTGATAGTCTGGGCTGTACACGTACAGGCTCGCTGGGGACTTGGCCGCCATCTTCTTCCTTCTCCTTCATTACTTTTATCCTCTTGCTGTTCAAACCCTGTATAAAAGACATAGACGATCACAATAGTTTAACCATGGTAACTCTTAGGTTTCGTGCAACCAGAGAAACATACACAAATACTTATATCTGTTAACTAAAATGTACTTACTTCCACCTCTTTGAGTGCGTCGTTGATAGCTGGTATCAATCCCATCATTGTTTTCCACTCATCTGGAGTCAAGTTGATACCACGGGGGCTACTCCAAAACATTTTATCCTTCTTTCCATAGTAGTCCCTAATCTTTACATACACCTTGTTCTGAAAGGATTCTACCACCACGTGCCTAGTCGATGTCAGTTGAAATCGACAAGACAAAGGTTCTACAGTTTCATGTTTTCTTTTTTCACTGCGAGGATGAGGGTAAGGCGCCGTCTTATCCTCGGCTCTCGTCACCATACGCTGCTCCAAAAGATGCAGGCGACGTGGATTTTCATTGATTGATTCACGCGGCCTAAACTCTTGTACTTCATGACTACTACCCGCTACATCAAACGATCCCATCGAAGGTACATTCGATCCGTTAGCCATTTTTTTTTTTTTTTTGTAATAATTATTTCTATCACTTCACTGCGATGTCTCTTCTTCTGGTTCTTTCCTGCCTTTATCGTTCAATGACTTTTGCGCCCCTTGATTATATCCATTTCACATTTTACCCCCCACCCCTTTATTTTCCTATCATTTTATTTTTGTTACTTGTTTATCTTGTCGGTTAAAGATTTTAAGGTCCACCCTTTGTTCTCCACATTCATCCATCTTCTACTTATGACATATCAAGATTTCTAGGTCCTTTTGTCCCATACATTAATTCCTCTCCAATTGTCGGATCAAGATTTCTAGACTCCCTTTTTCTCCCACGTAGCCCCCTTTGAATTGTCGGCTAAAGATTTTTTAACTTTCTGCGTTCCTTTGAATTGTCGGCTAAAGATTTTTTAACTTTCTGCGTTCCTTTGAATTGTCGGCTAAAGATTTTTTAACTTTCTGCGTTCCTTTGAATTGTCGGCTAAAGATTTTTTAACTTTCTGCGTTCCTTTGAATTGTCGGCTAAAGATTTCTACCTTTTTGCGTGCCTTTGTTCCTGGATCAAATTACCTCGTTTTAATGACCCTAGCTCCTTTGTATTATTGCTCCCCATTGTTCGATTCTACTCGATTCTATTGAAATGTCGGCTATAGACCCTACTAACTACTGACAACACAGTATAATCAGGTCTGAATTTTACGACTTGAATTGGAAATTGCAAGATTGGCAGGTTTCCTACTGTAACAAGACAAATAACACATTTTTAGTTCTCACTAATTATTAACATTATAGCAATTTAAAGCGCAACATATCCACCTAACTGTAGGCGCTCAAGGCACAACAATGAAGACAATCGAATTTACCCGGAAAAAATACACGGTGCCGTTGTAGGCAAAACTGACATGAAGTGGGTTTGAGGAAAGCTTTGTACATCATAGAAACCGAGGAAGGCTGTTCCAAAGATTTGGGCCAGCAGTACCGGAAGATCTATCTCCCCAGGAGCGCTATTATCTCCGTGCGGTCAGCAAATGTTGACTTACTGAACGAAGACAAGCTCGACTGCACGGAGCTAATAAGGCCTGGGCCCAATTTCATGGCTCTGCTTACCGTAAGCAGAGAATCGGCACTTAATGAGGCAAGGAATTCCGCGCTTACGTCAAGCCTATTTCACAAGTTAGCTGGGAATTATTTCCTTGTGCGCGTGCCTATTTCATGTTTAGGCATTCTTGGCCTACACAGCTAGCGCAGAAATTCGGTGGTAAGCAGAGCGGTGAAATTTGGCCTGATGAGTTGAGATAAATATGGCGGTGCGATACCGTTTATTGAGCGGTAGATTTAGACCATGATTTTGTTAATTATTCTAAAATTTGTCAGAAGCCATTGAAGATTATATAAAATTGAGGTCACATGTGAAGAGCGTCGAGAACGCGTATTTAGGTTTGCAGCTGTGTTTTGTTTCATAATCAACTGGAGAAGGCCATGTTGTTTTTGTCATTCCAAGTCCCGTTAATGTGGATCAGATAAAGTTGAAGTACAACTTACCGGCACTTGCTGAGTGAAGAGTAAGCGCAAACACGAACACAACTGCCAATAAGGGCACATACGCTCCCTTGAGGCGCTCCATTTTCGCTCCCTTTCCCTCCAAGCAGTAACCTTGCTATTGACGTCTTTATCAAAAACGAAACTCGAAAGTATTTTTTTTTTTCCTTTCGACCTCACGGGTTGACGTCGACTTCGGGTATGCAGTTTTATCGATAATCACTGTACTTCTTAACTATTTGCCTTTTAATGCTAGCAAGGTGTTTATTGCCATGCCCAATATCACTCAACCGTGATCTAAACACAATAGCCATCAGGAAGTCGTTGGCATTTTGAACAGAAAAGCTTTCTTGTTTTGTGTTTGTGTTCGTGATGTTATCCCACACACTAGTAATGTGGGACAATACCATAAAATTTAGACTTTTTGTGGTTTGATCTATTGTTATTTTTTAGAAGCTGATGGTCGTAGCGCTGGCACGCTGTCAAAACGAGAGCTATGACTTTTGAGTTACGCTAACAAGACAATTTCAATGGGCAAGAAAAGATTAGTTTTCGTTACCGTTATATAAAGACACGGAGCTCTGCACACAGACTTCGTTCGTTCAGTTTTCACGAATTTTCAAATAATTAACTGCCCTTTTAATTAAAAGGTAATTTAGTATACAAATAATAACATATTTGCTTGTAAATATACTAAAAATAACTGCTGGGGGAAGACTGCAATGAGAGTTGTTGATACTACAGTGACGTCATGGTTATTCTGAGGGTCCATTTCAGGGGCTGATTATTTTCAAAGCGTCATAACTCAAATCTCAACTTATTTACAATCCATGGCTGCATACATGTTTCTGCGGTAGGTTTGTGGCCGTATTGGGCTCTATATTCTTCATAATGTTGTGATTTGTTCAGCTCTCAATGTAAAAAAAAAAACACCGTTTTTGTTCGTACTCTTATATCACTTATCACTTGTGTAACTTGGCATCATTTGTCCGCGCCGGTGTTACAGTAAACATTTAGCGAGGGTGTGTCAAATACTTTCGTGAAGAGTGGGCAGGTAAAATTAGGTCATTCTTGCTTTTGACTTTGGTTCAACTCAGTTAAGAACACAGCGGAATGTGTTTACACATGTCAAAGACACTTTTGTTAATATCAAAGAGCAAACCTTACAAATAAAGTACATTATTTGTTGCTGGTAGCCACGAGGTCTCCTCCGAGTTTTTACTCATCGAGTTTTATCTCAGGTTGTCAAATCCCGAGGGACAAATTGCCCATAAAGTGATGCGCAACAAATTATTGATTAAGCGTCTGTAATGTGTAAAATTATTCAAATGACAGTCAACGAACCTAGTCTTCCATTTTTGGCGTTAAAAGCTTGTGTAATCCCTTTGGACAGTTCAGTGGAAAACATATGTATGTATAAGAAAAATAATACGAAGTCAAATAAGAACACTGCCTTCAAATAATCCAGTTACAGCAGGTTCAATATGCTGCTGCAATATTCCTTGCTACACATTCACGAGGATCATCCCATAGCAAATGACGTGTAAAAATCGTTTACAGGGTTTCCTCAGTGTACGAAATATCTGCCTGTAACTTGTTGAGTCCTCATTATTTGAGCTCCTCGTGTGGGTACGTCATTTTGTTAATTACCCTCCCCTCCCCAACCCCTTATTTACACCCTCTTCCACTTGTCATTGATAATGATCACATATTGATGATCGTATCAATTTGAAACAAATACAAACTCGTTTTAAAACACGGCAAACCCTTTTGCCGTGTTGCTAGTCAAAATATTAACAAGTTACGCAAACTCTAAGAACTCACCGTTCAGAATTGACCCAGATTCTGTGTCCTAGGGGTGGGGGGGGGGCTGATGATTTTGGGGTCAGTATGGCCAAATCTACGTCACATGCATATGACGCCTTTTTTAACATTTAACATTTGGCTTTTGGGGATCGGGGAATTCGCAATGACCTAAATCCCCCAATCTATTGCGCAATGACCTACAGTGGGAAAGGTATATAAAAGCTGCACCTCTCATTCTTTATGCCACTAACAGTCTGGCTATTTGCCTTCACTACGGACTGAATGGGCCAGCGCGGGCCAAGGTACCAGAGCGGGGGGGGGGGGGGGGGCTTGGTCAAACGGCATCAATGATCCTGACCCGGTAATAGGCCAGGCCCCTTGATACAATGAAACCCTATAAATTCTGTCCGGAGTTTCGGTCGGTCTACCGCTGCCCAATGTTTTATTTAATGCTTCAAAAATACGTGAACAGCTGTGGTAAATACTAATCAATTCTCGGATCAGACCTAACCTTGCAACATTTTTGATCATCGTTTTTGCAGTGAAAGAGTTTTAACACTTTTGTATAAGAAATTAGGGAATAGGATGTAATATTCAGGTTTCCCTCGTTTGTGGTATTCATTGCATCTGCGCTTTCAAACAATTATTCCATAAAATAACATTCCTTTGTTCCGATAATTAATGTCAATCATCGATACAGGGCGTTTAAATGATTACATTTAGTTCACTTTTACAGCAGAATGAGAATAAATTTTACAAGGTAAACAAAAATGCACAGCGTTTAAACTTGACATCCTTGGAAATGTGTTGGGTTTGAAAGACAAATGCTTGCCAAAACGAAAGACCCGACACACCCACTTTGTTTCCGTAAATATGTTGTTCTTATCTCGATCAATTTGTACCATACTATTTATATTATCGAGCGGTAAATAACAAAGTGGTCTCGCATCAACAGGGATAGGTAGTATTATAAGCGATTTTAAAATGTTTGCAAGTAATTGTTAGCAAATTGCAAGTGTTAAAATACTGTTTGGTATTTACCTTGTTAATATTGTTAATGAGGTTGTTGTTATAAATATTTGTTTTCTGGTAATAAAGTTTTCAGTTGCCAATTGGGTATTAGGCCTACCTGTATTTTTAATGCGGACACAATAATAAAGAAATAATATATGTTCAATGTAGCAGTCAACTCAAAACTGAATATGACTTCTTCGGACTTGTCTCACTCAGTGACTATGTTCTGCATTGTCATTTCTTGAGTTTAGTTAAGGTAAACACTTGTGTTGTTAATGTAGACAACTTGAGCCCTTTTCTAGTGGATATTAACGTGTTGAATTTGTTTTCTTTCATTTTTAGCATTTTGATTCTGGGTCTTGTAAAAGAAATGCTCCTGTAAATGTTTTAACTAAAGGTTAGAGGTCATGTGAAGTCACGAAGATCGGGCCCAGGGCCCACTTTCAGAAAGCCTGTTTAGCAGAAACAGGTTACCAGCCAGCAAACCATAAAGTTTAAATGGTTGCTATTAAAGTAAATACATTTGCCAAGCAGAATATTCTGCCTAATGGCTTTTTGAAATTGGGCCCCTGTAATAGGAACAAACTCAAGTCGATGAGTTGTTATTGAAGTTGTTGTAAACTTGGATCAAGTGAGACGGATCTAGATTTATAATGGATTATTTTGACTGGTTTTCCAAACTAGTCTTTCAGAGAATACCAATCAAACAGGAACGACAATGGTGAGAACGTTCAACAGCTGAATGGCGCTTTGTTAACGTTTGGGCGTTGCTGGAGTAACCTTTTCACCCCTACTTTATTGCTTTAAATATTACTGGTTTTGTGTGTGTGTTTTTTTCTCTCCCAGGTATTATGCATTTTTTTCTCACTGAGACGTGCGGCATGTCTCGGCCGATTGCTTTTTGCGTAACGGGTTCAAAGAGGAACGACAATGGTGAGAATTTTCAACTGAAAGGCGCTTTGTTAACATTTGGGCGTTGCTGGAGTAACCCTTTAAGCCCTACTTTATTGCTTGAAATATGACTGTTTTTTTTCTCTGCCAGGTATCATGTATTTTTTACTAACTTGGACGTGTGGCGTGTCATGGCGGATTGCTTCTTGTGTAAACAGGTGCAATCAGAATCCAGGTTTTTAAAATCAGGTAATCTTAAACTTGACCTACCAGCAGTACAGGGCCGATTACGTAAGAATTGATCATAATGGAAGACCCCTATTATAGTGTGTATAGTAGGATTTTGGAAATCTTACTACACTGGGGTTATACAACTATAAACCCATTAAGTATAGATCCCAAGACCCTTTAGAAGGTGTGTAAATGAATCCAGAAATAATAATTTTCAAAAAGTCGATTCTATTGTTATTTTGGGTAATTTGTTTGTCTAAATACAGGTCTAATGCATACTGTATTGCATCACGCTAACTATAGTGTGGAGGTTTGTTTCAGCTTTGTGTCTGTTACCTTGAAAAAAATGTCCACATGTCAAACAAGTCTCTCACAGGCTTACTGATGATTGATATCAAACCTAGCTGCGTAGGATTTACAAAGCTGTTTGTGTACAAACCAATGGCCGCCCTCCCGACCACAGGATTTGTTATGAGATTATCACGGCGAAAGAAGTAATTCTGTGCAAGTAATAACTGCCATATGTTTCCGTATGGTATGACGATGGACTGCCGTAAAAAACTGATTTTTTGAAATTATCATGAAGACCAACAGAGCATATTGATCGAAACGTTGAGTTGTCTAACTATTGATTCTTAGAACAACCACTACTCAGAATAGTTTTTACCTAACATGGCGTCACCACAAATCCTCTGAACACCTGATTGTACTCATCACACCATGCAAAGTTTTGCATAATAACATGCAAAGACATGTATGATAAGTCCACATTATCATTTGATTGTAATCTAGACCTTATGCACATACAATGATGCACAGGTTACCACTAACACTAACAGAGCCCAAAATAGATATTTGGCTGGAAAACGGCAGTCATCTTGAAATACTACTTAAAATCATTAAAATGATCAAAGGTAGATGTTAGCAGGAAATCAGGAGGCTATTTGGGAAAGTAAAGGCAATCTTGGAATTGGAACTTGGCTGCTTTATTTTCTTTACTGGCATGCATATTTAGTGAACATCATCAAAAATGTTATGCTGAGAACATTATGTTTATACCAACAGTAGGCTTCTGGGCAAACGTTGAAATAATGGGGTTAATAATAACTAATATGTAGTCTTACCCTACTCTATGCCATTGGTGGTTACTGGCCTCCTGGTGTGCTGATACACTGGTCCTTGTTTACTCTAGTCACTTTGTAAATGTTAAATAATATACACGATACCTAATACAGATAGTTGCTGTCTAGGAGCGGTATACTGCAATTTCAGTCCCCATCCAGCCTTTGGACGACCATTTACTAAACGCTAACCCTAAAAAGAATAGCGTAAGAATATCAGCTAACATGGTGTTTTAGACGTGTCTCCGTCGGAAGCTGGAGAAGAGTGAGCGAGTCTTTTTATTTGTATGTTTTAAACTGGCATATGTACAACAATTAAACAATTAACGTGTGCTCTGGGAATGCACAAAAGAAGTTAACTACATTCCTTTACATTACACTGTGTTCTTTTTTTACTCGCCCAAGCTAAGGTAGAAAGTCTATCGTGGCTATTCACAGTTGACATTCCAATTAAGTTGCACAAAGGGAACGGCAACAGTATGTTCATGTACGCACTGTAAATTGAGACATGTGTTTGGCAGCTGTTAATGGAATTTCACTACATCTATTTACACAACATTATTGTCTATAACAAGCATTGATTTGATTTCGGCAGTAAATTGGCAACCATCTTGAAACCAATTACGGCCACCCTTTATTTTGTTCCTGTCTAATGTATTTGGGAAATATGCAGTGATCATATCCATGCAAATTATGACGAAATAATGATGTCATTTCAACTACTATCAGGGCGTGTGCTTTAGGGCAAAAGCGGCAATTTTTTAATTACGCAAATTATGTGTATTTCCTTTACTTCCCTTCTTAAATGACTTTTAAGATGCTGCTATCCTCGATTCCATCCCAATGGTCACTTAATCAAAATCCCGTCACACACCTAGGATTACTCTATAACTGGATAATTGATTGACAAAAAACACAGGCAGTTCATTTTATCCCTTAATTCTGGTCGTTCATTCGATTGGATTCAGTACAAGATTGCTCGTGACACAGTTCAAAAAACCATCCGTAAGGCTTGTGGGATTTATGCTAGTAAGTTATTTGAATCTAGTGGTAACAGACGTAATAGTTGGTCCTGTTAGAGGCCGTAAACAATCTCATCGTCCTCCTTCATTTTATCATAACAATTATAAACTGACCAGCCCAGACAAAATATCCTCTGCATTTAGACCCCGTTTAAGTTAGATCCAGAAAGGTAGATCAGACCCGGATCTGATCCGGCAATGTGGATTAACGGCTAGTGTAAACGCAAAAAAGCAGGATCAGACCCGGTTCAAGATCCGGCAATTTTTTTTAATCCACCTTTCGCAAAATGCCTTACCCTTAATGGAGGAAAAGGTCCAATTGTTCATACCACACAACGAAGTAAGCCATATCTCCAAAGTGTAACCCTTGTGCGTGGTAGGTCCCCAGAGACCCTTTAGATCCATTTATGTCTAACCTACCAGTTGTATGTGACGCCCCCTCCTGTAGTTATAACAATGTCATATTTCATATCCTCATGACTTTTCTGACATCTTAGTGACTTCTTTACATGCCCAGTTGTTGTCTGGGATTACTTAAGCCTTTATTTGTTTTGTTTAAATAATGTATATCTAATTTTGGTCAAATTTGTAAAAATTAATTTTTCATTATCTTTGGTCTAATTAGAGGCAATCAAACCATAAATAACTGTGGGTTGAACAAAGAAAAAATCATAAACTAGACACTAAGTGTTTGTGAACAAACACAAAGCTGTTCCGTTTTGTTGTGCTTTGATTAATTGATCCAGACATTTAAAGTGAGCCTAAGTTCAAGATTGAACGATATGGTTCAATTTCCGGTTGACCCGGAATTAAAGGTCAACATGGGGGTTACGGTAACCCAAGGCTTATCTTCAATGCTCAAAGGGTTTATAACTGAAAACAACGAAAATCGGCTCTGTAGTTCTTGAGATATGGTCCCACTTCCGGTTGACCTAGAAGTAAGATCAACATTGGGTCACGGTAGAACAAGGCTAATCTTCAATGCTCAAAGACTCTATCACTGAAAAAAAATTGAAAATGGGTTGTGTAATTCTTTAGTAATGATCCCACTTCCGGTTGACCCGGAAGGAAAGGTTAACATGGGGTCATGGTAACCCTAGTTTAATATTCAATGCTTAAAGGGTATATAACTGAAACAAATTGAAAAATTGGCAAAGTAATTATTGAGATATAGGCCCACTTCCAGTTGACCCGGAAGTAAAGGTCAACATGGGGTCAGGGTAACCCAATTTTAATCTTTAATGCTCAAAGGATCTATAACTAAAAAGAAATTGAAAATCGGTTGTGTAGTTCTTGAGATATGGTTCCACTTCCGGTTGACCCGGAAGTAAAGGTCAACATGGGGTCACGGTTACCCAAGGCTAATCTCCAATGCCCAAGGAGTCTATAACTGAAAAAAAGTTTGAAAATCGGTTGTGTAGTACTTGAGATATGGTGCTGCAAAGATTAACTAATTAAATATTCAAATGAAGATCACGTGGTTAATAAATTAAGAATTTTTAAAAAATTTACATTTAGAGTTAAGCTTATGTTCTAAGCTTCAGTTCGATATATGATATAACTCTTTCATCTTTACGCTTTAGAATATTAGGCTTTACGAAAAAACGTGTACAAACGCTATGGGATTTTAGGCGAGAGTAATTCTGCATTCTGACGAAAACCCTAACCCCCCCCCCCCCCCCCCCCCCCTACGTAGGAACTACATGTACATGTGTTGCTCATGTACAAATTGAATGGGTTGTGCACAAAGCAATGGGTCCTCTACCGGTTAGGAATCCAATATCAAGGAAATCTCCAACGCCTTGCCGTGATTGCGCAATCAAAATGCTAGCCATGGTGTCCGATTTGTCACTTAATCGTTAATTATCGTGGAAAAGATTGCACTTGGATTAGTTTTAATGACCAGGAACATGTCTTATTAAAAGCAATTAACTTTTCAAAACAGTTTATGTAATTTAGGAAAACTAACAATTAACTAGTTTTGAAAATATTATTGTTTTTGACTGTCGAAACATTTACACTTTCAGCGCCATGTGTTTTGTACACAGAACGAAAACGCGCAATAAATGACGTCATGGTGACGTCGTCCGGCATTTTAGGCCAGCAAACAGTTATACAGTATCCAACAAGTATAAAATCGAAAAAAGTTTAACGATCAGACGTATACTTTTTGAGATATGGTGCTCTAAAGATTGGCTAGTTAAATATTCATGTCATTATAACTGAGTAAATTAATTAATTAAGTTAAGTTAATTACATTTAACTATAACTTCAAGACCTAAGCTTTAATATGATATAGGATCTGACTCTTTTATACTAAGCCAAGTATGAATTTTGGACGTAACAAAATGCCCGGGTTAAACCTATGGGCTTTTGATGGAAACAAAGAATAATAATAATAATAATAATAATAATAACAAATAAAAATCTTAACAAAAACAATAGCTGTTCCGACCACTACGTCGGAACAGCTAATAATGCCCAACAAAAACAAAACCTGTTCCGACTGCTAAGTCGGAACAGCTAATAATAATCCCAAGAAGAAACAAAACCTGTTCCGACTGCTAAGTCGGAACAGCTAATAATAATAATAATAATAATACAAATAATAATCCCAACAAAAACAAAACCTGTTCCGACTGCTAAGTCGGAAAAGCTAATAATAATCCCAACAAAAACAAAACCTGTTCCGACTGCTAAGTCGGAACAGCTAATAATAATAATAATAATAATAAAAAATAGATAATCCCAACAAAAACAAAACCTGTTCCGACTGCTAAGTCGGAACAGCTAAAAATAATAATCCCAAGAAAAACAAAACCTGTTCCGACTGCTAAGTCGGAACAGCTAATAAAAATAATAATCCCAAGAAAAACAAAACCTGTTCCGACTGCTAAGTCGGAACAGCTAATATAATAATAATAATAATAAAAATAATAATCCCAACAAAAACAAAACCTGTTCCGACTGCTAAGTCGGAACAGCTAATAACAAAGAGTTTCAAGTCCATGTTTGTGTTTTATTTTTGTATTAGCCTGAGAGATTTTTAACACCCTGCTGACCACACAATACAGCCCTAAACTCCCTGTAAGTATTATTGCAATCATGAATACCCGCACTGTCTATCTCTTGCTCTTGTGGTTTATGTGTCAAGGTGGAGACAGTTTGTCTGGCGGGGGGGGGGGGGGGGGGGGGGGGGGGGGGTTAGTAGTGCCTTAACAACCAGTCGGCAAGACTTGACAAGCCAAGCCTGTTACAGTCAACAGACAGCTGAACATATCAGAGGATTAGATCTGGGTAGCTCTGTGTTTATGTGCAATGGTATACCAGATTTTGTGTACATTTGTATGCCAGGAACAAATTTCACAGCCCGAATATATATATAATTTTTCTTTTACACAACTCTAGGAACTGACCCCCCCCCCCCCCCCCCCCCCCCCCCATCTAAGATATGTGTAATGGTCCGGCCTATGATCTCCTGGCTGATCAAGTCCCACGGGGCTTTGCAAGTTAAAATAAAAAGAAAAGAAAAACAAAACACAATTTAAAGTCTACCATCCAACATTGAAAGACTCCCACCCACGAAAGTTGACACCTGGGGGGAGTCAAATTCAATGATATCCTAGAATGAACCATTACACATTATCTAATAGGAGGGGGGGGGGGAGACCCCAGAGATTCTATTTCTTTAACTTATATTACATGATGTGGTAGTAAATATTGCTCGTCGGGTAAATTCGGGGGGCATCGCTTAGATAATTAGATAAATATAACAAGCATTGGGTAGCTTAATGATTCAAACAAAAGAAGTCAGTTACATGTAAAATTGGTGGGAATTGCACATATTTTGTGAAAAATATATAATTGGATGGTGTGGTAGTAAATATCGGCCCTTTCGCTCGTCATTTGGTGGTTGTTCATCAGTCCCTACCTGATTGCGTCAGGTTTGCCAGTTGGGGCTTCCAAAGTGAAATTTCATCAGTCTCTTCGCTGTGTATTCATAAAGCGTACTGCATAATCTGTAAACCACGCGCATTGCTTAGTGTGTAATATCATTAGTAAGGATTGTGACCTACGCGCAACGCATGACGGGCAGGTCAATTTGAAGTCTTTAGAGAGTTCCCTTGTCAGATTTCACTTCATAATAACATTACAACTATTGTCCTCGTTCAGCACTCTGTAGTTCAAACCCTTGTATGAGTGGAGGAACTTGTATGGTCAACTCGACATGCAGAACTGGCTACTATTGTACATGTGTCGTTGGATACAGTGGTTCAGAGTGTCAAACAAAAGGTAAATGCATTGGATGTCTATAACTGATAAATACTACAGAGGCGTGTTGTCTTCTGTTTGGGCGCTTTGGGTTTAAAAGAGCGTTTGTTTTGAAATGACTATGGTTGGGAATATATTTTAAAGTATAATATAATGATCGGATTAAAATTGTGTGTTATTTGTGTAATTTTATGACGGAACACGGTCAACTACTTTGTAGAACTAATTGTTTTACTTCACAAAATGCCGGGCTGCTGGTTGAATTTCAAGAGGCTATTTAATTTTGTTCAATCACTACCTCTTAATTACAATACACTGAAGGTGTTTTGTGCATGAAGAACTCTTGAAAAGGATAAGGAGCAATTCCAAACAACAAACTGTGGGGAGATTTTAAGGCAGTGCGCCCCTTTAAGCCAGGAGCAGAACTTGTGTATCTAATAATAAAACAAAAAAAAGCAGCAAGACCTTCCATACAACCATGAAGTTAATCCATCACATTCAAGCTTATATTACAATTATTTACCAAGGCCTTTTACTCGTCGTTATTACTTATACTAATTTTAGATAAATCAAAACTTAGTTGTCATTTCTTTCAAGAATGAGTAAAATCACCATCAACATAATCAACATAATTTGATCTCATAATTTCCCCCAATAAAATACAATTTCTAAAACCTGTCTCAAAATGCTTTCGTTTGTTCAAGGTCCTTGAGTACCTTATTGAAAGGTCTGTGCACTATTGAGACTTATATACTTGTGTTTGCTACATGGTCGCTGTGAACGTTGCAGCTACAATGTCATCGTGATCTAAACGTTTTATACAATATTGCTAGAGCTGACAAAGTAGTTGCAGACAGTGTCCATGTTTTGTGTTGCCAACCATATACATAAACTAATAAACCTGTGAAACTTTCGGCTTAACCCGTTGTGTGAGTCAAGAGAAAATATTGAAAGAAACATGCCCAGTTTCAGTATGTAAACACGATGTCCCTATTTTTACAGTTTTTTTCACATATGACGCCAATTCAGAGGGAAATATGTCACACACAAAAAGTTCCAAACTTCATCATCTGTGAGCTTTCAAACTGAAGTTAAAAAAAGTGTCCATTATTCGTAAAAATTCTTTATAATACATGTAACCAATGGGTCACACTGGTTAATGTGAGACAACTTCAGAAAAATAGACAAATTACTATGACTTCTGCCTACAGATCTTGTACAATAGTGGTTGCAAAATCCCCTAAAAACAAAAACATTTATCTTGAAAAATACAACAAAATTGGTATTTATCAATAGTTTTTTACTTTTCTTAGTTCTTACTTTTGGGAGCAAAACCTCAATCAAGTTTTTGGGAAAAGTCAGGAAAATAAGTTTGAAATTTCAGTAAAGAGTTAGCCCATAAATATTATTTAACGAGTTACTTTAACAATACAAAAAAAATAAAAAAAAAGTTTCCATATTTATCTTTTTTCCAGTTTGCAACCTTCAGTGCATGAATGGTGGTACCCGCTCGAGTGACGGTGACTGTGGGTGTGACTGTCAAAATAAATGGATTGGAGGTTCTTGCGATGGTAATAATGCGATTTCAGAGATAGTGCTGGCGTAAAGATTGCATCGTAATGCCATCCAACTTTTCACACCCACTGTAAAAAAACATATATATGGCATCATAATATGCGAAAAAATGACATGAGGATGCTATGTGCTCTAAATGCTAAAAACAAATTGCTATGGTGAAATAACCGTTGATTCCCATATTGGGAGTTAACACACCCATAGCACATCAACGTTGATGAGACCTGTGAGAATGGTGAACTTAATGTTGACACGTGTAAGTGCACTTGTGACCCTAATTGGACTGGAGCAGATTGTTCAGGTAAGAAAAGCTGGTAGTATTTAAAAGGAACTTCGTTTTTCAAGGTAAAAGCAAAAACATGTGTATGAGATGACTAAAGTGGAAGAAAAATATGTAAACAAAACTGTAGATACTTGTAAACTAAAACATTACCAACCACAAAAAAGACAATTCACGAGGTCACACAACTTGTTCAAGACATTTTGCAATAAGTATAGGAAAACATTACAAAACTATTTTGCTTTATATGTGGAGAAATAGTTTCTTAACAAAACTGTAGATACTTGAAAACTAAAACATTACCTACCACTACAGTGATTATAATGAGGTCACACAACTAGTATAACTTGTTGCAACAAGGCCTTTTGCAATAAGTATAGGAAAACATTACTACAGACAAGACAACATTCTCGGTATGATATTACTATATTTTCATCAACCAGTGCGTCAATGTTGGTAGAAGCAAAATAAATAAGTAAAATACTCATCCTAAAATCATCATCATTATGGTTTTTTTTCTTCAAATTTTTCACATGACAGTTTGCTCAGTAAATTGTGAAAATGGTGGGACACGGGATGATGAACAATGCAGCTGTTCATGTGATCAACCCTGGACTGGTGAAACCTGCACAGGTAAATAACTTTGATTTCAACAAGAGGCCGTTGCTGCTTATTAAATTTGTCTCCTTAAATCCCTCATTGAAGCCATGATACTGTTTTGAAAAGTCCGTTTTTAAACAAATTGTGTTAAATGTGCCAAAAGATTGGATACAAAAAATCACAAATTTCCAAGTTCTTTCTTGAGACCTTGGCCAATTTTTTGTCAGTAGGAAATTACTCCATCAATGACCTCCCCTTAAGATTTCCCACTGGGGTTTAGACAAAATGTATTGGCCTTGGGCAAATAGCCACTCCTGGTTGTAATTGAAAATGTTAGCATATGAGGGCGCCATTTTTGTACCGATGGCGGTACCCTTTATCTGTAGAAAATGCCTGAGTGTCATTATATGAAAAGTTGTTCTTAGCGATAATGTTGCCGATGAGTTCCTTAATATGTCTCACTGAGGGGCGGGATTGTTTATTACCCCTGAGAGCAGAGACACATGCATTATGCCTTCACTATGGGGTTGAAAAAGCTATCTACAAACTCAGAAATGCGCTCTGTAGGGCTACCATTACCAGATACAATGGGTCAGTCCGGGTTATTTGGCTTGTATCATTATACGACATCAAGACCGACTCCCAATGTAACACACCCAATGTAGTCTATGTTAATCTTGTAAGGATGTTGACTACAGTATGTGGGAGACACTAAGACCAAACTCAGTCTTCGCTTTGCGAACCATGTCTCTTCCATAAAGACCAATAAACTGTACCCCGTCTCCATCCACTTCAACAGCCCCAATCACCGCGTCGAAGATGTTGAACTCATTGGAGATTAAGACTTGAAATGGCGATACATATGTATAAAATTAGTAGGGAAGATGGCCTCTAGGGATTCTTGTCTAAAAAGTTTCTTTCTTGAGAGACAAATGAAGGCAGGGTGTCACTATTGTTAGTTTGTAATCTTGTCACACCAAACATTCCCCTCTATCTATTTACTTGTACTCATTTACGTGTACAGAATGTCCCTTGACCTGTGCCAATGGCGGAACAAAGAATGACGCAGAGTGCACCTGTGATTGCAGTCTACCCTGGAGTGGAGACACATGTTCAGGTAACTTTATAACATTTTTTTTTATTTTTATTTTTTCCTTTTTCCTCGAGAATCTTGTCAGACAAATTAGGAAGTGTGTCACTATTGCTAGCAAGTAATCTCATCACACCTACAATCTCCTCAGTTTCACAAACCAGTATGGGTGCCCCACCATATATCATTCAAACCAACTTAAAAATAATTTGTTTGTTTTTGACAGCTTGTTCACTGACCTGCTTAAATGGTGGAACGAAGAGTGAGTCGGACTGCAGTTGCTCGTGTGCTCAGTCATGGAGTGGAGACACTTGTTCAGGTAAAGTTAATATCTTGGCCGTGTCGGTACATCAGACTTCAAGTTATAATTGTTCTTTGAAACAGGAGAGACTGGGTACCTGATAGAGTAAGAATGTTGGTTGTGATTTAGTGGAAACACCTGCAATAATGGCTGCCGTTGTTTGTCTCCCCGTTATGTGGGTCCCCTGACAGTAAGTTGTCACGGGCTGTGAGAATATGATCCAAAAGAGCGTGCTATTAGACTACATTTCCTCAGGGCAACTTATCTTACGGGAGGGGGGGATATAATAATATTAATAAATCAATACTTATATATGATTGTTGGCTCGAGCTTGATTCACTGACACCAGAAGACAATCAAGGCACACCGATTACCCTCGAGACCTGTTTCACCTCCTACTATACTCTTATTACAATCATCAGACAATGTTGTTTCGGCTAGTTGCTCATGTTTTCTGCCATAATGAGCCAATAAATCAGGTCCTTCTCTGGAGGCCTGATGCCCCTTGTCGTAGAGGTTGTTCCAATTTTATCTTGACATCATCTATCAAGGCTGACACTGGTTTAAGCTTTCTATCTCTCTCTCTAACGATATGCCTGACAGAGACATGGGCACAACTTGTCAAGTCATTATGGTAGTGCATGAAAACATAAAATAATGACTATAATTAATATTCAAAAACCATTACATTTCGTTTCATTTTGCCTTGTCTTTTCTTATATTCATTAGTATGTCCACTAACTGCATCGCTGTGTATGAATGGAGCAACTTTTGACCCTGATAACTGTGAATGTATATGCCCAATGACTCATTCTGGAGCAACGTGTCAAGGTAGTATTTACAATACTTATCATAATATATCCTCGATTTACGCTTATATCAGGCTCAGTGTGTTTCTGTTCGCAATTGAAGACAACCTTTAAATGACTGTGCACAGACTCCCGGGTGTCAAAGCATCAAATTTACTTTTTTGCAATTTTTAATTATTATAAAACTTAAACACATTATGTTTTTTATTACTAGATCATCTGGTTTAATGTTCTTTTTATACATTTTTGTGATTTGTTGATTTGTCTTACTTTATAAGGGTCATTGTTGGGCATGACTCCACACAAAAGCGATCATTCGTGTATTTGTTGTTTGGTTCTATTACAACCTGACACCACGTTATCTCCAGATAGATACTCCTTCATTGCCATTGGTTGAAAAACTTCTCCGAAAATATCTTTGCGGTAGGTGTGGATAGTTTTTCCACTCTTGAAAATGCAAAAATATTACCATTGCAAGGTCCGAAAAATGTACAATTTTGCTTGGGGCATGGATCAAATGACTATGGTGTGACGATAATCATGTTTCTCTGTGGGTTTGTCTGCCGTAAGTATGTTAGATATGGGGAACAATATGGGAGAAGAATTGAGGGTTAATTTTGCTAATTAACTAGATGTGTGGGTAAAAATCCAATCACTCAATTTAAACTGCAGTATCATTTATTCAAAAGAGTTCAAACTGTGCCATCGTTGTGTTTATTTTTTGTTTTAAATTAAATTAATTATGCCATCTTTGCTTTTCTAAAATCTTGATTACTTTTAGTTTTCCAGGTGTCAATATTTGATTTACTTGTAACCAATTTATTACTTTTGTTAGATCTCAGCCTGTGTATGGACACCCAGTTGTGTTCACAAACTGGACAACAGTGTTTGCCTGCCCCCAGTGCCCCTTCCTACCAATGTCAGTGTAGAGCAATTGACAGATATCTTCAAAATAAGGATGGGTCATGCACTGGTGAGTTACGCTGTAATGTTCTATCCTCCTGAGATAATTGAAATCACCTTAAAGAATAAATACAAAGAACAGAAGGGTGTTCGAAAGCAAGGAACAACTTTTTAAAATTTCCTTTACAAAAGTACCACAAGGATGACTAAGTAGGTTAAGATGACGATTAAGCTTTAAAAACCCTAACATGTGGGGGAGGAGCTTCTGTTTGAGGTTTGTCTTTGGAAATGTGTAGTTTTAAACCAGCTTATCTCTGTTAGTGGTGGTGTTTGGCCTGTACCTGGGGGGAGTTTGGCCCTGACTAGAATGTCTCCCAGGTTTTTAGGGCGGCGGAAAGCAACCATGGGGTTATCAGGGATTGCTGAGCGCATCCTCTTACATGAATGGAGAATATCCATTCTACCATTGAGGATTGAGGAGAGTTTGGGTAGGTTAGGGTGGTAGGTGGTGACCAGGGCAACTCTATTGGTCGGGACTTTTCTGGACCCCTTGTTGGCCAAAAGAGTATGGCGTGGTATACTGAGGGCCTTGTTGATGGCAAGTTGAACCCTGCGTTCGCTGTGACCTCTAGAAACAAGGTGTTTCCTGAGGTCCGATGAGCGCCTTTTGTATAGGGTATCTGTGGAGCAGATATGTCTTATGCGCAAGGCCTGACTGTAAGCTATTGCCTTCTTACAGTGACTGGGGTGGCAACTGTTAGAGAGAAGGTACTGGTGGGTGTCAGTGGGTTTGCTGTATACATCCGTAGCAATGCCGCTAGGGGATTTACTGATAGTTACATCTAGAAAGTTAACACTTGTTAGAGAGTATTCAGTAGTGAACTTTATGGTTGGGTGGAATGAGTTTATATGGTCGATAAACTCAACCAAGCTGTCTTGACTACCACACCAGATAGAGAAAATATCATCAATAAATCTCCACCAAACTAGTAACGAATGTTCTTTTCTTTAAGCTTACGTAGCTTACGGAAAATGCACTTTGTGTCAGTAGGGAGTGCCATGAGTTATGTCATAGAAAGCTAGGAATATCGAGAGAGAAGTTGTAATAAAAAGTTCCTGTGGAAAGTATGGGTAACAAAAAGGGACAAGTAAATAAACCACTGGGAAAAAGGGGTTATTTGAAAACCTGCAAATATATATATATATATTAATAATTATTGAGTTGTTAACTTATTTCTGTTTTTGTGTTGCTGGCTACATTAGGGGTGCCATCTTAGCTCACTTCACACTTAAACTTTGTGGATTTGTTCACGACTTTGGGTTGAAAGGGATTTCGCTTCGTTCGTTTCTCGTTCAAGTTTCGTTGAAAACTAAAACGTGTTTTTTGTATTTTTTTTATAGATTCCCTTGTCTAAAAGATAATTAATTATCTTGCGTGACATGGTCTTTGGACTTAACGTTTTAAAACTTAATTTTACAGGGTCTGCCTCATCAACATGATTTCGTCCGGCCATACATGGTGACTGGAAATGAGGAAAACCGGCGTCAAACCCAAAGGGTAAGAACCTCTAAGAGATAAAACATTTCACACACACACAACAAGTGTCTTTCCAGTTTTCTTGCTTTATTCTTACTACAACAAATATTCAAAATTATGACAAAACAGTGATGGAAATTTCGGACTTTTATCTGAAATCCGACTTTTTAGTTTGCCCGGTGATCTCTTTCTATGGCACCGATGATAATGGTACTGTTTCCAGAAGCTCCTTTGAATCTATACCACCAGGGGTTATCAACAGTTGAAAATGTCATCATTTCAATGTACCTCCTAAGATATAGTTTTATACTATTTTGGTAGCACTGACTCTTATCCCTTACAAACATAAAAGTGAGATTTCCATCATCAAAGTGTTCTTTATCTTGTTGTTAAAGTTGACTATGTTGTGATTTTGTGCAGAGTGACGGTGGCCCCCCTGTTGCACGCAACCCTCTTGCATCCATGTACTAGACTCCAAGGAAAAACAGAAGAAACTGTTTTCTGATCGTTCGCACTATATAAAGCAGAATAACTACCTTTTTGTATTGAATCCTTGCATGTGATGTCACAAGCTCCCAAAAGCCCCCAAAAGACCCCTCTCTGAGATCAATTAGGTTTCTGTCATTTGCTGAGAGCTGTGCGCGGCGTGTACATGCATGCGTGTGTCCATTGTTTGACATCGGTTATGGTTGCATAAGGAGTTTATTTGGTAAACATCAAACAATTGTTTTTTTATATATATATTTTGACTGGCCTAATAATGAATCTCTGATATTGATTAGCTAACATTTGTTTTGCAAACAAAACACACGAAAAGGTAGGTGGCTTTCCTAGGGTAGGCCTATATTTCAGGGAAAAAATGTCTTTAAGGATTTACAACCTCCTAAACTTTGAATGTTGTGTCTTCTACTAGAATACCGTACACGCAGCACCTCGATCGTGAACAAAATAAGATGCTAAAAAAAAAAAATAATAATCGACCATAACTCTATTACCACAAATTATTTTGCTTAGAATTACTGAACGGGTTAAATGGGACCAACTACTAAAGTTCCATAACGAAACTATTTGGTATTATATATATAAAATTAGTAGGGGAGATGGCCTTAGCTTTCGATCCAATCCGGACCTTCGTCAGAGGCATAAACAAGAACAAACACATTACAATGCGGGAAGCATGAAAGGGCAAGATTAGAGGGCGAGCCACATAAGAAAATGCAACTAACAATAGGAGGCAAGATCAAAGTAATTATAGAATAAAAGGATCAGTGTAAGAGGTTAAAACCAAGCAAGAGGAACCTGCAGAGAGAGAGCAGGTTATTAATTCATCTGCAGAGGGAATAGGTTATAGACAGGTTGATTTTTAAAAACTTTTTGAGAGAGAGAAAAGTGTAGGGAACATGTAAATGACCATAACTGTATCTATTTTGTACCAATGAAGTAAGCGAGAGAAAAAGCGTAAAAATAGACTAGTGGAGAGAACTTGTTATTTACAGTTATTGTATTTATTTTATATCGAAGAAAAAAACAAGCAAAGGTGGAAGGAGTGTGATGGGAATTTATCTAACACCAGTGCTCACGTTGAGTCCAAAGGGTCGGACTGTCTTGAGTTGGTGAATCCAGTGTGATTCTCTGAGTTTGCGGTGTGTGTCGTCACCATTGCAAGCCTCAATCACGATGAGCCCAACATCCCTGACGCTGTGATTAAGGCTGTTGAAGTGGATGGAGACGGGGTACAGTTTCTTGGTCTTTATGGAAGAGACATGGTTCGCAAAGCGAAGACTGAGTTTGGTCTTAGTCTCTCCCACATACTGTATTGTAAGAAGAGCCAGTGTTATGACTCTTCACTCTAAGTGCAGGTTTGATGTAGAGACAGGTTCTACATTTAGAGCGGGTACACTTGTGACAACCCTGCATCTCTGTTAGTGGTGGTGTTTGGCCTGGTATTATATATATATAATTCTGACTGGCACCCCGAACAAAGATATTAACTAATAGGGAGACCGCCAACATAGGGCTGGATAGCTCAGTTGGTAGAGCGCCGGTACGTTAATCCGGAGGTCGTTGGTTCAAGTCCCGCTCCAGTCAATTTTTCTTTGTTCAAACCCAAACTATTTATATATATATATAAAATTAGTAGGGGAGATGGCCTTAGCTTTCGATCCAATCCGGACCTTCGTCAGAGGCATAAACAAGAACAAACACAAACATATCCATTTAGAGCAAAAAGAGGAGCGAAGGATTAAGGGAGAGTATCCAGAAAAAAGCGGGGAAAATATAGCCAATCAGAGTTGTAAATTAACTGGCTAATAACCAATCAGAGTGAAGAAGTGAGGACAAAGGATGGTCAGTGTGAAAGGCTGGATCAATGGACCATAAAGGTGGTACCGTATTGTAGGCATTACAATGCGGGAAGCATGAAATGGTAGGATTAGAGGTCAAGCCACATACTTTATGTTATACCTTTTTTCAGGCTTTCGCCAGTCTGTGATTTGTTTTATACAAGGTTGGAAGTAAATTACTGATAGCTCTTTTTATCATGTAATGGATGAGCAAATAAGCCATATTTAGACATAAATTTACTGGTTTGACATGGAGTCTGATGAATACGGCCTTGCATTCTAAATTACCCTCATCTCTCTCAAAGGTTTTGCTGTTGTGTTACCACTCCTTATCCTTTTTAGAGAAGTTTATGCACACACAAACGCCTGGAGTGTGTTTTAACTAGTCAGTAGTGATCAACACAAACATAAATTTGCCTCTTGAAATACGACCAGTGGAACTATTTTGTGGAGTAAACTATTGGTTCTACAAAAAGCAGACCATTTTCTGTCATGAATGTACACAACAATACACAATTTCAAGGGATATTTATGTGGATCTTCATATTATACTTTTGAAAGATGTTCCCAACTGTATGGATATAATAACACTCGATTTGTAAAGCCAAAAGTGCCCAATCCAAAGGCGTTGTGCCCCTACAACATTTAAGTTAAATATATACTCATAATATTTTTAAAATAATGATTCTCATCGTTCCATTTATATTAGGTGTTGGGAACTTTGGTCACATTAGATACATTATGTAACCTAATATTAATCACGTTATTACATTTAAAACAAGTATCGATAACAATAGTAAACTTTATTGGAAATTTGTTTTCGAATGTATAACATTAGACATAATGTACTCATGTATCAAATTTAAAAATGTAACTCAAATAGTAAAAAAAGTATAGGCGTAACATTGAATAGGAGTGAGATTGATAAAACTCAATGTTGATTATATTAGATAAAAATGTTATAACCCATACTAGATTATGTGTGAAATGGATACTTGAATAGAACTTTTTAGATTTTGTTGCCTTTATAGTGTAGTATAATAAAATTTTGCATTTGTATATCATATATTGTTTTGAGAATTTTAACGATCATGACTGATTTATAATTTATTGTGCGCAGCCAAGATTTTGCACAAGAAAAGTTGTATACTCGCGGTGACATTCTTACAGAAGTCACGTGGTTTTTCAATCAAATATCAAGTGTCTAGTCTTGGTCCCAAGACCTTCGAATCAAAATTGATCGACTACATTTAGATAAACGTGCACTGAAGTAAGCTTCCCATCTGTGTTATGAATGTGTTCGTCTGCAAGCACCGTTTCCATAATGTGTGTACATTTTGTTCATTTTGTGTATAAATTTATGAACGTGTGAATCGACTGCGACTCCCCAAGTGAAATAAACGCGAGGTCAAAGGGACATCTGGCAGGATTAGGCCAGACACTCAAGGCAGGTATCTGGCGTTATTCACGAGCCTGGAAGTGTGACGTCAGATGGTCAGGCTAGATTTCTAGCATCAGACAATCGTGACGCACTGATATCTATTTAGTATAATAGAGATAAGTGTCGTGAAGTCGATTAATTCAAAAGTTTTAAGCGCGCCCTCTGTCGAGAGGATTTCAAGATCGAAAAGCACGCCCTCTGTCGGCATAAATTAAAGAACAAAAAGCGCGCTCTTTGTCGGTTTATCGTTGTAGCTATCGTTTGGACTCGTTATTCACAAATCAGCGATTTATTTTTGACATTTTTATTTTATTTTTCTTCCCTGAAATGCGTGAAAAGCCTCATTAATACGCAAATGCTTGAAAGGACCAATTGTTCATACCACACTATCTCAGGTATATTAAAAAAATGTCCGTGCATTTCCCAACAATTTGTACATCTAAGTGACTACTTACATGCCCAGCTATTGTCTATAATTATTTGAACCCTTTAGTTACCCATTAATTGACTTTTCCCCTAAATAGCTCAGCTTTAATTATCTAAGCAATGCTCCCCACTTAGACTGCTGTCTGAGGAAAGATTTGAACCAGGATCCACAGAGGTGAAAGGTAGTCATAATGCCTCGTCGGCAGGTTTCGTATAAATACAGTTTCAAAATAACTATCCTCCTCCGTCTAGCCAATTCCACATCTAACATTGTTAGTGTTTTCTTTATTTTTTCTTGTTTATATTTTAGTAAGGAATTTATTGAATTTTTGTGAAGGAAATTATGATAAGAAAAATAAGACAAAACTAGAAAGTTTTACAAGACAAACTATACAGAAATTAATATATAATACTACAGCGCACAACAGCCATTTTGTGTATGCCATATTAATGATGCTGAAAAATTGATTTCGTGCATTCTACTGCTAAGTTCTAAACCGCTATAGACCACCCATCTCACCAGTTACTTCCTAAGAAACATGTACTCACTACTTTCGCAGTTGACACCACTGTAGCCTGTAGGACATTGGCACGTATACCCATGTTCTGCAGCGTTATCTTCAAGACATTCCCCCTCGTTCATACATGGGTTGGAACTGCACTCTGTAAAAGTTCATTCTCAATGTTAAGATCAAGTCAAAACCGCGATAATGGAAATATTTAGTTGATTAGCTCTTACATTGCGCACATATCCTAGTAGCTAGACAAAGATGCTTCAAAACTGTATTGTCCCTGTTCATCGGGCATACTTTACTTAAACCGTTCCTGTAACTTTCTCAACTCCTGAAACAAAAAACCTTAAGCTGCTGAAAGAAGCGTTAATGGGCTAATGCAACACACTACTGTCTCAGCCCTTTCAAGATCCCATTTATACGCCTGGGTTAGGAGAAGCAATTATGTTTTTTTTTTAAAGGCATGACCGGGAATCAAACCCAAATCTGATTATTCAACCTTCAGAACTTAGGTCCGATTTGGTCAGTAGATCGCTCGTCCAAGACTTACCACAGTCATAACCCTTAGTGGGATGTCTTGCCCAACACAAAAGTAAATAATAAACCCAGTCTAACTTCTGTTGCTACACAAATGTAGCAGTGCAAACAATCTCATTGAACATTGTTACCAGGTTCAACTGTTATTGCTTAACAATCATCATTGACCATAGCTTCTAGTTTGTGCATTTGAAACATTTAATTTACGAGCTGGATTTCAACTGAACATAAAATTGTTCAGCAAGAAGATTAATACCTATAATTATATGATGATAATAAAACATAAGGCAAAAAACCCTCCCTTAGAGTGGTCAACGCGCCCACATAAAATCGAAATCTCCAGAGTTAAATTTTGAAATTGAGTACATACTTGGTTCCCCGATGATGAAAGTCCTTCTGGTGAGTTTGTGGTTTGGAGCCAGTTGGCCACCTGAACTTCCCGTGAGTTGACCAAGGAAGGAATAAATAATATTTTTCTCTGCGACCGGACTTCTGAAATTGATGATGAGGGTCACGAGGGCGGTTTCACCTGTCGTTTCAGTGATGCCAAGGATAACCACATCGGCAAAACTTGTGGATACCGAGGACTTATCAAACGCTTCATCCATCTGATTGGAAACATTATTAACATATAATGTATCTGCACAATCATGTTTACTGCAAATAACAGCAACTACTTTCTATAATTATCCCTAACCACTGATTACTTCAAGATGTCTTCATTCTATTCTCTGACATTCAACACATAGGTAAAGACACTTCAATTGTAGTTTTGATTGCCTGGTTATAGAGTTAAATTGCAGAAAGTGTTTCAAGAAAGGTCAAAATTTAACATTTTGGCTCCCTTTTGTTTATGCAAATTTGATGACTAAAGACTCAAACTTTACTAAGGAAATGTGTTTTTAAGACTCAGCTTTTCTGAAATATTTTATTCAGACTGATTCTCAATTGTTACCCCCAACATGTCGTTATCATTCACATTGTTTATGTGCACATCTTTCATCGACAGTTAAACAAAAAACAATTAGTAGGGGTTTTCTTACAAGGGGTTTTCTTGTAAGCACAATGTGTGTGCTTACTGTAGCAGAAAAACTGTGCAAAAGCAAAGCTGTAAAAAGCGACCGAAAGGGTAATATTGCTTACGCGTGTGCACGTTCACATGTTTATCCAAAAACCTACACATGACTTTTAGTCTAGTTGGAATTATTTGTTTATTTACTTATTTCTTTATTTCTTTTTTTATTTCATTGTTTCATTATCTACTTTTTATGTATTTATTTATTAATTTGTTTGCTTATTATTGTACATTTTTATCCATTTTTACAATAAAAAGATAGTTGAACAGGGGCTGTCAAGGAAATATTTGTTTTGTTTAACTCTTCGTGACACCATCAAAACAAAATCACACACTTATGCCATCAGGCACTTTTCAAGTGTCCGTTTGATATTTTGCGTGTAATACGTGTTTTTTGAGAACACAATCATGTTTAAATCGCCCAAACTATTGGATATAGACCCTTGTGACTAAAAAAAATAAATTCAAGCAAAATTTCCATTGAGATCAGCCCACATGTGTCTCTAAGCCATTTGTTTGAATGAAACCCTCGTGTTTGATGAGTCAGCAAAAACATCATAATTTCTTACATTTCTTACATTTCCCAAGGGAATACCGGGAGACTGGTCATTGGTGGATTTTTTTTTTGGTGTGAAATCAACCCCGATGGTAACAAGACAATTGGCATGCTATTTGGCTAGGTGTAGTTGAGGAACCTTACATTTTTTAAATACAAATAAAATGAAATGGCGGAGTAATTACTTTTTAATTAAAAACGGACACCTGAAAAGTGCCTGATGGCTTAATCGAGGGTTAAAAAAAAACACAATTAGTAGGGGTTTTCAGAGACTTTTGCAACATAAATAATTTCTGTGTAAAACCACAGGTTGACTAGACTAAAATATTCAAGGTCAGATACAGGGCCTATTATTCATGTTCAAAATAAGTAATCGAACCGCAAGTGGTTCGTTCCCAATTATTGAAACAACAGTTGGGTTGACAGACTGTGGGGTATATTTCCCATGAATAACAGTGGTGATATATAAACACTCTTTTCCCTCACAAAATAACAAGTTATCCTAAAAAATAAAAAATAATATATACTTTAGATATAGTCCTTTGGACAAACACAAAGCTGCTCCGTTTGTATTTTTTTTTTACTTCAGGATTACATGATCCAGTTCCTGAACCTGTTCAGGAATTTGAGCCAGTAGACATGACCCTAAGTCTACGCAGATATTAAATTTATCGTTCGTCTTGTGATTTTGTTAAATGAACATTATTTTTAAGGATATATCTTCCGTTTCTATAGATACTTAGTTGAATTGTTTTTATGGTTTTGTGAGAAAATGGTCTTTGCCTACTATCACGCTCGCATTGTATTTTGTATAAGTCGATGGAGCAATAATTGCCGATGGTGTTATTAATTCTGAGGCAACGTACTAAGCATTTTGTAAATGCTTTGTAGTGTAAACGATTGGTTTACAGCATTTGAACATACTATTACCACCCCAGTTAGATAAAACAGACTCGTCCATCCAGTCCGTCTTTAGTGGCCGGCCAATCGAACACGCATCGGATACGAAATTCGACACCTGTTGACATGATGTCATGGTTCAATTACTGTTCAAGTTAAAGTACAAGTTAAGTTTAGGTAATGAGTTATGTCGTAGACAAGAGTTCAGGGAAAGAAGAAGATGAAGACGAATAAATTACTAAAAACAACAACAGCAACAGCGGTATCGACATCAACAACAGAACAAGTGTTTGTACTAATGCTCAGAATCTTTTTAAGCAGAACTAAAACAAAATGAGTGTTGCTCAGCACAAAAAGCAAAATGCCCAAGGCTTTTGGCCAAATACCTAATGAAGAAAAGTAACAATGTCAAAATGAATCGCTTATTTGTGAATGTCGAGTCCAAACGATCGCTACAACGATAAACCGACAAATGGCGCGGTTTTTTTTTCTTGAATTCATCCCGACAGAGGGCGTGCTTTTCGATCTTAAAATCTTCCCGACAAAGGGCGCGCTTTAAACTCTTGCGTTCATCGCGACTCACGACTGTCTGAGCTAGTAATTTAGCCTGACCATCTTTCGTCACACCTCGAGGTTCGTGAATAACGCCAGATACCTGCCTTGAGCGTCTGGCCTGATCCTGCCAGATGTCCTTTTGACTTCGCATTTATTTCACAGGGAGATTCGCAGTCGATTCACACTTTCATAATGTACACAAAATGAACAAAATGTACAAACATTATAGAAACGGTGCTTGCAGACGACCCGAAAATGCAAACTGACAAACAAAGTCACCTCGGACCAATCGAAACACAGATGAGAAGCTTACTTCAGTACACGTTTATCTAAATGGATTTGATCAATTTTGATGCGAAGGTCTTGGAGCCAAGACTAGATTGTTTTTATACACTTGATACTTCATCGAAAAACCACATGACTACTGTAGAATCATAACCGCGAGTGTAAAACTTCTCGTGCAAAATCTTGGTTGCGCGGTACATTATGAATCAGTCATGATCACTAAAATTCTCAAAACAATATAAATTATAATATACGAATGCAAAGTTTTATTATACTGCACAATATAGGCAACAAAATCTAAAAAGTTATATTCAAGTATCCATCTCATACATAATCTAATATGAGTTATAACATTTGTATCTAACAAAATCAGCATTGAGTTTTATCAATCTCACTCCTTATCAATGTTACGCCTTTAATATTCAACTATTTGAGTTACGTTTTTAAATTTGATACATGAGTACATTACGTCTAATGTTATACATTTAAAAACAAATTTCCAAACCAGTTTACTATTGTTATTGATACTTGTTTTATATGTGATAACGTGATTAATATAATGTTACTGATTATCTAACGTTAACAAAGTTCGCAACACTTAATATAAATGGAACGATGAGAATCAATCTGAGCAAAAATCTTTAACCATAAATGTTGTAGGGCACAATGCCTTCTGATTGTGCTCTTTGGGCTTTACAAATCGAGTGTTATCATATCCATACAGTTGGGAAAATATTTTAAAAGCATAATATGAAGATTCACAAAAATATTCCTTGAAATTGTGTGTTTTTTTGTACATATCACAGAACATGGACTGCTTTTTGTAGAACCAAGTGATTAAAAAAAACTAAACGTTTGAGAGAGATGAGAGTAATGTGCCCCTTTAAAATGCAAGATCATAATCATCAGGCTCCATGTCAAACCAGCAACTTTCTGTCTAATTGTGGCTATTTGCTTATCAATTAAGGGTTAACAAGAGCTATCAGTAATTTACTTCCAGCCTTGTATAAGGGTTAAATAACCCCCCCGACTATACGAAACTGCTTGAAAGGACCATTTGTTCATACCACACCATCTAAGGTTAATTACAACATATTTTCTGTCCATTTTCCAACAATTTTTACATATAAGTGACCCCTTTACATGCCCAGCTATTGTCCAGAATTATTTGAGTCCTTAAGTTACCAAGTAATTAATTTCCCCAGCTAATTAGCTAAAATATAATTATCTAAGCAGTGCCCCGACTTTACCCCGACGATCGAAAGGGCCAATATTTACTACCACACAATCCAATTATATTTTTTTCAAAATGTGTGCCTTTCCCATTTTATTTTTTTTTTTTACATCTAAGTGACTTCTTCACACACCCATCTAATGTATAGGATTGTTTGAATCCTTTAGCTAACCAGTAATTGATAAATTTATCTGATTATCTAAGCAATGTCCCCCCAACAAGCCAATATGTACTACCACACCATCCAATATATATTTTGAAAAATTCCTGTAAAAAATATATATTTACTCTGGGGTATGCCCCTACTTATATAGTGTATTGGTCCATTCTAGGATATCACTGAATTTGACTCCCCCAGGTCATTAAACTTTGGAGATATGGCTTAATTAATCACTGTGTGATACCATCTATTGGCCCTTTCCCTCCTTTAATGGATTTATAAATCAAAGACTGGCGAATGCCTGAAAATAAGTTAGAATACAAAATTTATATATATATTTATATATAATACCAAATAGTTTTGTTATAGAGCTTCAGTAGTTGGTCCCATTTAACTCGCTCATTAAAATTAAGCAAAATAATTTATGGTAACAGAGTTAAGATCGATCAATTTATTTAGCATCTCATTTTATTCACGATCGAGATGCTGCGTGTACAAATAGTGAGGGTTATAAATTCTTTAAAAAAAAAAATGTCCCTGAAATAAAAGCCTACCCCTGGAAAGTCACCTACCTTTTCATATGTTTTGTTTGCAAAAACAACAAGGAATGTCAGTAGTCGATATCAGAGAGTCATAATTAGGCCACTCAAAATTTCAACAACAACAATGGTATGATGAATCAGCTAAATTAGACTCCTAGTGTTGACCAGCATAGCCGATGTCAAACAATGGACACACACATGCGTGTACACACCGTGCACAGCTCTCAGCAAATGACATGACTTAATTGATCCCAATGAGGGGTCTTTTGGGGGTTTTGGGGGGCTTCTGACATTATATGCGAGGATTCAATACACATAGCTGATTATGTAGCTTTATATAGTGCTAACAATCAGCAAACAGTTGTACACTTTTGCAAACAGCTACCGTGTAATTAGTGGAGCTGATGTGAGCAGTCTTCTGTTGTTCCTTGGAGTCTAGTACACGGATGCGAGAGGATTGCGTGCAACAACGGGGCCACCGTCACTCTGCACAAAATCACAACATAGTCAACTTTAACAAGATAAAGAAATTGTTGATTATGGAGATCTCATTTTATGTTTGTAAGGGATGAGAGTCAGTGCTACCGAAAGAGTCTAAAACTGGGATCCAGGTCTTATAGGAGGTACATTGAAATTATGACATTTTCAACTTTTGATATTCCCTGGAGATATAGATTCAAAGGAGCTTCTGGAAACAGTTTCAGTATCATCGATGCTATAGAAGTAGATCACCGGGCAAGACTGAAAAGTCAGAGTTCAGATAAAAGTCCAAAATTCTCATCCCTGGTTTGCCATAAAGGTGCATTTGTTTAAGTTAGAATATAGCAAGAAAACTGGAAGGACATTATTTTGGTTTGTGAAATGCTCCATTCGTAGAGGCTCTTACCCTATGGGGTTGACGCCGGGATTCCTCATTTCCAGTCACCATGTATGGCCGGACGAAATCATGTTGATGAGGCAGACCCTGTAAAATGAAGTTTTAGTACATAGACCAAGTCACACAAAATGTTCTAATTTTCTTTAAGACAAGGGAATCTTAAAAAAAAAAAAAAAAAAAAAAAAAAAAAAAAAGCTCACATTTTAGGTTTTGGGGTAATTAAACGTTTTCATAGCTAATGTCAGCTACAGCATCCCTCTAGATGTGCAGTGATATTTTTAAAACAATATACCCGCAGGGTTTTAATTGGCACATGGCTAAGAAACATAAGATAATTACCTGCTGTAAGTATGGCGATTGGCTCATATATTGCATTAAGCGTCCCATGCGCCTCGAATCCTCGTCGTGGTCGGATAAGTTTTGGCTACGATCGTCAGACTCCTCGAAGCCATTGTTACGTCTTGATTTGTAGGGCCGTCCCCACCTTTTCCTTTGTTGACCGAGCCTCCTTTCGTAATGGCGCCTCATTAAGACGCAGAAACACACCAACATGGCAAGTATCAAGATGGCAAGGACAGCGCATCCAACAATGATGAGTACTATGGCTAAACTTGATAACTCTCCTGTAGAGTCATCAAATAAATAAAACAAAGTCACCCATACTATTGACAACCCACTAGGGAGTTTGAAACAACACTTGCTAAAAAATTAAAACTTTGTTTTTTTTATCTTAGACAAAGCGAAATAATACAACTTAACGGACAAAAACTAGTAGTCAATTTGTTATTTTGTGAAACCCCTAATAATAATAAAAAAATAACCAGTCAGTTTCCCTTGAGGTTTACTACTTGAACTACAATGAGGGTTCTGTGGTATGGTGCATATAACGTCATGGCATACTATTCAAGAAAGCATTGATCAATATTTTGTGACCCGACTTATTACAGGACCATCAACATTTACTTCATCGACAGGTACAAACATGACAGAGACCGACGACGTATGGTGTGAAGACAACAGCATCAACGCAAATTGGTAAAATGCAAATTACATTATATGTGCATCAGGTATATGCTTTGTCAGATATTTTGTACTGACAGGTTGGATAAACAGTTTTGTTTGATTTGCTTGTTTTGTTATTATAATTTATCTCACCGTAAGTTCAGTTAAAATTACACACAAAAGAGGTACAAAATAGATATAGAGAAGGCTAGACTGAGGAGGAAAATGTAAAGTTTCCTATAATGTAAAGGTTCAGTCTGCCGATAAAATCATTGTTTTTTAAAGGTACACACACACAATATACACAGGGGGATGAAGGTTACAAAGATATACACATTTAAACAATTCAACACTTTGAGTTGCCATACTAGTCAGACCTATCCAAAATATTATACAACGTCCAACTAAACTGTTGTCGTGTTGCAGCCGGAAATTTGTTTTATAGGAAAAGCAACTCACCTTCACTAGATGTTTCACACTTATCACCAGAAAATCCTGTCTTGCACCTAAAAAACCCAAACAGAACCAAATATTGTTGAGGACTAAAACAGACATACAGTGGTAAATCGATTTTGTACAAATAATCAAGGTGATTTTTTATTTCAGTTGTATTTCTTTTTTAAGTACTTTAAATGTTTACTTAAATTAATCATTTTGTTTTAATTTATGATGGTGAATTGCGACTTAAAATGTAAAAGCTATCATTAAAAACGTTCTCCTAAGGTACATTTCCGGTAAATAAATAAATAAATACAAATACACATTCAACTGCACAATTAACGCAAACAAGACGATGGTCTGGAAACGAGATGAAATGTTCAGTGCCAGAAGTGGGGGAAACCCCAAAATGGGGAAAACGCAATCAGGTATGGACTACAAACTAATTCCAAGTGAAAGGCTCCGATCTTAGGAGGGATTTGAGCCGGGGTCCAAAGAGGTGAAAGTCCAGGAAAGAAACCCCGGGGTGAACCTGATCCAACAAATACTCCAAAGTGTGAACAAAATCAGCCCCAAATGTCATTTTCAGTTTTTTTGATAAAATGGCAAATCGACATGATTTACAGCTTTACTCGAAATAATGGTTTGTGCAGTTGCTATGAATGGAATACCGACAAGACTGATTTTTCAAGTTCTTGCTGCGGCCAATGGCCACAGCCGTAGCCGAAATCACTTAATTCAGACGTGGCCCAAGAAAAGTTACAAACCGTCGCAAATTTTCCAACGTAATTTTACTGCTATTTAACTTTACCTATATACAGTATGGACCAGGTAAATTGGAGCATTACTTGTTGTCTTAAAAACAGACAAAACTTGTAAAGACTCCTTCAAAAAGCAAAATTCAGTGATATAATAAACAAGAGTAGTTTGAATTTTCTCGAAGATTTCTCCCAAGACCAAACTATTTGTGACGCTTTAGATTCTGATTTTTTTCTGAAAGACAATTACTAAAGCCACTTGCCATTTGATAACTAAGGCAAAATGACGTAGTGTTTATTATTAGTGGGTTTAAGATTTTAAGACTTACTTGCAGGAATAGTTAAAAGGAGGCAAGACTCCACTTCTGGTGCAATCCCCTCCGTTATAGCAAATAAAGCTGTTTGTACATTCTGAGTTTGTTCCTGTTGATAAATTAGTTGCATTAATGTTTCTGTTTTGACTTTGATTAACACATAAACGGCAAGAAAAGTTATACATGTAAATTGTTCCATGGCATTTAATAAAAAAAAAAATAAATTACATCTGTTTGAAGACGACACCTTATGAAAGGACTTTCCAACAATCAAACATAGGAAACGTTTTAGCATGTTGTGTGGCAGCAGATTCACCGGGTAAATCCACCTACCCAGAATGTTCGCATGCTCAGAGCTGCACAACCAACAAGAAAATGGTATGTCTGCTGCCAAATAAGTATCCCAAAGTCATCCATTATAAAAGTACAGCTAAAGGTTTTATACAGGATTGGTAAAGAAAAGAACACCGTTGCTTCATTTTACTCTGACAGCTTACTCATTATATGAAGTGCATACTAGAACCATGTTTGTTCCCAATAAATATTTACCTCTGAAATAAAGATATTTTCGAGAAAACTGTTTTCTGAAACCTGCATAAACACAACAGCGAATTTCGGATGCTCACACCAAAACTATGGACATTGTGTTTACACGCTGAAAATTGCGCATAATTGTCCACTAATTTCTCCTGACTATCACAACGCATTAAGCCTATATTTTCACAGGTTTGTTATTGCTTTTACTTGATCACACAAAACTTGAACACTATCTGTGATATTTTTGTCAGCTCTTCCAATGCAGTATAATACCTTTAAATGGTTATTCAAACTGGCAAAAGTCAGCTTGAAAAGAAACCTTTTGGAAATGACACCAAAAAACAAAACACAAAGAGAACGCATTCTATTGGTTGAATTACTCCATGCAGAATACGCACACGCTCATTCAACCAATAGAATGCGTTCTCTTTACGTCGTTATCGTTATCGTTCCCGTTATCGCTGCAGTGGGACCGGGCCTTTAGCTTTATATTTTGATGTTGGTTTTTTTCAGTAAACATAATAGAAAATCTACATTGTAATCGCACTGATTTTTTTTATTTAAGGGGAGCACATTCCACTAGTATTTAAATTTTATTTGAAATTGTCCTTGTCGTTTGTTTAAATATTTTTAAATATGGGATATAAACTCTCTTTGAAATTGTTACTGTCATCAAGGGAAAGCTCAATTAAATATTTTCTGATTTTCGCCACAAAAACCCGAAAACTATACATCCTTTTCACCAGTGGGTGTGTTTACATTGAAATACTTGGGTAATTGAACTTATTGTATTAGCAGTTACTAATATGCATGGGGCATTCAACAGCCCCACTGGCTTGTGCATTATCCCATTCAGTCCACTGTTTAGAAAATGACTTACATGGATATTTCAAGTGTTAGCTGTCAGATGAAAAGGATGTTTTTTTTCTGGCCTCTTTTCTACTGGAGGTTATGTTGTCAGATGAAAAGGATGTTTGGCTTCAACACAGTAGGTGGCGTGTCATGGCCAAGTGCATCGGACTTGCTTAATGGTGGCCAAGTCATCAGGGTGTGAGTTCAAATCCCGGTCAGGACACTTGTGTCCTAGAGCAAGATACTGAACTATAATTGCTTTAATTTTACCAAGGGGTAAATGGGTAGCTGTTAGGCAGAGATGGTTCTTGTGATTGATTTAACTTGCGCTACGTTTGGTGCACAGCACTGGCTGTATACTCCAAAGGAAGCTAAGGTGGTTTTAGGAAATAAATAAAAGGTCCAGTGACAAGAAGAATGTTGGTGACATATTTGAGAGCTTTATACGAAGCCCAAATGAACGGGGAAAACTAGCTAATTCGTAAAAAAATTATAACATTAAAACATGACAAATAAAGTACCTGTGACATTTGCAGCAGCTGCGTTGATGATTAGAGTCTCGTTTCCTTCCGTTAGAGTATCGATGCTTGACACAGCTTCCGTAAGAGTATTTGATGTGGGGACTGTGCCATTAAAGTATGCTGTCACATCGGTCAGCACACTACCACTCCTGAATAATATAACCTTCAACGCGATGATGTTCCGCGTGCGCGGGTTTTGCTTAAGCTTCGGTAGCAACTGCAATAATTGAAACCACAACAAAATCCAAGATCAGCAATGAACATTCAGACAAAAAACCTGTTACAAATCGTCAGCGTTTTCACGAAGTAGCACGCTGCTATACCAGCCAAAAAAATAACAATCAGAGAAAACGGCCTCTGAAGTTTAACATTTTTTAGAAACCCACTTTTCTTCAAAACTTCAAAGTATTTCCATTTAAATTTCTCAATGTAGATACTTGATGACTTGAACTTAAAAAATAATCTTATTTTGACTCATTTGCATTATTAATTAAGAAACTAGACACGAGAGAAGTTGCGTGCTACTTCGTGAAACCAAAAAAGTGCGAAATATGTCTTTTTGCGTTTTCACGAAGTAGCACGCGCCTATACTACAACACAGCATTTTGTGTTACTTCATGAAACTAGGTCAGCGCGCGCGCGCTCACACAAGTTGCGTGCTACTTCGTGAAAACGTTTTTACCTCACTTTGACTTGAGTGCGTGCCGTGCATTACAATGGTAAACAGAAGTTGGGTGCTACTTCGTGAAACCAAAAAATGCCACAAATGTGCAAAAGTTGAAAACACTCATTAGCTTAATTAAAAAAGTAAAGCTGTCTGAGCTTTGAAACTTCATGGAATTGTAGGTCTTCATGCATTATCAACAGAAATGTAAAAAAATTAAAATGTAAAAAAAAAATCCTTAAGCACGTAGCGTGCTACTTCGTGAAAACGCTGACGAAATGTAGTACTTACGCTATGAGCATTGAAGCAGTTAAACTCAAGTATGAGCATGTTTCCAATTCTGGTTAGACCAAATAGCAGTCTTATACTGATGTAAAAATTGGGTACAAAATCAATAAGAATGAATATATCAATCGTTACAAAACGTATCAACATGTTCCTTTAAAATGTATCCAGTCAGTTTCCCTTGACAAAACTTGATAATTGAAATAAAAAGTTGAATCCCCTTCAGGCGCTCCCCTGCCTGCCGTTTCCCAGGTTGTATCGTAAACTGGTGTGATCCCTAGTGGTTGAATGGCTTTTGACTGGCACTCCCGAACAAAATTGTTGACAAAATAGGGAAACCTCTATCACATGGCTAGATAGCTCAGTTGGGGAGCAATTAAAACCTGAGGTCGTTGGTTTCGAATCCTGCTTTAGTACTTTTTTTCTTTGTTTAACCCCAAGTTGTAAATTTATCCATCAAGTAATAAACCACAAGGGAAACTGACTTGGTATATTTTTCTATAAATTGGGTTTAAACAAATACAAATTAACGTACCGGCACCCTACCAACTTAGCTATCCAGCCCTATGTTGGCGGTCTCCCTATTAGTCAAAATCTCTGTTAAGGGGTGCTAGTCAGAAGCCATTCAACCGTTAGCTGCCGTGTAGCCAGTGATCACACCCAAGTTTACAATACAACCTGGGAAGCGGCAACCAAGGGATCACCTTAAGGGGATACGACTTTTTAATATTATAAATGTATTATATGTTTTAGATTTATCCAGTCAGTTTCCCTTGTGATTTATAACTTTTTTTGGATAAATAAACGAAAAAAAAAACATAAAAAAAAAAAACATAAATAACTGATAGATATTATCAACATTTATTGAAGCAATTAATTTACCGGTCCCTCAACTCTTGCAGCCATGACCTTAAATGCTGTACTCCATTGATTCTTAAGAACAGGTTTGAAGTCCAGAATAATGGAAATAACAAACTGTGCTGTTGATCTTGATTGCTCTGAAAAAAAATGAAAACAAAATTGAAATCAGTATGGTTTTTAATGTCATACAACTATTAATAAAACAGTGACTACACGGTGCTTCTTTTTGGTTGTTGTTTTTTGTTCTCCTTTATCATCCAACCTTGTTCTTACTGCTGGTTTAAAAATACACATTTCAAAAAGGTGGACCTCAAACAGAAGCTCCTGTTCCCCCCTAATGAGAGGGTTTTTATTATCTTAAATATGGTCCTAACCCACTTACTCATCCTTGTTGTAATTTTGTAAAGGACATTTTAAAAAAGTTGTTCCTTGCTTTCGAACACCCTTGTATTATTTGTATTTGTTCTTTACAGTGATTCCAAACATCTCAAGAGGATAAAACATTAAAGCGTAACTCACCAGTGCATGACCCATCATTATTTTGACAATATCCGTCAAATGTGTTACACTGGCATTGGTAGAATGGGGCACTGGGGGCAGGCAAGCACTGTTGTCCAATTTGTGAACACAACCTGGTGTCTCTCATACAGGGGCTGAGATCTAACATAAGTAATACATTGGTTACAAGTAAATAAAACATTGACATCTGGAAAACTTAAATTAAGTAAGATTATTAAAAGGCGCAGATGTCATTATAACATGATTCAAACAAAAAACAAAACAAAACGATGGCACAGTTTTAACTCTTTTGAATCAATAATACTGCAGTTTAAAGTCAGTGATTGGATTTTTACTCACACATCTAGTTAATTAGCAAAATTAACCCCAACTCTTCTCCCATATTGTTCTCCATATCTAACATACTAACGGCATACAAACCCACAGGGGAACATGATTATCGTCACACCATAGTCATTTGATCCATGCCCTCAGCAAAGTGTACATTCTCTGGACCTTGCAATGGTATTATTTGTTGTATTTTCAAGTGTGAAAAAAACTTTCCATTGCAAACATAATTTATGGAGAAGTGTTTCAACCAATGGCAGTGAAGGAGTATCTGTCTGGTGATAACGTGGGGCCAGGTGGTAATTGAACAATACACGAATATTCGCTTTTGTGTGGAGTCATGCCCCCACAATGACCCTTATTAGGACAAATAAACAAATAACACAAACATGTATAAAGAGAACATTCGACCTCATTTTCTAGTTATCAAAACATAATGTGTACAAATTTACTATAAAAATGAGCCTGATGTAAGCGTAAATCTAAGAGATATATAAACATTGGGAATTGCTACCTTGACACGTTGCTCCAGAATGATTCAATGGGCATATACATTCACAGTTATCAGCGTCAAAAGTTGCTCCATTCATACACGACGATGCAGTTAGTTGACAATCTAATGAATAGAAAACAATACATGGCCTAATGAATTGAAAGGTAATGTTTGTTTGCCATTCTTGTATTTGTTCATCCACTACAGTAATGACTTGACAAGTTGTGCCCATCTGTCTCCATCAAACATAGTGTTAGAGAGAGAAAGAACGTCAGTGTCAGCCTTGATGGATGATTTCAAGTCTAAAATGGGACGACCTCTTTGACTAGGGGCATCAGGCTTCTAGAGAAGGACTCGATTAGTTGGCTCATTCTGGCAGAAAACATGACCAGGTAGCCGAAGGCGACAATGTCTGATGATAGTAGTAAGAGTAGTGGGAGGTGAGACAGGTCTCCAGAGTAACACAGTGTGCCTTGTTTGTCTTCTGGTGTCAGTGAATCAAGCTCGAGTCAACAAAAATTCCTTCCCGAGACAAATACAGCCTATGTGGCTGGAGACTCTGTCCCTCTTATAAGGTAAAATGTCCAAAGGAAACGTCTGATAGCACGCTCTTTTTAATCATCTACTTACACCCCATGTTTATTTACTGTCAGGGACCAACACAACGGGGAAGAGGGGGGGGGGACAAACAACGGCCATTTAGTGCAGGTGTTTCCAGGAAATCACAATCAACATTCCTACTCTGCCAGGGACCCAGTCCCTCCAGTTTCAAAGTACAATCAGAACTTGGAGTCTGGTGCACCAACACGGCCAAGATAAAAACTTTACCTGAACAAGTGGCTCCACTCCATGACTGAGCACACGAGCAACTGCAGTTCATCTCATTCTTCGTCCCACCATTAGAGCAGGTCAGTGAACAAGCTGTCAAAACAAAAATATTATTTTTAAGTTGGTTTGAACAAGAGACGAGAATCAAATTGATGTTTTCTTCCAGTGAAATACCCCTTATCTAAAATATGCAACAGCTGATTTTTACTGTTTTGGTTGCTGAAAAATGTGCATGTTTTTAAAATTATTTTCTCCTGACTTATGAAACAATTTAAGCTCGAATTTTCACAAGTTTGTTGTTTCATGTATGTTTAAGTTTAACAATCCTGCGTGACACCATAACAAAATCACACTATGTAAGTAACAGTTTGATTGTAGCTTGTAATACATATTTTTTTTGTGAAGAACCCAATCACTTTTAAAACACCCAAAGCATTAGATATAGACCCTGTTGACTAAACAAAATCAATTAAAGCAATATTGTATTTTGGGATGAGCCCACATGTGTCTCTTTGTATAGTTTGTACCACTTCTGCTAAATCAACAATTTCTCGGAATAACACCCTTTGTTTTTACAACTTAGCAAGAACATCACAATCTTACATCTTCCCATAGGGTATATGTCTACCTGATCCTTGCAACATCATCTTATTCAGTTATCCAAATAAACAACCAGGGCAAAACCAAGAGTCTGGAGAAAAAACAATCTAAACAAATCATATACTTCGTTTCACCCAGTAGTGGTTATATAATTAAGTAACTAGATGACAAAACTTAAACGGTTGATCACACAAAACACAGACACTGTCTGCGACTATTTCTGTAAGCAGTACCAACCCTGTAAAATACAATTAGCTTTTCTGTCCTTGAAATAATTAACTTGTTTGACACGATTCATGAAATTGTACACCATTCAGGGAGAGCTTATTTTAAGAAAGAGACTCGAACGAAACATTTCTTTCGTCTGACAACGCACACCTTGGATGGGATTCGAACCCACGACGTTTGCTTTGTTAAAAAGCACACACATTACAAAAGTCAAAGACAGCCACTTTACTTTACTCCCTTAAAAACTACATTCCTATTAATGAGGTAAAGGTTGGGTATGCAATTGCACTACATGTGATTTGTCAATAATATTAATATATGCGATTGAAAACAAAGGCTTTGTGTTGCCCAAAGCACCGAATCCAAAGGCAACGTGCCAATTTACAAGCCACAACAAACAGTTGATGATCACATAACCATAGTCCCTTATCAACTACTGTTTCTGTAGTGTTATTTTGACACTACTTGGAAAATAAAGATGTCTTCCTTTTTTAATAACAAGTTTGACGACATCCTAGCACAACATACTAAGGTGAGTTTAGTAGGTAGTGTAACACTTAAAGAATACTGGAGTCTCAATAAGAGCTGGGCGATAAAGACTTATACCAATACAACTCAAAATAGAATGTTCTCTTTTGGACTTTTGGACTTTAATGACTATGAAAATAATACATTAATATATTGGTCTTTTGGTCACTGACAAGGAGAGTGGGGTGGTCCATATGTCATACAAAATCCATACATTATAGAAGTCTCAGACAGCCAGTCTATACACTGGTCATAGGGGTACACATTGGAACGACCATTTTGGTGAAACACTGCCCTCATTTGCCTGTCAAGAAACAAACTTTTTAGACTAGATTCTTGAAGGGAAAACAATTTAATCATTTTGAAGTTACCTGAACAAGTATCTCCACTCCAGGGTTGATCGCATGTACAGGTGCACTGTGCGACGTTCCTTGTTCCACCATTGACACAAGCCAAGGAACAATTTGTACAAAGTAAATAAATAAAAACACAGTTGTTTTTAATTATCAACATCATCATCATCATCATCATCATCATCATCATTATCATCATCATCATCATCATCATCATCATCATCATCATCATCATCATCATCATCATCATCATCATCATCATCATCATCATCATCATCATCATTATCATCATCATCATCATCATGTCCCCTTGCCTTGCGGCCGTTGAGGCGACCCTTCACTCTGGACGATGGCTCCACTCTTCTCAGTTTTCAGCCAATCTGAAGAGTTCCCAAATCTCTTTTCCCGTCCAGTATTTGATGTCACGAATCCAGAATCGCCCTGGGCGTCCTCACTCTCAAGCACCCTCCACAAACCCTTTGAGGTTAACAATTGCCAGAGTTATCTTGGCTCTGGTGATGTGACCAAACCACCAAAGTTTTCTCTTCTTTGCTGTTGTCAGAACGCTAATGTGCCGTCCGATGTGACTGGTACCAGCTCTTTCCACTTATGCACTGGGAGTATGTGATGTGTAGTAGTGAATGCCAATAGGTCTTCTATAGCAATTTCAATCAAAGACATTGATGGGATTTTTAATATATGCGTTCATTGACTATGATTCGGCAGCATAAAGGAACACCGCAATCACCCAGGAGGTGTAGTTTTGTCAGCACTGATGAGATGTTTCTTTTTTGCTTTTTGCTTTTCGTGTTTTTACTTTCTTGAAAAAAGTCCCTTCCTCAGTTGGAATGGATCCAAGGTAAATGAAATACATGACCTGCTCTACATGGGATCCGTGTATTCATATACCCAAATGCTCCACTCAATGCTGGCGACCACCAAGATCTTGGCTATTTCTGGGCTGATCTTCCTGCCATATCTGCTGCTGACTATATCAACCTGCTGTGAGTGGTTGGCTAGGTCCTCTCAAGAGACATGCGATAGACGGATGTCATTCGCGAAACCTTAGGTTGTGACACAGTCTAAGGGGACACAATGCTTCTGTCATGATCTTTTCTAGGAATGTGTTGCACCACAGTGTTGGTGAGAGGATACACTCTTGCCTCACTCCCGACAAGGTGGGTAAATATACTGAAGTCATCAGTAATGCGCAGCATGCTCATCGACGCCTTATTCAGTGCCTATATAGCACAATGACGATGCCCCGGCTTATGTTGTATCTTTTCAGAACAGCCCACAGACCCCCCTACCAGATACGGCCAAAACATTTATTGTAGTCCACAAAGTTATGGTAGACTGGCTAACCAAATTGCCTGCACTTCTAACACAGGACCTTGAGATAAAGATTTGCTCAGTTGTGGATCTGCCTTTACGAAAACAAATTTGTTTCTAATGAAAAAGTACTACTAAACCTGACCATCATTGTTTCCAACATTTAAGCACGTCAATGAAAGTATGGATGTCAAGCACGAAGTTAATGCTTTCTTGGTAATACATTTAAACAATCAAGAACAGTCAGTACAAAGACACAGCATTAAAAAAAGGAGCTCTAATTTAAAATTAACGTCATCATAGTGTATAAGTGTAGTGTACGAAAGGCAAAAAAAAATGAATTAACAAGAATGAAAACTTTACTAATTAATATATTGGTCTTTTGAAGACTGACATGGCCATTGCATGGCGGAAGGGTCCCTGTGACTAAAGTGGAGGCATTTCAAAAGTCATTAAACAGCACACACATACTAAAAGTCAAAGACAGCCAATCTAGACACTATTCATTGAAATGTTTACGGCGGGGCACCTGTTTGCTTGTGAGACGGAGGGAAGTGTAGGGTGTACGATGACAAAATTACAAGCAAAACATGTTACACACTGCCTTCGTTTGTCTTTCAAGAAGTGAACCTTCTAGACAAGATTCCTGGAAAAATAATAATAATAATACAGTGCATAGAGGCTCCTGCATTATGCGTGGTATAAATGTTTTGTATTTTTGTTATTCTTTTATTATATTAAATTTACCTGAACATGATTCTCCACTCCAGGGTTGGCTGCAATCACAGGTGCACTCTGCGTTATTTCTTGTTCCACCATTGGCACAAGCCAAGGAACAATCTGTACAAAGTAAATGGATGCAAAATGAAAGAATTTTAATATAAACCGATATTTAATCTTAACCTCATTAAAGCAGGCAACTGAATGTAGTGAAAACGTAATTTATGGTGAAGTCTTTCAACCAAAGATTTTTTTGAAGATGTATTTAGCTGAAGGTGACGTCGGGCCAGGTGGAAAGTAAAAACAAAAGCACATGGAAATTCACTTTTATGACAGTTGTGGCTCACAAGGACTTAGATTACAGTAGTGAGAAAATAATTTGTAACCATTTTAAAGTTACCTGAACAGGAATCTCCACTCCAGGGTTGATCGCATGCACAGATGCACTCTTCGTCATTTCTTGTTCCACCATTGGCACAAGTCAAGGAACAATCTGTACAAAGTAAATGGACGGAAAACATGAGTATTTTATTAGAAAAGTATATTTAATCTAGTTCCCATTATTGTTCATTTAAGCAGACAAATGAATGTATTAAGGTTAAACAGGCAGTTTTTTTTTTTTATTCAAAAATATTAAAGTAATAAAAACAAATACCTTAGAAAAGGAGATATTAAAAGCTGATTTAACTAAGAGCAACAGTACTCAAAAAAGAGAACATGTTTTTTTCCTCTCTATAATTTTAATTAACTAGCCTACATATCAACCATATTTTATTTCGTGTCTAGTTGTGTTCGGTTTTTTTTATTATTAAGAATAAATAAAGTTTAGGGTGAGGTCATACTTTTGGTAATGTACCCGAAAACAAAATCTGTGTTTTTTATCTGATAACCTACTTAGTCCTACCAATTAAGCACACTAACAAACGTTTGAAAGTAAACGGGAAGTCAATGTTTTCTTGTTAATAAATTGAAACAAAGAATAAGAGTCAGTACAAAGACACAACATAAGAAAAGCAACATTAAAATTAGGTAAATTTCATCATGGAGTGAAGGTTTAAAATGTGCGAAAGACTAGAATTGAATTAAGAAGAATTTAAATGGGATATTAGTAAATTGGTCTTTTGAATACTGACATGGTCAATGTATGGCGGAAGGGTCCCTGTGACTAAAGTGGAGGCATTTAATGGGTCATCATAGCGCACACATTCTAAGAGTCAGACACGGCCAGTCTTTTTTTTATGGTGGGGCACCTGTTTGCTTGTGAGAAAGAGGGAAGTGTAGGGAGTCAAACACAACCAGTCTCTTATTTTAGGAAAGTTACCTGCACATGTGTCTCCACTCCAGGGTTGACTGCAATCACAGGTGCACTCTGCGTCATTCCTTGTTCCACCATGGGCACAAGCCAAGGAACAAACTGCATGAAGTAAATCGATACAAAAATAAGTCAAATACAGGCCGTCTAGACACTCGTCATAGTGGTGGGTTGGAATGTTTATGGTGAGGCACCTGCTTGCTTGTGATACTGGAGGAAGTGTACGGTGTACGTTGAGAAGACTACAATCAAACATTGTGACACACTGCCTTCCTTTGTCTTTCAAGAAGCGAACCTTTTTGACAAGATTCCTGATTTTCTTCTAATACAGCTCATAGAGGCTCCTGCATTATGCGCTGTATAAATGTTTGGTATTTGTACTATTCTCTTATTTTAAGAAAGTTACCTGTACACGTGTCTCCACTCCAGGGTTGACTGCAATCACAGGTGCACTCTGCGTCATTCCTTGTTCCACCATGGGCACAAGCCAAGTAACAAACTGCATAAAGTAATTTGATAAAATAATACATTATTAATAGCAGCCTGAACTTTGGCACAACAATTTCACTGCAACAGCGTAACTGCCATAATTAGCTACCGGCCGCTCGATAGAAAAACAATGAGTAATAGAAAAAATAATAATTTCTTCAACTGATGTTAGGAGTGGGGACGTAAACAAGCATGCACTTGAACACTAAATACTTGATGAAGGAATATCCCCAAGGTAGGCAAGAAACAAACGATATGATTCATACAAAACCCAACACATTGTATATCACGTACAAAATTGTGTTTAATGTTTCTATGTACAGGTAGTGTCACTAAACTTGGAAAAGTTTTACCAAGCCAAAAATCAAATGTAACTTCATGCAAATGTAATATTTGTTTTCCATTTATTTGTTTCCCTTTTTTTTTTACTAGAGTTGCAGTTATGGAACCATCCATCTTCTGAAACATTTTTATGTTTTTGTTTTTATGATACAGTGTAGCTCATTCATCCGGAACCACTGTCATAATCTTGACTTAAATTCTTTTTACACGAATCTGCATGGCAGTGGCAATATCGGATACAAGTTTGAAGTTGATACATTATTGCAATAATGAGTTATGGACATTCATTATGTTTGTTATTTTAGCTTGTTCAACTACAACCTATGTCAAACTTTTGAGTTTTGAGTTTTTATGCAAATGTTTGATAAGAATCTGCATATTACTATAATCATGTCGATACTCGAATACCTTTTTGCATTGAGGACTGATATTATGGACATTTAATTTTGTTATTATTTAAGCTCATTCAACTGGAAACGGTGTCACCAAACATTGCAAGATTCCAACTGAGGAATTCATGGTCGCTGTTTCCCTTGAAATAGTAGTATCAACTGCATGGAATGTAGGTCAAACATTGAGTTTATTTGGGGTTTTTTTGGGGGGGACCCATCCATTTACTATATACTTGTTATTTATTTTGGGGGATAAAGGATAGCTCATTCAAATGGAACCACTGTCATGAATCTGGACATAAGAGGCAATATTTTATGAAAGTGGTAAGTCTTTACATGATTACGATAAAATATTGATGGAGACTGACTGTTCAACATCAACATTTCCTTTAAAAAATGGTTAAAACAACAAATCAAGACTGCAATTGTATACTGCAACTGTATACTGATCTCACATTTGGATTCCTTAAAAAATAAAAAAAAAATGTTAACTGAAAGGTTGCAGCATAATTCTAAAGTTTAAACATTAAAACTAAATGCGTTAGGCCGGACAGACTTCCGGACGGACGGACAAATGTAAGATAAAGGCTCCCTCTGCTTTGCAGCTCCCCATAACAAAACTATGATGTTCACCACAGTTTAAGCAGCAGGAAGCAGAGTCAATGACATTGTTGCATTTGGAAGCGGATACAGTGAAATGGTTAACTCTTCGAACCAGGTATTTCAATCACCTAAAGATAATAAATACTCACAGGGGTTCCATTCCAAGGATGTGAAAAGATGCGCACTTTCCCATATTGAGGTAAGATATTGTGATGCAATTTCACGACTCTTATAACACGAAGTTGTATGATACACAAACGTAAACTTCCTAACTTACATGTCATGATAATATGAAGTTCAATTCAAGTATTCTTACAAAGGATTTCTCCTCACCCTTTATGTGGCATAGCTCTCTTCTACAGTCAGTCCAGCTCCTATCATCGGCCATTTACTGAATAGCCCTGCTAGTCTTGACATATTTCACTTTGCATCCTACCGTAGTTTTGTTTTTGTTTGTTTTTGTGTTGTGACACCTGTTTGTCTTGACTCCACGTTTTGTAGTTTGTCTGTCTCGGCTGTTTTCTACACAAGCCTTGGCTAAATCTTACAGCATTATTCTCTCTCTAGTATTTTGGTATACATAGATGCACTTTTCCCCCAATATTATGGTCTTTTTATTTTGCTTATCTATGTATGAATTTGTACAAGTGTTATATTTTGAGAAGAGTAGTATGAAATAAATGTTGCCTTTAATTGAAATAAAGTTACTTTTAAATCACTTACCAGAACAGTTATCACCACTCCAGTGTTCCTCACAACAACAAGTGCAGTATTCATCATCACGTGTTCCTCCATTTAGGCAGTTTAGATCACAATCTGTAAAATTTATTTAAATCTCTACAATGACTAATGCTACCCCGTTCAGGCAGGTTGAAACAAAAATTACCAAAATTATGAATTATTTTCAACGATTGTATTTATATATATATTTATTTTTTACGTGGTAGTTTTTACTGTAAAAAATGAATCTTATGTCACTTACCAGAACAGTTATGACCGGCCCAGTATGGGTCACAATTACAATTGCAGGTTTCATAATCAATAGTTCCTCCGTTCAGGCAGGTTAGATCACAAACTGTAAGAACAAGTTGTTCAAGTTTAGCAACAACAGAAACGGTTACTTTCTCTTCTTACAGTTCAATAATTTGAGGTAGAATCTGTAGTTGTGGGGGAATCTGTAGTTTGGAGAAGTGGTAGCTTACAGCAAGTGGTTTATACAAAAGTCAACAGTGAATGAAAAGCACGCCCTACTTTGGCACAACAATTTCACGATAACAGCATATCTGCCATGGCGAAATACAGATCGCTTGATAGAAAAACATTGAGTAATAGAAAAATCAATAATTTCATCAATTGATGCTAGTAGTAGAAACCTTAACAAGCATGCACTTGAACACTAAATACTTGATTCAGGAAACTCCCCCAGGTAAGCAAGGAACAAACGAGTTGATTCATACAAAAACCCAACACATTGTCTATCACTAAACATGGAAAAATTGTATCAAGCCAGAAACCAACTGTTACTACATGTAAATATTTTTTATCCCTTTGTTTGACTGTTTGTTCGTCCATTCGTTCGTTCGTCCATTTGCCCCTACGTACGTAAGTACGTCGTTTTGTTGTTGCCGCTGCCGCTGCCGCTGCCGCTGCCGCTGCCGTTGCCGCTGTTGCTGTTGCTGATGCTGTTGTTGTTGTTGTTGTTGTTGTTGTTGTTGTTGTTGTTGCTGTTGTTGTTGCTGTTGTTATTGTTTTTGTTGCTGTTGTTGTTGTTGTTGTTGTTGTTATTGTTATTGTTGTTGTTGTTGTTGTTGCTGTTGCTGTTGCTGTTGCTGTTGCTGTTGCTGTTGCTGTTGCTGTTGGTGTTGTTGTTGTTGTTGTTGTTGTTGTTGTTGTTGTTGTTGCTGTTGTTGCTGTTACTCAATAAGTGAGCGATAGTGTCATTGAGTGTTAAGCAGAAAGAGACACGTGGGCTCATCTCAAATCACAATTTTGCTAGAATTGATTTTATTAAGTCAAAAGGGTCTATATCTAAGGCTTTGGGTGATTTAAAAGTGATTGAGTGATTTAAAAGTGATTTCGTTCTTCACAGAGATGTATTACACGCTAAAATCAAACTGCTACTCAAAAAGTAAGGCAGGGTGAAATGTTGTGATGTGTCACGCAGAGTTTAGTTTAGGAATCAGTTTGAAGAGGGTGCTTTACATAAGCCAGCACTTATACAAAAAAACCTATTTATACATTATCTGGCATATGAATGAAGGGTTTGATAGACAAAAAACATGTGTAAATTTACACAAAATCGCAGGGCTTGAAAATAAAAAATATTTACCAGACCGGAATTCATTTTCCAAGACCGGGAATAAATTCCGAAAAGCACTAAGATTTATCTAAAGAAGAGTTCTCACTATCACCTTAGTACTTTGTATTGTGACATTACACTTTGCTTAGAAAGTAAGTTTGATACACAGCTAAAATCAATCTTAACTCTTTGTGAAATCAGCTCAAGAATCTTAACGAGAAAAAACGCTGGGTTTACTACGATACTCAACATAATTGAAACATTTAGATTTAAGTCAGGTTAGCATTTTAACACAATTTTTTTTTTGAAGATGTTACACAGTGAGAGGACCACTACAAAAACTAGACATTGAGGTGTTTGTGAACAAACACAAAGCTGTCTCGTTTTGTTGGACTTTGATTAAACCCAAGTTCAATATTCAATGCACAAGGGGTCTAAAACTTGTTAAAACTTATTTGTTATATGCAAAAGCCAAAGAGTGAATGTACCTGGAGAAGTGGTAATTGGAGGTTCAGTGGTGGATTCTGTAGTTGAAGGATCAGTGGTGGGTTCTGTAGTTGCAGGATCAGTGGTGGTTTCTGCAGTTGCAAGATCAGTGGTGGTTTCTGCAGTTGCAGGATCAGTTGTGGTTTCTGCAGTTGCAGGATCAGTGGTGGTTTCTGCAGTTGCAGGATCAGTTGTGGTTTCTGCAGTTGCAGGATCAGTTGTGGTTTCTGCAGTTGCAGGATCAGTGGTGGTTTCTGCAGTTGTAGGATCAGTGGTGGTTTCTGCAGCTGCAGGATCAGTGGTGTTTCCAACTTTTTTATTGAAAACTGTTATTCAATAAGTGAGCGATAGTGTCATTGAGTGTTAAGCAGAAAGAGACACGTGGGCTCATCTCAAATTACAATTTTGCTAGAATTGATTTTATTTAGTAAAAAGGGTCTATATCTTATGCTTTGGGTGATTTAAAAGAGATAAGGGGATTTAAAAGTGATTTCGTTCTTCACAGAAATGTATTACATGCTAAAATCAAACTGCTACTCAAAAAGTAAGGCAGGGTGAAATGATGTGATTATTTATTTATTTATTTATTTTTTTTTTTAAGATGTCTGGCATATGAATGAAGGGTTTGATAGACAAACAAAAATGGGTAAATTTACACAAAATCGCAGGGCTTGTAAATCAAAATCTTTACCTGACCGGAATTCATTTTCCAAGAACGGGAATAAATTCCGAAAAGCACTAAGATTTATCTAAAGAAGAGTTCTCATTATCACCTTAGTACTTTGTATTGTGACATTACACTTTGCTTAGAAAGTAAGTTTTATTGATACACAGCTTAGATCAATCTTAACTCTTTGTGAAATCAGCTCAAGAATCTTACCGAGAAAAAAACGCTGGGTTTACTACGATACTTAACAGAATTGAAACATATAAATTTAAGTCAGGTTAGCATTTTAACACAATTTTTTTTTGAAGATGTTACACAGTGAGAGGACCACTACAAAAACTAGACATTGAGGTGTTTGTGAACAAACACAAAGCTGTTCCGTTTTGTTGGACTTTGATTAAACCCAAGTTCAATATTCAATGCACAAGGGGTCTAAAACTTGTTAAAACTTATTTGTTATATGCAAAAGCCAAAGAGTGCATGTACCTGGAGAAGTGGTAATTGAAGGATCAGTGGTGGGTTCTGTAGTTGCAGGATCAGTGGTGGTTACTGCAGTTGCAAGATCAGTGGTGGTTTCTGCAGTTGCAGGATCATTTGTGGTTTCTGCAGTTGCAGGATCAGTGGTGGTTTCTGCAGTTGCAGGATCAGTTGTGGTTTCTGCAGTTGCAGCATCAGTTGTGGTTTCTGCAGTTGCAGGATCAGTGGTGGTTTCTGCAGTTGTAGGATCAGTGGTGGTTTCTGCAGCTGCAGGATCAGTGGTGTTTCCAACTTTTTTATTGAAAACTGTTATTCAATAAGTGAGCGATAGTGTCATTGAGTGTTAAGCAGAAAGAGACACGTGGGCTCATCTCAAATTACAATTTTGCTAGAATTGATTTTATTTAGTAAAAAGGGTCTATATCTAATGCTTTGGGTGATTTAAAAGAGATAAGGGGATTTAAAAGTGATTACGTTCTTCACAGAAATGTATTACATGCTAAAATCAAACTGCTACTCAAAAAGTAAGGCAGGGTATAATGATGTGATTTTTTTTTTTTTTTTTTTTTTTTTAAGATGTCACGCAGAGTTTAGTTTAGGAATCAGTTTGAAGAGGGTGCTTTACATAAGCCAGCACTTATACAAAAAACCTATTTATACATTATCTGGCATATGAATGAAGGGTTTGATAGACAAACACAAATGGGTAAATTTACACAAAATCGCAGGGCTTGTAAATCAAAATCTTTACCTGACCGGAATTCATTTTCCAAGAACGGGAATAAATTCCGAAAAGCACTAAGATTTATCTAAAGAAGAGTTCTCATTATCACCTTAGTACTTTGTATTGTGACATTACACTTTGCTTAGAAAGTAAGTTTTATTGATACACCGCTAAGATCAATCTTAACTCTTTGTGAAATCAGCTCAAGAATCTTACCGAGAAAAAACGCTGGGTTTACTACGATACTTAACAGAATTGAAACATATAAATTTAAGTCAGGTTAGCATTTTAACACAATTTTATTTTTGAAGATGTTACACAGTGAGAGGACCACTACAAAAACTAGACATTGAGGTGTTTGTGAACAAACACAAAGCTGTTCCGTTTTGTTGGACTTTGATTAAACCCAAGTTCAATATTCAATGCACAAGGGGTCTAAAACTTGTTAAAACTTATTTGTTATATGCAAAAGCCAACGAGTGAATGTACCTGGAGAAGTGGTAATTGGAGGTTCAGTTGTGGATTCTGTAGTTGAAGGATCAGTGGTGGGTTCTGTAGTTGCAGGATCAGTGGTGGTTTCTGCAGTTGCAAGATCAGTGGTGGTTTCTGCAGTTGCAGGATCAGTTGTGGTTTCTGCAGTTGCAGGATCAGTGGTGGTTTCTGCAGTTGCAGGATCAGTTGTGGTTTCTGCAGTTGCAGGATCAGTGGTGTTTCCAACTTTTTTATTGAAAACTGTTATTCAATTAGTGAGCGATAGTGTCATTGAGTGTTAAGCAGAAAGAGACAGGTGGGCTCATCTCAAATTACAATTTTGCTAGAATTGATTTTATTTAGTAAAAAGGGTCTATATCTAATGCTTTGGGTGATTTAAAAGAGATTAGGGGATTTTAAAGTGATTTCGTTCTTCACAGAAATGTATTACATGCTAAAATCAAACTGCTACTCAAAAAGTAAGGCAGGGTGAAATGATGTGATTTATTTATTGTTTTTGTTTTTTGTTTAAGATGTCACGCAGAGTTTAGTTTAGGAATCAGTTTGAAGAGGGTGCTTTACATAAGCCAGCACTTTACACACAAAAAAAAAAAAATATTTATACATTATCTGGCATATGAATGAAGGGTTTGATAGACAAACAAAAATGGGTAAATTTACACAAAATCGCAGGGCTTGTAAATCAAAATCTTTACCTGACCGGAATTCATTTTCCAAGAACGGGAATAAATTCCGAAAAGCACTAAGATTTATCCAAAGAAGAGTTCTCATTATCACCTTAGTACTTTGTATTGTGACATTACACTTTGCTTAGAAAGTAAGTTTTATTGATACACAGCTAAGATCAATCTTAACTCTTTGTGAAATCAGCTCAAGAATCTTACCGAGAAAAAAACGCTGGGTTTACTACGATACTTAACAGAATTGAAACATATAAATTTAAGTCAGGTTAGCATGTTAACACAATTTTTTTTGAAGATGTTACACAGTGAGAGGACCACTACAAAAACTAGACATTGAGGTGTTTGTGAACAAACACAAAGCTGTTCCGTTTTGTTGGACTTTGATTAAACCCAAGTTCAATATTCAATGCACAAGGGGTCTAAAACTTGTTAAAACTTATTTGTTATATGCAAAAGCCAAAGAGTGAATGTACCTGGAGAAGTGGTAATTGGAGGTTCAGTGGTGGATTCTGTAGTTGAAGGATCAGTGGTGGGTTCTGTAGTTGCAGGATCAGTGGTGGTTTCTGCAGTTGCAAGATCAGTGGTGGTTTCTGCAGTTGAAGGATCAGTTGTGGTTTCTGCAGTTGCAGGATCAGTGGTGGTTTCTGCAGTTGCAGGATCAGTTTTGGTTTCTGCAGTTGCAGGATCAGTTGTCGTTTCTGCAGTTGCAGGATCAGTGGTGGTTTCTGCAGTTGCAGGATCAGTGGTGGTTTCTGCAGCTGCAGGATCAGTGGTGTTTCCAACTTTTTTATTGAAAACTGTTATTCAATAAGTGAGCGATAGTGTCATTGAGTGTTAAGCAGAAAGAGACACGTGGGCTCATCTCAAATTACAATTTTGCTAGAATTGATTTTATTTAGTAAAAAGGGTCTATATCTAATGCTTTGGGTGATTTAAAAGAGATTAGGGGATTTAAAAGTGATTTCGTTCTTCACAGAAATGTATTACATGCTAAAATCAAACTGCTACTCAAAAAGTAAGGCAGGGTGAAATGATGTGATTTATTTATTTTTTATTTTTTTTTTAAGATGTCACGCAGAGTTTAGTTTAGGAATCAGTTTGAAGAGGGTGCTTTACATAAGCCAGCACTTTACACACAAAAAAAAAAAAATATTTATACATTATCTGGCATATGAATGAAGGGTTTGATAGACAAACAAAAATGGGTAAATTTACACAAAATCGCAGGGCTTGTAAATCAAAATCTTTACCTGACCGGAATTCATTTTCCAAGAACGGGAATAAATTCCGAAAAGCACTAAGATTTATCCAAAGAAGAGTTCTCATTATCACCTTAGTACTTTGTATTGTGACATTACACTTTGCTTAGAAAGTAAGTTTTATTGATACACAGCTAAGATCAATCTTAACTCTTTGTGAAATCAGCTCAAGAATCTTACCGAGAAAAAAACGCTGGGTTTACTACGATACTTAACAGAATTGAAACATATAAATTTAAGTCAGGTTAGCATTTTAACACAATTTTTTTTGAAGATGTTACACAGTGAGAGGACCACTACAAAAACTAGACATTGAGGTGTTTGTGAACAAACACAAAGCTGTTCCGTTTTGTTGGACTTTGATTAAACCCAAGTTCAATATTCAATGCACAAGGGGTCTAAAACTTGTTAAAACTTATTTGTTATATGCAAAAGCCAAAGAGTGAATGTACCTGGAGAAGTGGTAATTGGAGGTTCAGTGGTGGATTCTGTAGTTGAAGGATCAGTGGTGGGTTCTGTAGTTGCAGGATCAGTGGTGGTTTCTGCAGTTGCAAGATCAGTGGTGGTTTCTGCAGTTGAAGGATCAGTTGTGGTTTCTGCAGTTGCAGGATCAGTGGTGGTTTCTGCAGTTGCAGGATCAGTTTTGGTTTCTGCAGTTGCAGGATCAGTTGTCGTTTCTGCAGTTGCAGGATCAGTGGTGGTTTCTGCAGTTGCAGGATCAGTGGTGGTTTCTGCAGCTGCAGGATCAGTGGTGTTTCCAACTTTTTTATTGAAAACTGTTATTCAATAAGTGAGCGATAGTGTCATTGAGTGTTAAGCAGAAAGAGACACGTGGGCTCATCTCAAATTACAATTTTGCTAGAATTGATTTTATTTAGTAAAAAGGGTCTATATCTAATGCTTTGGGTGATTTAAAAGAGATTAGGGGATTTAAAAGTGATTTCGTTCTTCACAGAAATGTATTACATGCTAAAATCAAACTGCTACTCAAAAAGTAAGGCAGGGTGAAATGATGTGATTTATTTATTTTTTATTTTTTTTTTAAGATGTCACGCAGAGTTTAGTTTAGGAATCAGTTTGAAGAGGGTGCTTTACATAAGCCAGCACTTTACACACAAAACAAATATATATATTTATACATTATCTGGCATATGAATGAAGGGTTTGATAGACAAACAAAAATGGGTAAATTTACACAAAATCGCAGGGCTTGTAAATCAAAATCTTTACCTGACCGGAATTCATTTTCCAAGAACGGGAATAAATTCCGAAAAGCACTAAGATTTATCTAAAGAAGAGTTCTCATTATCACCTTAGTACTTTGTATTGTGACATTACACTTTGCTTAGAAAGTAAGTTTTATTGATACACAGCTAAGATCAATCTTAACTCTTTGTGAAATCAGCTCAAGAATCTTACCGAGAAAAAACGCTGGGTTTACTACGATACTTAACAGAATTGAAACATATAAATTTAAGTCAGGTTAGCATTTTAACACAATTTTTTTTTTGAAGATGTTACACAGTGAGAGGACCACTACAAAAACTAGACATTGAGGTGTTTGTGAACAAACACAAAGCTGTTCCGTTTTGTTGGACTTTGATTAAACCCAAGTTCAATATTCAATGCACAAGGGGTCTAAAACTTGTTAAAACTTATTTGTTATATGCAAAAGCCAAAGAGTGAATGTACCTGGAGAAGTGGTAATTGGACGTTCAGTGGTGGATTCTGTAGTTGAAGGATCAGTGGTGGGTTCTGTAGTTGCAGGATCAGTGGTGGTTTCTGCAGTTGCAGGATCAGTTGCGGTTTCTGCAGTTGCAGGATCAGTGGTGGTTTCTGCAGTTGCAGGATCAGTTGTGGTTTCTGCAGTTGCAGGATCAGTTGTGGTTTCTGCAGTTGCAGGATCAGTGGTGGTTTCTGCAGTTGCAGTATCAGTGGTGGTTTCTGCAGCTGCAGGATCAGTGGTGTTTCCAACTTTTTTATTGAAAACTGTTATTCAATAAGTGAGCGATAGTGTCATTGAGTGTTAAGCAGAAAGAGACACGTGGGCTCATCTCAAATTACAATTTTGCTAGAATTGATTTTATTTAGTAAAAAGGGTCTGTATCTAATGCTTTGGGTGATTTAAAAGAGATAAGGGGATTTAAAAGTGATTTCGTTCTTCACAGAAATGTATTACATGCTAAAATCAAACTGCTACTCAAAAAGTAAGGCAGGGTGAAATGATGTGATTTTTTTTTTTTTTTTTTTTTTTAAGATGTCACGCAGAGTTTAGTTTAGGAATCAGTTTGAAGAGGGTGCTTTACATAAGCCAGCACTTTACACAAAAAAAAAAAAAAAAAATATTTATACATTATCTGGCATATGAATGAAGGGTTTGATAGACAAACAAAAATGGGTAAATTTACACAAAATCGCAGGGCTTGTAAATCAAAATCTTTACCTGACCGGAATTCATTTTCCAAGAACGGGAATAAATTCCGAAAAGCACTAAGATTTATCCAAAGAAGAGTTCTCATTATCACCTTAGTACTTTGTATTGTGACATTACACTTTGCTTAGAAAGTAAGTTTTATTGATACACAGCTAAGATCAATCTTAACTCTTTGTGAAATCAGCTCAAGAATCTTACCGAGAAAAAAACGCTGGGTTTACTACGATACTTAACAGAATTGAAACATATAAATTTAAGTCAGGTTAGCATTTTAACACAATTTTTTTTTGAAGATGTTACACAGTGAGAGGACCACTACAAAAACTAGACATTGAGGTGTTTGTGAACAAACACAAAGCTGTTCCGTTTTGTTGGACTTTGATTAAACCCAAGTTCAATATTCAATGCACAAGGGGTCTAAAACTTGTTAAAACTTATTTGTTATATGCAAAAGCCAAAGAGTGAATGTACCTGGAGAAGTGGTAATTGGAGGTTCAGTGGTGGATTCTGTAGTTGAAGGATCAGTGGTGGGTTCTGTAGTTGCAGGATCAGTGGTGGTTTCTGCAGTTGCAAGATCAGTGGTGGTTTCTGCAGTTGAAGGATCAGTTGTGGTTTCTGCAGTTGCAGGATCAGTGGTGGTTTCTGCAGTTGCAGGATCAGTTTTGGTTTCTGCAGTTGCAGGATCAGTTGTGGTTTCTGCAGTTGCAGGATCAGTGGTGGTTTCTGCAGTTGCAGGATCAGTGGTGGTTTCTGCAGCTGCAGGATCAGTGGTGTTTCCAACTTTTTTATTGAAAACTGTTATTCAATAAGTGAGCGATAGTGTCATTGAGTGTTAAGCAGAAAGAGACACGTGGGCTCATCTCAAATTACAATTTTGCTAGAATTGATTTTATTTAGTAAAAAGGGTCTATATCTAATGCTTTGGGTGATTTAAAAGAGATTAGGGGATTTAAAAGTGATTTCGTTCTTCACAGAAATGTATTACATGCTAAAATCAAACTGCTACTCAAAAAGTAAGGCAGGGTGAAATGATGTGATTTATTTATTTATTTATTTTTTTTTAAGATGTCACGCAGAGTTTAGTTTAGGAATCAGTTTGAAGAGGGTGCTTTACATAAGCCAGCACTTTACACACACAAAAAATATACATATTTATACATTATCTGGCATATGAATGAAGGGTTTGATAGACAAACAAAAATGGGTAAATTTACACAAAATCGCAGGGCTTGTAAATCAAAATCTTTACCTGACCGGAATTCATTTTCCAAGAACGGGAATAAATTCCGAAAAGCACTAAGATTTATCTAAAGAAGAGTTCTCATTATCACCTTAGTACTTTGTATTGTGACATTACACTTTGCTTAGAAAGTAAGTTTTATTGATACACAGCTAAGATCAATCTTAACTCTTTGTGAAATCAGCTCAAGAATCTTACCGAGAAAAAACGCTGGGTTTACTACGATACTTAACAGAATTGAAACATATAAATTTAAGTCAGGTTAGCATTTTAACACAATTTTTTTTTTGAAGATGTTACACAGTGAGAGGACCACTACAAAAACTAGACATTGAGGTGTTTGTGAACAAACACAAAGCTGTTCCGTTTTGTTGGACTTTGATTAAACCCAAGTTCAATATTCAATGCACAAGGGGTCTAAAACTTGTTAAAACTTATTTGTTATATGCAAAAGCCAAAGAGTGAATGTACCTGGAGAAGTGGTAATTGGAGGTTCAGTGGTGGATTCTGTAGTTGAAGGATCAGTGGTGGGTTCTGTAGTTGCAGGATCAGTGGTGGTTTCTGCAGTTGCAGGATCAGTTGCGGTTTCTGCAGTTGCAGGATCAGTGGTGGTTTCTGCAGTTGCAGGATCAGTTGTGGTTTCTGCAGTTGCAGGATCAGTTGTGGTTTCTGCAGTTGCAGGATCAGTGGTGGTTTCTGCAGTTGCAGGATCAGTGGTGGTTTCTGCAGCTGCAGGATCAGTGGTGTTTCCAACTTTTTTATTGAAAACTGTTATTCAATAAGTGAGCGATAGTGTCATTGAGTGTTAAGCAGAAAGAGACACGTGGGCTCATCTCAAATTACAATTTTGCTAGAATTGATTTTATTTAGTAAAAAGGGTCTGTATCTAATGCTTTGGGTGATTTAAAAGAGATAAGGGGATTTAAAAGTGATTTCGTTCTTCACAGAAATGTATTACATGCTAAAATCAAACTGCTACTCAAAAAGTAAGGCAGGGTGAAATGATGTGATTTTTTTTTTTTTTTTTTTTTTTAAGATGTCACGCAGAGTTTAGTTTAGGAATCAGTTTGAAGAGGGTGCTTTACATAAGCCAGCACTTTACACAAAAAAAAAATATATATATTTATACATTATCTGGCATATGAATGAAGGGTTTGATAGACAAACAAAAATGGGTAAATTTACACAAAATCGCAGGGCTTGTAAATCAAAATCTTTACCTGACCGGAATTCATTTTCCAAGAACGGGAATAAATTCCGAAAAGCACTAAGATTTATCTAAAGAAGAGTTCTCATTATCACCTTAGTACTTTGTATTGTGACATTACACTTTGCTTAGAAAGTAAGTTTTATTGATACACAGCTAAGATCAATCTTAACTCTTTGTGAAATCAGCTCAAGAATCTTACCGAGAAAAAACGCTGGGTTTACTACGATACTTAACAGAATTGAAACATATAAATTTAAGTCAGGTTAGCATTTTAACACAATTTTTTTTTTGAAGATGTTACACAGTGAGAGGACCACTACAAAAACTAGACATTGAGGTGTTTGTGAACAAACACAAAGCTGTTCCGTTTTGTTGGACTTTGATTAAACCCAAGTTCAATATTCAATGCACAAGGGGTCTAAAACTTGTTAAAACTTATTTGTTATATGCAAAAGCCAAAGAGTGAATGTACCTGGAGAAGTGGTAATTGGAGGTTCAGTGGTGGATTCTGTAGTTGAAGGATCAGTGGTGGGTTCTGTAGTTGCAAGATCAGTGGTGGTTTCTGCAGTTGCAGGATCAGTTGTGGTTTCTGCAGTTGCAGGATCAGTGGTGGTTTCTGCAGTTGCAGGATCAGTTGTGGTTTCTGCAGTTGCAGGATCAGTTGTGGTTTCTGCAGTTGCAGGATCAGTGGTGGTTTCTGCAGTTGCAGGATCAGTGGTGGTTTCTGCAGCTGCAGGATCAGTGGTGTTTCCAACTTTTTTATTGAAAACTGTTATTCAATAAGTGAGCGATAGTGTCATTGAGTGTTAAGCAGAAAGAGACACGTGGGCTCATCTCAAATTACAATTTTGCTAGAATTGATTTTATTTAGTAAAAAGGGTCTGTATCTAATGCTTTGGGTGATTTAAAAGAGATAAGGGGATTTAAAAGTGATTTCGTTATTCACAGAAATGTATTACATGCTAAAATCAAACTGCTACTCAAAAAGTAAGGCAGGGTGAAATGATGTGATTTTTTTTTTTTTTTTTTTTTTAAGATGTCACGCAGAGTTTAGTTTAGGAATCAGTTTGAAGAGGGTGCTTTACATAAGCCAGCACTTTACACAAAAAACAAAAAAAAAATATTTATACATTATCTGGCATATGAATGAAGGGTTTGATAGACAAACAAAAATGGGTAAATTTACACAAAATCGCAGGGCTTGTAAATCAAAATCTTTACCTGACCGGAATTCATTTTCCAAGAACGGGAATAAATTCCGAAAAGCACTAAGATTTATCTAAAGAAGAGTTCTCATTATCACCTTAGTACTTTGTATTGTGACATTACACTTTGCTTAGAAAGTAAGTTTTATTGATACATAGCTAAGATCAATCTTAACTCTTTGTGAAATCAGCTCAAGAATCTTACCGAGAAAAAACGCTGGATTTACTACGATACTTAACAGAATTGAAACATATAAATTTAAGTCAGGTTAGCATTTTAACACAATTTTTTTTTTGAAGATGTTACACAGTGAGAGGACCACTACAAAAACTAGACATTGAGGTGTTTGTGAACAAACACAAAGCTGTTCCGTTTTGTTGGACTTTGATTAAACCCAAGTTCAATATTCAATGCACAAGGGGTCTAAAACTTGTTAAAACTTATTTGTTATATGCAAAAGCCAAAGAGTGAATGTACCTGGAGAAGTGGTAATTGGAGGTTCAGTGGTGGATTCTGTAGTTGAAGGATCAGTGGTGGGTTCTGTAGTTGCAGGATCAGTGGTGGTTTCTGCAGTTGCAGGATCAGTTGTGGTTTCTGCAGTTGCAGGATCAGTGGTGGTTTCTGCAGTTGCAGGATCAGTTGTGGTTTCTGCAGTTGCAGGATCAGTTGTGGTTTCTGCAGTTGCAGGATCAGTGGTGGTTTCTGCAGTTGCAGGATCAGTGGTGGTTTCTGCAGCTGCAGGATCAGTGGTGTTTCCAACTTTTTTATTGAAAACTGTTATTCAATAAGTGAGCGATAGTGTCATTGAGTGTTAAGCAGAAAGAGACACGTGGGCTCATCTCAAATTACAATTTTGCTAGAATTGATTTTATTTAGTAAAAAGGGTCTGTATCTAATGCTTTGGGTGATTTAAAAGAGATAAGGGGATTTAAAAGTGATTTCGTTATTCACAGAAATGTATTACATGCTAAAATCAAACTGCTACTCAAAAAGTAAGGCAGGGTGAAATGATGTGATTTTTTTTTTTTTTTTTTTTTTAAGATGTCACGCAGAGTTTAGTTTAGGAATCAGTTTGAAGAGGGTGCTTTACATAAGCCAGCACTTTACACAAAAAACAAAAAAAAAATATTTATACATTATCTGGCATATGAATGAAGGGTTTGATAGACAAACAAAAATGGGTAAATTTACACAAAATCGCAGGGCTTGTAAATCAAAATCTTTACCTGACCGGAATTCATTTTCCAAGAACGGGAATAAATTCCGAAAAGCACTAAGATTTATCTAAAGAAGAGTTCTCATTATCACCTTAGTACTTTGTATTGTGACATTACACTTTGCTTAGAAAGTAAGTTTTATTGATACATAGCTAAGATCAATCTTAACTCTTTGTGAAATCAGCTCAAGAATCTTACCGAGAAAAAACGCTGGATTTACTACGATACTTAACAGAATTGAAACATATAAATTTAAGTCAGGTTAGCATTTTAACACAATTTTTTTTTTGAAGATGTTACACAGTGAGAGGACCACTACAAAAACTAGACATTGAGGTGTTTGTGAACAAACACAAAGCTGTTCCGTTTTGTTGGACTTTGATTAAACCCAAGTTCAATATTCAATGCACAAGGGGTCTAAAACTTGTTAAAACTTATTTGTTATATGCAAAAGCCAAAGAGTGAATGTACCTGGAGAAGTGGTAATTGGAGGTTCAGTGGTGGATTCTGTAGTTGAAGGATCAGTGGTGGGTTCTGTAGTTGCAGGATCAGTGGTGGTTTCTGTAGTTAGAGGAGCAGAGGTGTTTTCTGCAGTTGCAGGATTAGCCATGGAGTACCAACGTTTTTATTGAAAACTGTTACTCAATAAGTGAGCGATAGTGTCATTGAGTGTTAAGCAGAAAGAGACACGTGGGCTCATCTCCAATTACAAATTTGCTAGAATTGATTTTATTTAGGCAAAAGGATCTATATCTAAGGCTTTGGGTGATTTAAAAGTGATTGGGTGTTTTAAAAGTGATTTCGTTCTTCACAGAAATGTATTACACGCTAAAATCAAACTGCTACTCAAAAAGTAAGGCAGGGTGAAATGATGTGATTTTTTTTTGAAGATGTCACGCAGTTTAGTTTAGGAATCAGTTTGAAGAGGGTGCTTTACATAAGCCAGCACTTATACAAAAAACCTATTTATACATTATCTGGCATATGAATGAAGGGTTTGATAGACAACAAACATCTGTAAATTTACACAAAATCGCAGGGCTTGAAAATAAAAAAATCTTTACCTGACCGGAATTCATTTTCCAAGACCGGGAATAAATTCCGAAAAGCACTAAGATTTATCTAAAAAGAGTTCTCATTATCACCTTAGTACTTTGTATTGTGACATTACACTTTGCTTAAAAAGTAAGTTTGATACACAGCTAAAATCAATCTTAACTCTTTGTGAAATCAGCTCAAGAATCTTAACGAGAAAAAACGTTGGGTTTACTACGATACTCAACAGAATTGAAACATATACATTTAAGTCAAGTTAGCATTTTAACACATTTTTTTTTTATAAAGATGTTACACAGTGAGAGGACACTAAAAAACCTAACTAAAGACCACTGGGCTTGTCCTGTCATGAGCTTACTGGCCCGGGCTAGATCGGTGGCCTCGGGCCTGTGGTCCTGTGTTAAATTTTACCTAGATGAATGGATAAAGAAGTTCACGTTTCATAGCTTTGACATTACAGTAACAAATTTCAAAACCATGCAAAACACACTAACAAAGCACATAAAACATTGTGCCTAAAATAAAACCCAATGTTAAGAGGAAGATAATACTCACTGGGGGAAAAAAACAATTAAAAACATTATTGCATTTTAAATGTTTGTATGTCCAACCCACAAGTGGGAGGGATTAAAATTGGAATGATGAAAATCATACAAAACGTTAGGGAAAAAAATTACAACCAATACAAACTAAAAAAGGTGTCACTTGACGACTCTCAAAGTTAAACAAATTGAGCTATCGGTCGATTCCACCTTCACCAGTCGAACACTTATTCTTCATAATTAATAACTCAGGGGCATTGTTTGTTTCAAAAGTAATTTAAGTCTGAGATATCGAATAATTTGACCCATCGCGCAATGCAGATAATTCAAGCAGATCGCTCGAGTGATCAAAAAGTTGACACCTACCATTAACAGTGATGTAAAATATGCAAGATGCTGATTCATTCTGCCCTTGAGCCGTGCAGTTCACAGTAGTTTGGCCAACTGGATAGAGGTCCATTGAAGCCACAGCACTGTTAGAGTCGTCCACACATATGATGTTGGTAGAGTTGATCACACTGCCATCTGTATCATTGGCTGATGGTTCTGCTGACCATGTTACATTTGCTGTTGACACTCCGGGATCATTATCCTGAGTCTCGTTATTTGGACAGGAGATCATCACCACTGCATTGAAGACATTTGAAACATTTTTTTTTTTTCAATATTAAGTCAGTGGATATTTTCCTGGCACAGACTTTGTAAAAGTAACAGTTAAAAAGCCGGAACGACACTAAACATGCGCAGTGACTGTTTTGGGGGGACTTTGGAATTTTTGTTGTGACAAATGTTAGTCTTGTTCCACACCCTCAATTGTGAGAGAATCTTTTTTCGGAAGATGGGAATCAGACCATTCTGAAATTCGGACCTTGAGAGGCACAGAGCAAACCAAGAGGAGGTAAATACTATCCATTTAATAGGAATCAATTTAAAGAGGGCGCTTTACATAAACTAGTACTCATAACTAAAAACAGTTCGACATTTTCTGGCAAATGAATGTAGGGTGCGATAGACAAAATATTTTGGGTAGATTTTATCACCGGTGCCATTTTATAAGGCGCACTATGTGCGTTTACCACATTATTGTATTCAATCCAATAAGCTATCTCTACTTGGGAAAATAAAAATTAACACCAGTAGCTACCACCCCAGACAAATGCCAGCTGTGAACGTATGAACAGTTTCATTTGGCAGTCATTGCGCGCATACTGTAAACCCGACCAATCCGATTGGGTGCAATTACTGCCAAGTATCATGTTTGCATATCGAAGCACGCCTGCCACGGAATCAACACAACTTAGCCCAATTATGATTTTGTTTGGTCGCGAATGCCGTCTCCCGATTGATACATCAATCTTGCCCACGCCACATACGCAAATAGGTCAGCACCAGTCTCTTGAACTCATCATGGAGAACTTTGATAATGCTCGCCAAATCGCGACAGAGAACATAAAGGCTGCCCAGACTAAATATAAAGGTCAGTTCGATAAGAAGTCAAAAACTCCCAGCTATACAGAGGGTCAAAAAGTTTGGCTTTACTGTGCAAAACGGACTGTCGGTTTGTCCCCCAAAATGTGTCATAAATGGCTTGGACCATATTACATTTGCGAGGCGAGGGAAAATTTCACCTACAAAATCCGTAGATGTGATGATAACAAACCCATGCTGTCCCCAGTCCACGCTAATCGGCTGAAGCAATCCATGACCAGTCCACATTCCTGATAACTTAGATAACCTGACTGAGGTCAATGCAGACCAATTTGACGATAGTGAACCTACTAGTGTAACTCCCCAAGGGAATAGTAATACTGTACCCATACCATCTGACACCAGTCGCGTGCCACCCACACCACCTGTTGTCTTGGGACATCCCAAAGTAGGCCTACCCATCAAAGCCTCACCACACAATGACAATGACTGGTTTGTGGTGCATAGTTAACGGCGATCTGCCATCATTAATGGTAAGCGCCATTACCAAGTCAAATGGAAAGGGTACAATAATACTACCTGGGAACCCGAGGATAACATTCCTGACGAACTGATACAAGCATTTCACATTCGCAAGACCAAGCGTTATAACAAGGGTAAACACAAACGTTAGTTAGGATTACTGTATAATTCACGCACTTGTATCAGGGTGACATGTTTACATTATTTGTTTTTATCGGTAATTTGTATTTTGATATTATTTCCATTATTAACTGTGATTTTCCATATTGAACTTATCCTGGCCAGGACATGACATGATTGCTTATTCTGCACACTCTATTTTTGGGGTATTTATTACGGTTTTGTTTACGTACTGTTTACCTTAAAATTTAGTTTCAGACACCAGTACTTTTTATTGTTGTCATTATGTGCTTCCATATGAATTTGCCTTCATTTTAAGTCGGGAGACTTAATCTTCGAAGGGAGGGCACATATCACCCGTGCCATTTTATAAACTAATGTAAAATATTAATATTCTGATGGCAGTGTTTCTATATCATATACATCTTATAAGCAGTTCTTTGTTCTGAGTCATTACAATGGAGTGAGTGTGAGGCCAGTCCGGAAGGGCCAACTCTGCCACCTTGCACATTCCTAAGCAATGACAGAAGTAGTGGTCAGTGCACAGACAAGTCCAAATATGGGGCAATCGCCCACACTCTCATTTGTTTAATACGGCCCCTTCTTAATCCAGCCAAACATACTCCTGTATGTCTAATTATTCAAATGTCCCTTTAATGAAGTAGGAAACAATCCCTTATATGGTTACAATTTGTGTAAGAAAGCATCTTGCTGTTTCCTTTATAAACCCTTGTAATTTCAAGTTAAGGACAGTGAGAGCCTCCACCATCAGTCGTGCATTAAAAAGTATCTTCAATCATCAATCCTGTGTCAACGTGTATCTTCTTATAGTCTGAGAGCATATAGCCTAACTGGTAATATTTTACACAAAGCCGCAAGGCTTGTACATCAAAATTAATACCGGACCGGAAATTATTTTACAATTAATGTAGACTATTTTTATTTGAACAAGCACTATGAAGATGAGTATGGACATCGGTATACTTCGATACTCAACATAATTGAAACTTATTCACAGATTCAAGTCAAGTTTAGCATTTGAACTTGATTTTCACAGTGAGAGGACAACTAAAAGAAACTAAAGACTACTGGTCTTGTCCAATTATGGGCTTACTGGCCCGGGCTATATCGGTGGCCTCGGGCCTGTGGTCCTGTGTTAAATTTGAACCTGATGTAAGGATAAAGAAGTGCACATGGCATTACCCTTTAACATAGCAAAACATTGCAACACACGCAAACAAAACCAAAAAAACATTGTGCATTGCATTACAACATTTAAACCGTAATTTCAGTTCCTGAACAAAAGTCGAAAGCACTCAATAAATAAAATAAAACGCATTCTACTGTTTACACACGTTAAAATAAAACCCAATGTTACCAGGAGTAGTTAAAAAGCAAGATAATACTCACTTGGGGAAAAGAACATTAAATACATGTTTGCATTTTAAATGTATGTCCAAACCACAAGCGGAAGGTATTAAACTTGGAATAATTATAATCAAACAAAACGATAGGGGGAAATGAGATTACAAGCAGCTAAAAATGGTGTTACTTTAGGAGTTGCTAAGTAAAAAAAAAAAAGAGAGCTATCGTCCACCCCACTGTCACCATTCTAAATAATTCACAACTCGTGGGCATTTTCTTCCGTACGTAAATCAAGTCTGAGATATCGAACAATTTGACCCGTCGCGCAATGCAGATAAATCACGCAGGTCGCTCAATTGCTCAAAAAGTATACACCTACCTTTTTTAACAATGAAGTAAAATATGCACGATGCTGTTTCAGTCTGACCCCGAGCTGTGCAGTTCACAGTAGTTTGGCCAACTGGATAGGGGTCCATTGAAGCCACAGCACTGTTAGAGTCGTCCACACATGTAATGTTAACGGAATTGATCACACTGCAATCTGTATCATTGGCTGATGGTTCTGCCCGCCCCATATGGAAACGTTGCGGCCAAAAACACGCGCAATGTTTGCAAACATGCGCGCTCCATATACTTTTCCCCCATTTTTCAGCATCAAAACCGAATATATTTCGTTTTAGCAGTTCAAACGGTATTTGCACAAAAAATCAATATACTTTCAAGTGTTGTAAAGTGTTTGCTGATTGGATGAGATTCAGTTCCGGACTTTTAATCACCAATAAGAGCTAAGCTTTAATAAATACATAGCGCGGCTGTGTGGCGTGCGCGCGTGCCCACACACAAGGACTGACCTACCCAATGGATGAAAATCGTGGAGGCAACGTTTACAAGGTAAATTTTGGCATACATGTTGAGAGTTGTACCTACAAGTTTATGTTACTATTACAACGATTCAATACAGGTTATTTTGGTTGTAAAATCGGTAAAGTTGCATTTGAAAACGACTGTTAAAAAGCAAAGTTAAAAAGTTTGTAATGCAGTCTATGAAACTTTTTTCAAGTACGTGCGAAAGCGTTGATCCCATTTTACGCGTGGGTAGGTTGCAAAAGAGAGTGCAGTAAACTCAACACAAGTATTACACAGCAGTGTTATAACACTAGCAGTGCACAGCGTGTGTAAACGAAAAAAGGACAAGCACATTATTAATACACAGAACTTAAACTTTAAAGTTATTTATCTTAGTCGTACGTAGCTCTTGTCTAATGTCACGTCCCTTCTAAACTAAAGAAGGTTTGACTAAGTAAACAATTTAATTTACCCTGGAGTGTCAGTTTCCGTTGTGCGTGTAGTTTAGAAAGTTTAGTGTGGTTCATTATTTTGACAAATATTAATAAATAAATCTTTAGATAGAGGTACCGTGCGACCACGGAGGGAGAAATTTCCTCCATTTTAAAAATCATTTGAAATGTACCCATTTGCACTGTCAAATGGTGAAACAAAATGATTTTTTTTTTTAGGCTTAGCACGTTTACTATTTATTTTTAGGTTGACTCGTGTTTTTTTGTATTCTAGCTCTAGTCTCAAATGAGCTTGCTAAATAAAAAAGCTCGCAATTCATTTCATCAACCATGCTGCTTCAAGTGCTAGTCTACAGACTTGGGTGATATAGTTTAAAAGTTACCCTTTTTTGTTTTAATTAATTGATTGATAAGGTGTGTAATTTGTTAAAGCTAAACATATTGTTTTATTTTGTCTCTTTTTACAGCTCCGGAAAGTTAAACGATTGAATTATTTAGCAGTGGTTAATAACAAGTGTGGTGTGAAACAACCAAAGTCTTCCAGGACAGTTAGGTGGTCAACTAAAACCTTATTTAATCTACTTGTGTTGGATAAGAGAGTTGAATCACAACAGACAGAGGTACTAGTTCATTACATCGGGTGGCCCAATTCTTATAATGAATGGCGAAAACTCTCGGACATAGTAGACAGACAACCAGTAACGCCTGATCCAGTTAATCATTTCAAAACAATACTCAAAACTAACATTCAAGAAAAACTTAATTTAGCAAGAAAATGTGACAGTAAAGTAATCATTCGGATCCCAATACAAGAACAAACTTTCAGAACCATTCAACGTCTTGGAAAAATTGACAAGCAGTTGTCCACATCAACAATAACTAAATATGAGATTGGAAATGTGGAAACACTTCTCGATCGTGGCTGGTGGTTTCGTATCGCGAACAAGAATGGACACTTTGCATATGTGAAAAGAGCGACTGCAAGATTTTGGATGTATGAAAGAAGGGCATTGGAGACATTTTCAAAGCAATTGACCCCTACGTATGTGCCTAGAGGATGTATGTTTGTGTTCACATTTGTAAAGGGATCAGGGAATAGAAGTGACATGGATACTGTTCTATAAACTTTAGATAATATGTTATTGTAAGGTCTCTATATTCTCAAAAGTGTTCTTTGATGCCAATTGCAGTATGGCACTGAAAGCATTTGCAATTGGTATTATTGTTGTTCTCATGCCACAACCCTTCATAAATAGACCTGTAAATGAATGGAATGCATCCATCAACAACTTCTTATTGTATGAACTCTTAAAAGGTTTGCAGGCTCCAGTTAATAATGCAGACAATTTGACATCCATTTTGGAGTTCATATGTGTTGAAAATGATGTTGATATTTTGCAGTTGCTTGTAAAACCAACTCTCCAAACTCTCCAATCAAAAGCAAAGCACATGCTCAGTTATGCAAAGCAAAAAATATTTGCAGGAGGAAAATCTAAAGACATGCTATTTAAGAAGTGGAAATCAAGTTCTTATAATATAAGGCTCACATTCAAAAGCCCAGGAGCTCTGAAGTCCAAACTTGAAAGAGACCTACATACACAAACATCCCTCAGGATTCAAGTCGAAGAAGAACTTAAGCTGAGAAAAAGTGAAAAGAAAAGCAGAAACGAGCATTGCAAACCAAATGCAAGTAAACGATCACAACGTAGGCACAGATTGAAAGGCTTCAAACAAATTTTGCATGTGCTTCCACTTTTTGGTTCTGACAAAGATGATGAGCCTGTGAGAATTTCCATAGAAACAAAAGGTAAAAGGATGATAAATATTTCGGTCCCAGGAAAAGGTACACTGAGTAAGGTTCAATATGACATGAACATTAGTGACAAGAAGGCATTGTATCTTAAAGATAGATATGGTATTTCTGATAAAACGTACCACGAATTGGCTCTTTCCTCAGCTGAGTTTCCCAAGTTACATTCAGTGAAGCATTATGCCCACCAGCTCAATGCAAGTTACAACATTCAAGAATTACCAGAGGGAATAGGTGTTTTTCAGTCATTGAAAGAACGTCTGACAACTAAAATAATTAGGCTACTAAACCAGAATGACAACCAAATAACATATTCTGTTATTAAAGTTAAACTATCTGGAGATGGTACTCGAATAGGTAAACGAATACACGTTGTTAACATTGTATTCAGTGTCATAAATGAGACAAACTGCAAGAGTGTAACAGGTAACCACATTCTGTCAATCCTTCAAGTGAGGGAAAAATATCAATCCCTGAAAGAGGCATTGAATCCCCTAATTTGTGAGGTGAATGAAATGCAGACTATTAACATAAATGGTCAAGTAATTGATGTTGTTTTCTTCCTTGGTGGAGATCTGAAATTTGTGAATGTCATAACTGGATTAGATGCCTGCAGTGCAAAATATAGTTGCTTATGGTGTCAGTGCTCAAAAGCTGACAGATGGGAACACACTAAGAAATGGTCAATGATAAACAAAGACAATGGTGCAAGAACAGTTGAATCAATAACAAAATGTGCAACACAAAAAAAAGACAAGTACAACTGTTCAAATCCACCTCTCTTCAGCACAATACCATTAACTCGTGTTGTCCCAGACACGCTACATTTGTTTCTTAGAATAGCAGATCAGCTTGTTGGACATTTAATAGCAATTCTTCGAGAATATGACAATGAAGTGAAGTCTTCACGAAAAGGTACATGTAAACAAGCCCCTAACATGGACAAGTTTGAAACATTTGTACATTCACTAAACATTGAGTGGTGTTTCATAGTTGATGGGGCAGGGAAATTGACTTACAGAGACTTAACAGGACCAGAGCACTGGCGAATTCTCAATTCAATCGATTTGGGATTGTTTTTAGCTGAAACACCATTTAATAAATTGTCAAAACTTAAAGATCTTTGGAGTAACTTCAAACTTCTTATAAAGGAAATTTCAAGTTTATCTCATCAAAATGAGGTTGCCTTGAAAGCATTCGAAGACAATGCCAGGTGTTGGTTAAGACTGTTCTGTGAAATCTACCCAACTAAAGATGTGACCCCCTATATGCATATCTTGGCCAATCATATTGGAGAGTCAGTCAGGCTTAATGGTAATATTTCTGTATTCAGTCAACAGGGCCTTGAGAAATTAAATGATTATGTCACTGGCTGGTATTTTCGAGGAACTAACCATAAAGCAGTTGCTTTTAAACAAATAATGGAAAAGCAATATCGCATTGAAGACCTTGAACTGGAATGTGAACGATCGATGCAATTCAGTGTAACTTGTAGTTCTTGTGGGAAACAGGGGCACAATAAACGTACATGTAGTGCCAGATAAAAAGTGACAGTTGAGAACATGCATGACATTCTTCCTAATTAAGTCTATTTTCAAATTGCCCTCAGAAAATTCCTGTCTCAATAGCTTGAGAAATCCTTCTGAAGTTTGAATGTATATTAAACCATTTAATTGTTAAATTTAACTGTGGTTCACTTGTTAAATTCAAACAGTATGCATGGTAAATGGAGGGTACATGTGTACCTAAGTTGGTAATTACTCCAAAAGTTAATTACCATAAAAACTTACTTGTTAAGAATAACTATTGCTGTTGATAATGTACAACATTTTGAGAAACAATTCCATTCAAAGGAATGTAGTTTTAGAGAGGGGGATTCAAAAATATTACAATCTGAGAAATGTTTATGCAATGTTTTGGTGCATTCCAGGTTAGTTTTATTGAGTAGATCTCCATTAGAGGATCATTAAAACAATTGATTCCAAAGACCAAAGGTGTACTTTTAACTGTATTTGAATTGGGCCTACATGTTATTGCTGAAGTTTTTAAATTTTCAAAGTGAGCACTATGCAGTTAATTAGAATGAATTTTAGTGTTAAATCCTGTGGACCCAATTTTATAGAGCTGCTTAATGCATTGCATATAATTATTTGACATGTTTGCTTGAATTTTACAACTTACAAACTGATGAGATGTGATATAATTATTTATTTGGAATAAAAACAGCTGTTGCTGCTTCTACAAGAATTCCAGCCTCTAGCTCATTTTTGTTACATTATATAACGTTCGCATTTTGTATTAATAGTTCATGTTCAACTTGGATGGTTCCTAATCTTAGTACTAAAACAAATTTGTATGTGAACACAGAACTTGCTAAAACAATTAAGAGCATAAAGACAAACTACTGCATTGTTAACAACTCTCTTTTTACCCCAATTGTCACTCGCCTCACACCCCGGGTTTATTTTTATGAAGGCAAACTCTCCCCTCATTGCTGCTTGCTTCGCGCGTGGCCACCCCCGGGTTATAATGGTATTGTCAATTTACTGCTCCAGGTCAGCCCGCGCGCGCCCGCGCTTATGCACGGTGGAGTGGCCAAAAACAGCTGAAACGTTTCCATATATTGGCAGTAGCCAGTCCGGGATCATTAGCCTGAGTCTCGTTATTTGGACAGGAAATCATCACGACTGCAATGAAGACATTTGAAACATTTTTGTGTGTGTTCAATGTTAAGTTGGTGGATATTTTCCCGGCAGTAGCTTTTTTAAAATAATAGTTTAAAACCGTAAGGACACTGAACATGCACAGTGACTTTATTTGGGGACTTATATTTTTTATTGTGACCAATTTTAGTCTGGTTCTGCCACATTGTTTGTGAGAGAATCTGTTTTCAGGAGATGGGAATTAGACCATTTAGAATTTCGGACTTCATTTCCCATTTGAAAAAAATAAATAATTAAAAGCCACAAAACAGAAAAAGAAGAGGTAATACTGTCAACTTAAGTATAAAGGAATCAATTTAAAGAGGGCGCTTTACATAAGCCAGCACTTATTTAAAAAAAAACATTTCGACATTATTTGGCATATGAATGAAGGGTCCGATAGACAATTTTTAGTATTATTATAATTTTTTATTATTTATTTATTTATTTATTTATTTTTATTTATTTATTTTATTTTTATTTATTATTATTATTGTTATTATTATTATTATTATTATTTTTATTTTATTATTATTATTAATATTATTATTATTATTATTATTATTATGTTGTTGTTTTGTGTTTTTTTTGGGGGGGGGATTTACACACAACCGCAGGGCTTGTAAGTCCAAATCTTTACCGGACCGAAATTTATTATACAAGACCAGGGCTCGATTTCACAAAGACTTAAGATTGATCTTAACTCCAAACCCCTCCTAATCGCTAAGCAAAGTGTGATGTCATAATACAAATCACCATGGTGATACTGACAACTCATCTTAAGATGAATCTTAGTGCTTTGTGAAATCGACCCCAGGGGATCAATTCCGCAAAACACTTATATTTGTCTAAAGAAAAGTTGTCAATATAACCATAATATTTGGTATTGTGACATTGCATTTTGCTTATAAATTAAGATTGATACACAGCTAAGATCAATCTTAACTCTTTCTGAAATCAGCCCCTGTATCTTAACGAGAAAGAACTTTCAACAAAGTTTAATGTAAATTATTTTTATTTGAACAAGCACTATGGAGAAGATTTTGCAGCACGTATGAGATGCCTCAACATGGAGAATGGATTTAATTTGTACGATTTAGTCACATATAATTATTGTTATCAACCCTTTTGTTAACTCATTGACATGGGCTTCATTTACTGTAGAATCTTTCCAAACAAAGTCCGACAAACTTTCGTCACGAATTGAAAGCTGCAAGAAAGACGAAAGATAAAACGGTATACAACAATTGTTGGTTACTAAGAGTTGCAAAGTTAAATAAGAGCTCAAGTGTTTGTCACATGGCTGGGTGTTTGGGAACACGAAGGTGCACCGCTCTAATCGTGGATAGACTTTTTGTTAACAAAGACACAAACCGAACAACAGATAACTTTTGAGTAACTCTTTGCATATCTTGTATTCGCCAAACCCAAGCATGTTTTACTCACCATTGAAACAGCGATTGTTAAATGATATATTTTGAGATAGCTGCTTAATCAGTGGTTTTCAAGCAGTTGTTCATAAAATTAGGAAAATAATGTGTACGTGAAAGTAAAAAATTACAAAGTTGAACGTACAAAATGTTTTAAGCAAAAGAGTGATTTTTTTACTTTGTCACGAGAGGGCGCTGTTTACGCCATTATCTTTAATTTAGAAGGCCTAAAAGGGAAACAATTTGACGCCGGGCATGTCACTGTTTGAGAGGATTTATTGGCTGTAGTGTTGCGCCATTGATAAGCTTGCCTTAAGAGTACGTTGAACTGTGTGACACGTCTGAATATAACGTGCACAGAAATCATGCCACTACTTCTGGCCTTCAGTGAAGGCGCACATAGTACGAAGTAAATAATACACATCCTTTCGCCAATGTTAGTATACGTTGGTACTGAATGAGACACCAACCTAACAGCATCTCTGCCACTTACAACATGACCTAAATTCTTCCTTTGTGTCAAACTGAGAAACTGAAACGCAACTGCCAATAAGAGCACATACGCTCCCTTACGGCGTTCCATTTTGGCTCCTCTCCAAGCAGCAACCTTATTGTTGGAAAATTATGGGAAGCCATCATTCCACAGCAAAAAACTAGTAGTCACAGTTTGTAACAATGATACATGAATTCAAAAATAGTGTTGGATTTGTTGGCAATAGAGCAACCAATCATGGCTTTTAATGGTTTTTTTATGAAAGTATGCAGACGTGTTGAATTGGGTCATTATTATCTGTTAACAAAATTAAATATTTCGGTTACATTCGGCCGTCAATGCCAGCCAGGGTGATGTTTTAATCATTACCGGGGTACTAGCAGCGTTAGCGTTAGTTTTTGTACACAAAACAAAATCAAGAAACGTTGTCTATTTTTCTTCATCTACTTTTTTACCCTCAACTTCATTATACTTCATTCATAAATACCTGGGACAGTTTATCCATTCTGATTGGTCGAGAGGACATCACGTGGCCATATTTAAACGGTTGATATAAACACGGCTAGAAGTGTTTAAACAATTAGCCTTATACAATGCAAAATGTGGCCTCTGAATCAGAATAAGGAGTATACAGCATGGATTTCTGACGTCATAACCTTGTTTCTCAATTTGTTTTTTAACCGAAGAAGCTGAATTTATCCCCGAAAGTGGTTGGGTTCTGAAGCTTAGGGAAATTCGGGGTAGTGTGTAATATTTATATTAAAGACCATTTTAAAACAAATTTATATTTAAAACCATTTTTAAACATAACATTAATTTAAATCATAATGAAAGAGCCTGAAAAGTTGTGTAAATGCCATCTGCTCGTTTTGGTCAGTGTTTACCATAGAGTTATATATAGGAACTAGAGGGCGCACTGGTAATGCTACGTGCACAAATGCTACGGGACTGCAAGGAGACACGCACGCCATTTTGTACGATGGCAACATTGAATACGAAATACGCGGTATGCTTGCTAAATACACATTATGCGGTCAAAAAAACAGCGGTTGTTTTAAAGTTGTTTCGTAGGGTTTAGATTATTCGTTTCAATAGAGGATGAACACACATGCCACGATTTATCGTCCAAAGTGAAGGAATATAATTCTAAAATATTATATTTATTCGGGGATTATTTAGTACTATAAACGGTCTTCACTGGCATTCATAAATTTCACAGTAAACCCTTTCGTTGTTAACCATTGCTCTGTTGCAACCGCATTGTTTATAGGGGTCACACTGCTGTGTCCCGCATTTTTTCACACAAAAAGAAAAGTGCAGTGTTCACTTTTTTCAATCTTGATTTTCTTTGTGAAGACATATTTGTTGGGAAAAACTTTGAGCATACAATTTGTAGCTAATGAAATGACCTTTCATATGATGTCAAATTTGTACATATTATCTTCATGTCCTTTGCCACCTCGATCGGCACGAATGGGTCGAGGCCCGCCGAGCCCATGCCTAAGCCCACGGCGTTGAAGGGGTGCAGTGCTCGGTCCAGCTCCGGGTATATCGTCAGGATCGCTGCCATCATTGTACGTGCCTTGCGACGAAACATCACGAGTTTCATCCGAATATTCACTAGGTTCTTCTTCAGATATTTTCAAGTCCAATTCGGAGTCACTAACGACAAATATTTCAACCAAAACCTCCGGGTCACGAACAGCCATGATGGTGATTTTTTGTCGGGAAAACGGAAGCGTGAAATCTGGAAGTACTGCTACATACAATGTAGTTTTTCTCTTAAAATCGTAATGGCGACCCCCTATGCAATACACACCATTGTAAAGCTCGATAAGCAAGCTACCCGTCTATATAAAGGTCAACAGCAGAGGGCGCCAAACAAAATAAATACAGGGTCTCAAACGCCGCGACTTTTTTTGTCGAGTAAACTCGACATTGGTACGGAAGCCTACACAGCGCACGGTCGAGTAAACTCGACAATGGTATGAAAGGGTTAACAGTTGTTTTTGACTACTTACGAAATGACCGCCGCTGCGTCCTTGTCGGGCCGCGTAACTAGGATAGTTCCTATATATAACTCTATGGTGTTTACATACATTATTTTTGTTAAATTTACTTTCTGTGAGCAAAAGTCATGCACGCACGATTGCAAATAAACTGTGAACCGGTGATGGTTTTAAGCTGTTCTTTTTCCAGATAACTTTAAATAATACAGGAGTTTCTATGTAATAGACAAACATTATTTGTTGCTGTAGAATTGTGTTTGTTGGTTTCCAAACTGTTTTTAATTTGTAACATAATAAAGAAGTTGCTGACATAAAAAAAAAAAATTAATAAAAATAACAAACGATTTATTTTCTGTTCTTTTCAATTGGTGTGGGAAACAAACCTGGGAAACAAACGGCATAATAGTTTAGTCTGGTTTCTAACGTAGTCACATGTGATTACCCACAATTATGAGAGCCAGAAACAAGATGTCAGTCTCATTTAATGAGTTGGCCCGTAAACATGGATAGACACTGAACGCATTAACGGACGAAAGGGCTAAACTGTCAGATTTGTTCTCAACTTTTACAGGGTTTTTGGATATTTTTAAGGGAATGGTATTTATGAATGGGATTCAAAGTGTGTTGAGTCGGTTATTACCCCACCGAGGCCTTCGTCTCGCTAAAATTATCAAAAACCAGGCCTCGGCGGGTTTAAACCATTAGTTTAAAACCTCTTCACCACACATTGATTCCTTTATTGTAAGACAAGATGATAACATGATTTGTGAAGTTTACATTGTTGCTATTAGAGTAAAGAAATATGCCAAGCAGAATATTCTGATTAACAGCTTTTTGAAATTGGGCCCCTGTATTAGGAACAAACTCGAGTCGATGGGTTGATATTGAAGTCGTTGCGAACTTGAATCTAGTCTTGAAATCAAGTCGGAAATTTTGTGTGCGGTCTAGTTGCGGGGATGGTGCACACATTCTCGATCACAATTTGTGTGTGAGTCAGTCGCAACTACCGTCTTGAATATTTTGTACCCAGCTTTGTACATATGCAATTGGACTTGCTACCAAAATTGGACGGAGCAGTTTGGTTGGTTAAGAATCGTGAAGACATGAGTATTCATCATATCTTCAGCCTATGGCAAGTCACGTGAAGCAAAAGGAGCTACCAGGCGCCACTTCATTCTTTGATAGGGGGTTTATTATTATTTATTAATAACATTTTATGATAATGCATTGGTCAAATTTATCTTAACAGAAAGTTAAACAATTGTTACAATGACCTTAAAATATTATGCTCATTTTACATTGATGTTGGCAAATAAACTGTGATAAAAAAGCCAACAGAAAAGATACACTCCCACGTTTATAATGAATTATTTCAATTTTGTCAGACGAGCTACCATTGGCCCTCTCTTTGGCAACTTTTGCATATGCAATGTATAATTTACCATATATGAATATTCAGCTGGGAACAAGCTACTCAAGTTGTTAGAGCTGACGGACCTTGCCATGCGCTACCTACGACCGTTGCATAAATGTATAATCGCACTGTGACTGTTGCATGAACGGCAGGTTGTGTGTTTGTAATAGGTAGCGCTGGCAAACATATAGACACTGACTAACGACTTGTCATCAAGTCTAACCTGTATAAGATCTAGACAGATCTAGATTTTCAAGGGATTATTATGACCGGTTTTCCAAACTAGTCTTTCGGAGAATATCTTTCAAACAGGAACGACAATGGTGAGAGCGTTCAACTGAGAGGCGCTTTGTTAACATTTGGGCGTTGCTGGAGTAACCTTTTAACCCTTACTTTAATGCTTGAAATATGACTGGTTTTTTTCTCTGCCAGGTATCATGTATTTTTTTTTTCTAACTTAGACGTATGGCGTGTCATGGCGGATTGCTTCTTGTGTTACAGGTGCAATCAGAATCCAGATTTGGTTCTCATTTCGAGCAATGGCAATTAACGAACAACCTAAACCAAAACAATTTCCGGTATTTGATTTGTGTCTGAAAAACTCAGAAAGAAGGGATTGCTTGGGATTGAGTCCAGATTGAGTGATTACTATGTGCAACATTGAAAACCCCTCAAAAATTCGTTGTAAAGGGGATGTGACTTCACTGAAAACTATTATTTTTTAGTAATTTATTATGCCAACAGTCTTATTCTCAAAGACCTTCGTAATGGAACGTGTAAAGAGAAAGGCTCGGTTTGAAAAAAGAACTAAACATTGATTTTATATGCAGATCAGTCTTAATTGTTAAGCGAAAGTGGCAGTACAGTAATGTTAACAACTCATCTTAAGATGAATCAGAGTACTTCGTGAAATCGAATCCTGGCTCGGTTTCACGAGGCACCAATATTTTATCATTAAAGGTAGTTGTTAATATAGCCACAGTGATTTGAACCTTTCTTCGCTTCCTTTTACGCTTTAACTTGAACACTTAAATTGATCAAAAAAAAATCCAATGTGTTCATTGAGAGTATAAATTAAAATGGAACTCCGAAAGGTTTATATAGATCTTTATTGTCTTTTTCTTTTCGGGCGTGTCAAACTGTGTCCCTTCCATTGTGAAGGTTAAATGTTTTGAAACAGAACTCCATTTCATCGTACACTCCAAAAACGCCTTTATTTTTATTTTATTATTTTTGTTTTAATGATATTATATCACCTGACATCACAAGGCTGGGCGGCCGCTTAAAGTGATGGCTACGCTTAACTGATTTGGGCTGTTGACCCAAATCAGCTTTTACCAGGGGCACGTTGCCACCTTCTCACGCCGGGAGTTTTAAGAGTGTACATGTATTAAGTTTAATGAAACCTTCCCGTCGATACTGAGTTGCATCTGCTGACCGTGAAAACGTATACAACCTGAGAGAAATATTCATTTGTTTTCGTCCAGATTTTTTGTTCTTGGGGTTTCGGCCATCCATCCACCGAAACCACCTTTCTTTTTGTCGATATATTTTATTGTTAGGGGTTTCGACCTAGTAGCCGACACGCCTATTGATTTAGATCATTGTTTTTATTTTTATTTTATTTAATTATTTAATTATTTACTTTATTTGTTTTCTTTCTTTCTTTCTTTCTTTCTTTCTTTCTTTATTTATTTATGTATTTATTATTTATGTATGTATGTATTTATGTATGTATGTATGTATGTATGTATGTATGTATGTATGTATGTATATGTATGTATGTATACATGTAATGGTAATACCATCAGAGTGGGACAGTAGAACAAATGAAAACAAAAGAGACAAAGAGACATTTCTCCTACAACAATCGGTATAAGTAAAGAAAAACAAAGCCACAAACGAGTTGCTACAGGCGTTTCGCGACTTCGCCGCTCTCGCGCTGACCTTTTTCGTGCGTGTGATTTGGGGGCGCGGCGTGCGCCAGATTGAGCTACAGCTACCGCGGGTCCGGGTGACAGACGAGCACACAGTGCCCCTCGTGATTGCACTGATCTGCGCGCTTGCTCGCTAGGGTTAACTCTACACTGAAAAACCTCAGAACGCCTAACGCGTTTATAACTTGAACAGTCTTACTGTAATAAACACTTAACGTGTTTATAAATTGAATAATCTTAAATTCGTGCGTTTTAAAATTAAACACTTGGTGTGAGTAAATGTGTTTATGCGTTTAAAGGGCTGGTTGGGTTTAATCACAGAACATATGTAACCGTGATTAAACGTAACGCGTTTATGAATTAAATACTCTGACATCATGCGTTTTAAAATTAAACACTTTGTGCGAGTGCTGGTACGTGTTTATGTGTTTTAAACACATAAACACAAAGGTTGGTTGTGTGTGTTTTAATCGCTAATTTTATAAACAAAACTTTTAAAACTAAACACCCTGTGTGTAATAATGTGTTTACTGTGTAAAAGAGCAGGTTGTGTTTACTCACAGAACATCTTTCACTGAATAAACGTTACGCGTTTATAAATTAAACGATGTAAAAACAATGCGTTTTTGAAATTATAAATTTGGTGTAAGATGCTGTATTGACGTGTTTATAGGGCTCGTGTTTTATGACAAACCATCTATCACTGAATAAACGTAAGGCGTTTTTAATTGAATAAACATGAAAATCATGCGTTTTAAAATGAAACACTAAGTGTAATACTGCAGTGTTCATCGACTGGATGCGTTTAAAGGACAGCTTGTGATTAATCGCAACATCAATTACCGAACCGGTGAATAAACGCAACGCGTTTATATTAAATTGAATAATCGAAGTACTTTCCCAATTCAAAATGCATACACCACAAATCACACACAATTTACTGAGATTATCACTGGTAAATGGCATAAATGAATGCCAGACAAAGCGTGCGTGGGTACCAGGCAAATTTTGCGCGCGTTGGGCCATTGGCCCCTTGCCAAGTTGTCCTAGTGTGGCCGCGCCGGTACGGTGTACATTGTACATAATAATGTGACGCGCGCAGCGCCTAAGCTTACACTCACGTACTGGCAGCCATTATTTTGGGTTTTGTACGGATGAGAGGTTTGACTATCAAGGCGAGAAATTCGTGTCTCCTGCCATCATTCAAGGCTACATTTTACAGGTTTGTATGATGGATAATAATAACAATTGAGTTCGCTTTAAAAATGTAATATGAATAGATGAATTTGCATAGGCCTGATTTGTAAACAAATGGTTTGTAACTGTGTTGATTCTTGCGCAGTTTCCAGCTTGTTGTAATGTTCTTGTATTGTTTTTGTTAGTCATGTAGAATAGTTGTCAAAACGTGATACAATGTATGAACAGAAGTTCAGTTATATTAAAGGCAGTAATATAAGGAGAGACGTATGTCACTTTGAAGGGTAAGCTGCAGAGAAAAGATGTTCTACTAGTACTGCTTAGCATGCTTAGTACTACACTAGCCACGTGCACTTTTTAGTCGGTGATCAGGTCTTCTGCATTCTTGACACGCTTTTGTTGTGGGCTAAGCTCAATTCTATTTTTTAGTGTCTGATTGATCAGCAGTTTCTGTCTTTGATCAATAACGGCTGAAAATCATGCCTTTACATTTGGCTATATTTATAGGGACACATGTTGTAAAGCTCTACCTGAACTACACTTTTGCTCTTATGTTTTTTGCAGGAAAAGCAAAATTTGAGCTTCCACATGATACGGTGGCGACCGAGGATGACGGTACTGCGTTTGAGGAAGATGAGTTCTGCAAGGACTAGAAGCAGGAACAATTTTGCTTATTTTGAAAACTGAAGAAACATGGATGTCATCATCTGCCACTTTTTGATCTAGAGTATCCGAAGATATACTCACAATTGTTGGGAACTCTGCAGACCCACATCGTTCCCAGTGTCCCTTTTGAAGGGAAAAAAGTGTCAAATACAATATTTTCAATACTGTGCTACATCGAAGAATGGTAGCTGACAAGTAAGGTGAACTAGTTACTAATTTGTAACAGATTTGGATCAGAAGAGTTTAAGTTGCTAGTTTTAGCAGGTTTGTTAGGAGTGTTCTTTATATTAAGAGTTGTTATAAAACTTATGCACAGGTCAAAGGTGATCTTTCGACGAGTGTGCGTCTTTGACTTATGTTGACAAACACCTAAATCTTGTGTACTCAAACGTCGGCTTAAAATTGTTGGGATGTTGACAACCTAAACATAGTGATAATTATAAACACGTTATTGTGTTTAAAAAGTGTTACGCGGCTGTAAACACGCCAAAGCATTTATATGCTAAACACCTAAACACAATTTAAACACTATGTAAACACTATGTACGTTTCAAAATTAAACATCTGAAATGCCGATAAACATGTACAAGTGTTTACTTATTAAACAGTGATTGTTTTGTAATAAACGCACCATGTATTTAAATTAAAAACATGTTGAGAGAATAAACTTGTGGAGTTTAACTGTTAAACACTTGTCCTTGTTCAATTTAAACGTGTCCATGTTGTAAATGGCATTTATTTTAAAAACGCGTCCAAACGTTTAAAAAGTGTTACGTTTTGGTGTTTATTCATGTGTTTAGATCATAAACATTAGGTTTTACAGTGTAGTTAGCTTGCGGGGTGGTAGTGGGGAGCAGTGATGGATGGAACGATCAGAATGCTTGGGTAGGACGATTTGTGAACACACGATTTTCATGGTTTATTAACCATGATTTGTAAACACGATTAATTTGGTTTATAAACCATGATTTGTGAGCACACGATTTTCATGGCTTATATGATTTGTGAACACACTATTTGTATGGTTTATAAACCATGATTTAAGATGCTTCAGTTATTATGGTTTATAAGCCACGTTTACTTATGAATTAATTTTTTAATTCATAATAAAACGTGATGTACAGACCAAGTTTTATGATGAATTCAGTTTTCGGGATTAAAAAGCCAGAAACAAATTTTTGCAAAACTTTCTATGGTTTACATCTTGTTACAACCCATAGTAAAAATATGTCAAAAATACGCTAAAAACAATTAATTGGCAAACAGCGCCCCATATTTATAGACCTGTATTTATATATTTCGCAATTGCCTTGGGCCTCCCCTCAGTAATTTGAAGAGGTTTCGAGTGAAAGTAAACTATTGGAATGCAACTGGTAACGAAGTTTAATAGATGGCCCAATAGATTAATCAAAGAAAAAGGACAGACGGGTTGGAGTGTTGACGATAAATTGCATTATGAGAATGCCTGTTGAACGGGGCTACTGAAGCCAATGTAGAGGTTCCACAGAGTGGCAGTACATGGCAAAGACGGACGAAGGGCCAAAGATGAGAATATCCTTAACACACTGCCTTAAACTCAACCAAGCCGAAATCATTGACAGTCAAACAAGTGTATCCATTTTATTTCGATTACATTTCACCAAAGTGAATTGATCTACTTTCTTGTGACAACACTAAAGTATGTTCACATAAGGCAGGAAAATTCGTGTTCAATTCGTAAAGCCACGTCGACAAATTTAGGACGTATTAAAGAGAAAAACAACGTTAGATAGACAGACAGTTTTGAATGGGAAACTTTGCTTTGGTTGATGTAAACGAGTGACAGAATGCAATTCTAAGGTGCGTTGGCAAAGCAAAGGCTCGATATTGAGACCAAACCAAGGTACCATCCCGTACGTAGACAAGGTACGTTGGGCCGCGGCTACGCCCTTCTATCAGAACGAGCTCAAAAGTATTTTTTCTAACCTAATCCAGCGTCGATCTGTTTTGTAATTAGATCATTTGATTTCAAAGAGACACAGTTTGGTAGTTATTTTTTTGTGGTTCAGTTTTGCTTGTGTTCGCTTGTCATCTTTTAGTTCATTTCTGAAAAATACCCCCCCCCCCGGTTAGGCGTTGTTGCGTTGTTTTGTTTATATTGTTGTTTAGTTGTTAACAGTCGTCTGTTAAGGTTAAGATACGTTTCAGTTAAAACATTTATAACTGTTGAACTCACATATCATATTTCATCAATCTTAGTTTATTCACATTTTGTACAAAGTATTGTTTCTCATTACAATATTATTTATTTCCCCTGTTTTTTATTTTTTTAAGCCAGTTATTTAAACAGAATTGAAACACTATACTGAACGGCACTTGGTTTATGTTTTTTAAATTTACCTTCTGAGAAAAAAATTATGTTGCGTCAAGGTGAAGTTTAACCGTCCGTTTGCTTGGCTGTAGGACGAGTTTCGCACAATTAAACCACTACCGGCATGCTGCTTTTTTACCGTTTAAAAGATTTGTTGTCCTTGTAAAAGTTGTGAACAGGAATAAGCCACATCAAAAGACAATTACCGAAGATTTGAATTATAGAGAAATAAGCAAGGTAACCTCACCGAGTCATTTGATTCTCTCAGAAATTGCAGCAAGTGTGAAACGAACACTTGGCGGCGATAGTTTTAGTAAGAATTCCAAGTGTTGTTATTTTTTACCTGGGAACTGGCTCTTTAATGTCACATTGTAAGTAATTTGTTACGCTACCGGGGACGGTAGCGTAACAAATTACGGTACAAATTACGGTATTGGAACCAGGCTTCCCCATTGAGATATATCATTATAAATGTTAATTTCCACTAATCTGTTTTACAACGTTGACCCATAAAGGGAGTAAGTTGACGCTCTAGCTAACTCTAATTTCGCAAGTGACTGCTGCGGCTCAAACTAATGTTAATGTTCAATTAACAAACGTATCGTCACGTCAGCACACAAACTTGGGAGATCAGAGGCACCGTGCAAAAAAAAAAAAAAAAAAAAAAAAAAAACGCGGGTACGCGGCGTGTCACGTTGATTTAGTAGTAGGAAGTGTTTTGACTGACAACACAGTATAATCAGGTCTGAATTTTACGACTTGAATTGGAAAATGCAAGATTGGCAGGTTTCCTACTGTAACAAGACAAATAACACATTTTTAGTTCTCACTAATTAATAATAATATAGCAATTTAAAGCGCAACATATCCACCTAAAAGTAGGCGCTCAAGGCGCAACAATGAAGACAATCAAATTTACCAGGAAAAAATACACGGTGCCGTTGTAGGCAAAACTGACATGAAGTGGGTTTGAGGAAAGCTTTGTACATCATAGAAACCGAGGAAGGTAGTTCCAAAGATTGGGGCCAGCAGTACCGGAAGAACTATCTCCCCAGGAGCGCTATCATCTCCGTGCGGTCAGCAAATGTTGACTTACTGAACGAAGACAAGCTCGACTGCACGGAGCTAATAAGGCCTGGGCTCAATTTTATGGCTCTGCTTGCCGTAAGCAGAGAATCGGCACTTTATGAGGCATGGAATTCCGCGCTTACGTCAAGCCTATTTCACGAGTTAGCTGGGAATATTTCCTTGTGCGCGTGCCTATTTCATGTTTAGGCATTTTTGGCCTACACAGCTAGCGCAGAAATTCGGTGGTAAGCAGAGCGGTGAAATTTGGCCTGATGAGTTGAGATAAATATGGCGGTGCGATACCGTTTATTGAGCGGTAGATTTAGACCATGATTTTGTTAATTATTCTAAAATTTGTCAGAAGCCATTGAAGATTTTATAAAATTGAGGTCACATGTGAAGAGCGTCGAGAACGCGTGTTTAGGTTTGCAGCTGTGTTTTGTTTCATAATCAACTGGAGAAGGCCATGTTGTTTTTGCCTATTCCAAGTCCCGTTAATGTGCATCAGATAAAGTTGAAGTACAACTTACCGGCACTTGCTGAGTGAAGAGTAAGCGCAAACACGAACACAACTGCCAATAAGGGCACATACGCTCCCTCGAGGCGTTCCATTTTCGCTCCCTTTAATCCTCCAAGCAATAACCTTGCTATTGACGTCTTTATCAAAATCGAAACTCGAAAGTATTATTTTTTTCTTTCGACCTCACGGGTTGACGTCGACTTCGGGTATGCAGTTTTATCGATAATCACTGTACTTCTTAATTGTATTGCCTTTTAACACTAGCAAGGTGTTTATTGCCATGCCCAATATCACTCAACCGTGATCTAAACACAATAGCCAGGAAGCCGTCGGCATTTTGAACAGAAAAGCTTTCTTGCTTTGTGTTTGTGTTCGTGATGTTATCCCACACACTAATAATGTGGGACAATACCATGACATTTAGACTTTTTGTGGTTTGGTATATTTTTATTTTTTAGAAGCTGATGGTCGTAGCGCTGGCACGCTGCCAAAACGAGAGCTATGACTTTTGAGTTACGCTAACAAGACAATTTCAATGGGCAAGAAACGATTAGTTTTCGTTACCGTTATATAAAGACACGGAGCTCTGCACACAGACTTTGTTCGTTCAGTTTTCACGAATTTTCAAATAATTAACTGCCCTTTTAATTAAAAGGTAATTTAATATACAAATAATAACATATTTGCTTGTAAATATACTAAAAATAACTGCTGGGGGAAGACTGCAATGAGAGTTATTGATACTACAGTGACGTCATGGTTATTCTGAGGGTCCATTTCAGGGGCTGATTATTTTCAAAGCATCATAACTCAAATCTCAACTTATTTACAACCCATGGCTGCATACATGTTTCTGCGGTAGGTTTGTGGCCGTAATAGGCTCTATATTCTTCATAATGTTGTGATTTGTTCAGCTCTCAATGTAAAAAAACACCGTTTTTGTTCGTACTCTATACAGTTGTCTGCCGTGCGTACGCGTACAATCTCACGTGTGAAGTGTGGCGCACAACGCGCATATCGTACGTTGTGTTTGCACATTAGCAATGTGCAGTTAAGATACGGTGACAATCATATCACTTTTGTAACTTGGCATCATTTGTCCGCGCCGGTGTTACAGTAAACATTTAGCGAGGGTGTGTCCAATACTTTCGTGAAGAGTGGGCAGGTAAAATTAGGTCATTCTAGCTTTTGACTTTGGTTCAACTCACTTAAGAACACAGCGGAATGTGTTTAAACATGTCAAAGACACTTTTGTTAATATCGAAGAGCAAACCTTACAAATAAAGTACATTATTTTTTGCTGGTAGCCATGAGGTTTCCTCCGAGTTTTTACTCATCGAGTTTTATCTCAGGTTGTCAAATCCCGAGGGACAAACTGCCGATAAAGTGATGCGCAATAAATTATTGAATAAGCGTCTGTATAATGTGTAAAATTATTCAAATGACAGTCAACGAACCTAGTCTTCCATTTTTGGCGTTAAAAGGTTGTGTAATCCCTTTGGACAGTTTAGTGGAAAACATATGTATGTATAAGAAAAATAATACGAAGTCAAAGAAGAACACTGCCTTCAAATAATCCAGTTACAGCAGGTTCAGTATGCTGCTGCAATATTCCTTGCTACACATTCACGAGGATCATCCCATAGCAAATGACGTGTAAAAATCGTTTTACAGGGTTTCCTCAGTGTACGAAATATCTGCCTGTAACTTGTTGAGTCCTCATTATTTGAGCTCCTCGTGTGGGTACGTCATTTTGTTAATTACCCTCCCCTCCCCCATCCCCTTATTTACACCCTCTTCCACTTGTCATTGAAAATGATCACCTATTGATGATCGTATCAACGTGAAACAAATACAAACTCGTTTTAAAACACGGCAAACCCTTTTGCCGTGTTGCTAGTCAAAGTATTAACAAGTTACGCAAACTCTAAGAACCCACCGTTCAGAATTGACCCAGATTCTGGGTCCTAGGGGTGGGGGGGCTGATGATTTTGGGGTCAGTATGGCCAAATCTACGTCACTTAATGGCCCAGGATGGGTCAAACGGCATCAATCAGCCTGACCCGGTAATAGGTCAGGCCCCTTGAAACACTGAAACCCTATAAATTCTGACCGGAGTTTCGGTCGGTCTACCGCTGCCCAATGTTTTATTTAATGCTTCAAAAATACGTGAACAGCTGTGGTAAATACTGATCAATTCTTGGATCAGACCTAACCCAATAACATTTTTGATCACCGTTTTTGCAGTGAAAGAGTTTTAACACTTTTGTATAAGAAATTAGGGAATAGGATGTAATATTCAGCTTTCCGTTTGTGGTATTCATTGCATCTGCGCTTTCAAACAATTATTCCATAAAATAGCATTCCTTTATTCCGATAATTAATGTCAATCATCGATACAGGGCGTTTAAATGATTACATTTAGTTCACTTTTACAGCAGAAAGAGAATAAATTTCACAAGGTAAAAAAAATGCACAGCGTTTAAACTTGACATCCTTGGAAATATGTTGGGTTTGAAAGACAAATGCTTGCCAAAACGAAAGACCCGACACACCCACTTTGTTTCCGTAAAATATGTTGTTCTTAGCTCGTTCAATTTGTACCATACTATTTATATTATCGAGCGGTAAATAACAAAGTGGTCTCGCATCAACAGGGATAGGTAGTATTATTAGCGATTTTAAAATGTTTGCAAGTAATTGTTAGCAAATTGTAAGTGTTGAAATACTGTTTGGTATTTACCTTGTTAATATTGTTAATGAGGTTGTTGTTATAAATATTTGTTTTCTGGTAATAAAGTTTTCAGTTGCCAATTGGGTATTAGGCCTACCTGTATTTTTAATGCGGACACAATAATAAAGAAATAATATATGTTCAATGTAGCAGTCAACTCAAAACTGAATATGACTTCTTCGGACTTGTCTCACTCAGTGACATTGTACTGCATTGTCATTTCTTGAGTTTAGTTAAGGCAACACTTGTGTTGTTAATGTAGACAACTTGAGCCCTTTTCATGTGGATATTAATGTGTTGAATTTGTTTTCTTTCATTTTTAGCATTTGAGTCTGGTCTTGTAAAAGAAATGCTCCTGTAAATGTTTTAACTAAAGGTTAGAGGTCATGTGAAGTCACGAAGTTCGGGCCCAGGGCCCACTTTCAGAAAGCCTGCTTAGCAGAAACAGGTTACCAGCCAGCAAACCATAAAGTTTAAATGGTTGCTATTAAAGTAAATACATTTGCCAAGCAGAATATTCTGCCTAACGGCTTTTTGAAATTGGGCCCCTGTAATAGGAACAAACTCAAGTCGATGAGTTGTTATTGAAGTTGTTGTTAACTTGAATCAAGTGAGACGGATCTAGATTTATAATGGATTATTTTGACTGGTTTTCCAAACTAGTGTTTCAGAGAATACCAATCAAACAGGAACGACAATAATGGTGAGAACGTTCAACAACTGAATGGCGCTTTGTTAACGTTTGGGCGTTGCTGGAGTAACCTTTTCACCCCTACTTTATTGCTTTAAATATGACTGGTTTTGTGTGTGTGTTTTTTTCTCTCCCAGGTATTATGTATTTTTTTCTCACTGAGACGTGCGGCATGTCTCGGCCGATTGCTTTTTGCGTTACAGGTACAAAGAGGAACGACAATGGTGATAATTTTCAACTGAAAGGCGCTTTGTTAACATTGGGCGTTGCTGGAGTAACCCTTTGAACCCTACTTTATTGCTTGAAATATGACTGTTTTTTTTCTCTGCCAGGTATCATGTATTTTTTACTAACTTGGACGTGTGGCGTGTCATGGCGGATTGCTTCTTGTGTAAACAGGTGCAATCAGAATCCAGGTTTTTAAAATCAGGTAATCTTAAACTTGACCTACCAGCAGTACAGGGCCGATTACGTAAGAATTGATCATAAAGGAAGACCCCTATTATAGTGTGTATAGTAGGATTTTGGAAATCTTACTACACTGGGGTTATACAACTATAAACCCATAAGTATAGATCCCAAGACCTTTTAGAAGGTGTGTAAATGAATCCAGAAATAATAATTTTCAAAAAGTCGATTCTATTGTTATTTTGGGTAATTTGTTTGTCTAAATACAGGTCTAATGCATACTGTATTGCATCACGCTAACTATAGTGAATATTATGTTTTGGGAAATCATGCTACACCTGGGGTATAAAGCTATTCTGTCTTAAATTAGATTTTCATGTTAATTTTTCCCTACTAATTAGAGTAATAAAGGTAACACTTGAGCTCTGACTCTATCTTCACGGAAATCTGGTCTCCTTTTTTTTCTTTTTCTTTTTTTAATCTTTGGTCTTCATTAATTCCACCCTTGGATATATATCTCCTTGCACCATCTACTTGGAAACCGTAAGACATCTGTAAGGGAATACAGGTTTTTCTCAATCGTGTTTCATATAAGGTCTAATTACCAAGCCAACAACTACCGCTGAGATGTTTAGTGGCTAACATTTTTATGTAATGACTTTGGTCCTCTTCCCTTTCAGGAAACACCCCACCCCACCCCCACAAGTGGAGGTTTGTTTCAGCTTTGTGTCTGTTACCTTGAAAAAAAATTTCCACATGTCAAACAAGTCTCTCACAGGCTTACTGATGATTGATATCAAACCTAGCTGCGTAGGATTTACAAAGCTGTTTGTGTACAAACCAATGGCCGCCCTCCCGACCACAGGATTTGTTATGAGATTATCACGGCGAAAGAAGTAATTGTGTGCAAGTAATAACTGCCATATGTTTCCGTATGGTATGACGATGGACTGCCGTAAAAAACTGATTTTTTGAAATTATCATGAAGACCAACAGAGCATATCGATCGAAACGTTGAGTTGTCTAACTATTGATTCTTAGAACAACCACTACTCAGAATAGTTTTTACCTTACATGGCGTCACCACAAAACCTCTGAACACCTGATTGTACTCATCACACCATGCAAAGTTTTGCATAATAACATGCAAAGACATGTATGATAAGTCCACATTATCATTTGATTGTAATCTAGACCTCATGCACACACAATGATGCACAGGTTACCACTAACACTAACAGAGCCCAAATTAGATATTCGGCTGGAAAACGGCAGTCATCTTGAAATACTACTTAAAATCATTAAAATGATCAAAGGTAGATGTTAGCAGGAAATCAGGAGGCTATTTTGGAAAGTAAAGGCAATCTTGGAATTGGAACTTGGCTGCTTTATTTGCTTTACTGGCATGCATATTTAGTGAACATCATCAAAAATGTTATGCTGAGAACATTATGTTTATACCAACAGTAGGCTTCTGGGCAAACGTTGAAATAATGGGGTTAATAATAACTAATATGTAGTCTTACCCTACTCTATGCCATTGGTGGTTACTGGCCTCCTGGTGTCCTGATACACTGGTCCTTGTTTACTCTAGTCACTTTGTAAATGTTAAATACTATACACGATACCTAATAGTTTAACAGATAGTTGCTGTCTAGGAGCGGTATACTGCAAATTCAGTCCCCATCCAGCCTTTGGACGACCATTTACTAAACGCTAACCCTAAACAGAATAACGTAAGAATATCAGCTAACATGGAGTTTTAGACGTGTCTCCGTCGGAAGCTGGAGAAGAGTGAGAGAGTCTTTTGTATCCGTATGTTTTAAACTGGCATATGTACAACAATTAAACAATTAACGTGTGCTCTGGGAATGCACAAAAGAAGTTAATTAACTACATTCCTTTACATTACACTGTGTTCTTTTTTACTCTCCCAAGCTCAGATAGAAAGTCTATCGTGGCTATTCACAGTTGACATTCCAATAACAGTTGCACAAAGGGAACGGCAACAGTCTCTTCATGTAAGCACTGTAAATTGGGACATGTGTTTGGCAGCCGTTAATGGAATTTCACTACATAAATTTACATACAATTATTGTCTATAACAAGCATTGATTTGATTTCGGCAGTAAAATGGCAACCATTTTGAAACAAATTACAGCCACCCTTTATTTTGTTCCTGTCAAATGTATTTGGAAAATATGCAGTGATCATATCCATGCAAATATGACGAAATAATGATGTCATTTCAACTACTATCAGGGTGTGTGCTTCAGGGCAAGAGCGGCAATTTTTAATTTACGCAAATTATGTGTATTTCCCTTACTTCCCTTCTTCTACATTTTTGATAAGTTGTTCGGGAAGGTTTCAAGAGACACTTGCATGCCAATATGATGTGACATTGGTATCATTTATACTACTATCGAAAATCTACGACAATTTCGAACATCTACGACAATTAATTACTCTTGCGCTCTGGTCTGTGTTCATAGATACCAAATACATCAATGCATTCACATAGTAACTTCAATGACTTTCTAGATGCTGCTATCCGTGATTCCGTTCCAAAGGTCACTTAATCAAAATCCCGTCACACACATTGGATTACTCTAGAACTCGAGAATTGATTTAAAAAAACAAACACACACAGGCAGTTCAATTTAGCCCGAAAATCCGGTCGTTCATTTGATTGGATTTGGTACAAGATTGCTCGTGTAAGAGTTCAAAAAAACATCCGTAAGGCTTACAAGATTAATGCTAATAAGTTGTTTGAGTCTAGTGATAGCGGACGTAAATGTTGGTCCTTTGTAGAGAACGTAAACAATCCCCTCCTCCTTTTTCATTTTATCATAACAATTATAAACTGACCAGCCCAGACAAAAAATCCTCTGCATTTAGTGCATCGGGTCCTATTCCTCACAGTCCCCCGCCTTGCTTGTTGCATATTCCTGAGTTATCTCATATCTCAGTTTCTGCTGGCCAAATTGCTGCTTTGCTTACGAAACTTCCCTCTTATAAGCATCCTGGAGCTGAATGTATCTTGCCGAGTATTCTTAATTAAATTTTATCAGAATACCTCATTCTCTCATTTTGCTTTATAACGCATCACTGAGCACCCGTCATTTGCCAGATGCTTGGCGGGGCACTAATATTACTCAATTGTATAAGAAAGGCGATAAGTCATCGTTGTCTAATTATTATAGACCTGTAGCTCTTAAATCACTGCTATGCAGAGTTCTTGAGCACAGTATATATGACCCTATAAATAATTAGTTCAACACTTTTGGTCTTCTGTATCCCCATCAGCGAGGCTTTGTTAAACACAGGAGTTGCGTTACACTGCTGGTCAACTCTTCACTCTTGGTCATCTATCCTAGATGCACGCCGTCCCTCCAGAGTAGATGCCGTTTTCTCAGACTTAAGTCGAAAGCATGTGACACAATGCCTCATCACATTCTACTTGCTTTAAAACGGCATGTACTTCTTTCAATGACCAGGGCGAGTTGTTGCATTGGGTTTGATCTTTTCTGACGGTTCGGAGACGGCGGGTACTATTCAGGGGCGGATCCTCCTCTTGGGTTGACATTATTTCTGGCGTGCCGCAGGGCAGTTTTCTTGGGCCGTTACAGTTCAATCTTTTTATGAATGGTTTATCCCATTCAATTTCCTCTATAGTTGTATTTTTTTTTACCCCACTATAAATAACCCTAGTGATGAACACACGCTTCAACAACTAGTCCGATGTCAATGAAATGACTTTCAATGTCAGTAAAACCAAATTTATGCATATCACTAGATGCAGGCAATTAAACCCTCTTTACAAATACTATTATTATATGCTTAGGTACACTTCCAATCTAAACTACTAAATCGATTCAGTACTTGAGGCTTACAATTAACTTCAAAATCACAAGGGCCACACATACCTCCTCCCCAGTAACAAGAGCCAATCGCACCATAGGATTCATTTTAAGAGCAATCGCCAGGGGTTCCTGCATGTCTTCCTGCATGGCACCCATATAATTCAATCCAACGAAATCAGCTTGAAAGGGTTCAAAGAACAGCTACCCGACTTGCTCTGAAACAAAGACGTGGATAAATGCCTCACGATGATAGATTGCTTCACCCTGGCATCCTCTAAGAAACAGGCGTGACTGTTTGCTCAGCGCCTTTGCGTGCAAGGTTTTACATGGTACTTCACACTGCGAATCAGTTCTTGCTAGTAATTCCAATCTTCGTCATCTTGACTCGCTCAAATTCCGCCATCTTCCTGCTCGCACTGACTCACTATTCCGTTCACCTTCCCATCGTTTTCCCAGATTGTGGGACAGTTTTCCTCCCCACACTAGGGAGGCTGCTGTGATAAATCCTCGTTCAACATTTCTCCGCAATCTAAATAAAAGACTTAAATTTAAACACAGTGTTGCAATTTATGTTCACTTTGGAGCATGCGGATCTTGAACATAGCCATTATTTGTTCCAATTTCCTGTTCTTTGTGTTGAGCATGGAGGTTTGAGTTAATCCTTCAGTTATAAAGGTCACGCAAGGGGAAGCATGCTTTCGAGCAACATTAATTTAGTTCGCTTTTGTTGTCCCTGACCCGCGTGACTTTTCGATGTTTTTCCCGTGTTTTCATTCCCAGTTTTCTGGTTTTGTTCCCCTCCTGCGTGCTCCATCCTCATTCGCTCAATTCGTTTCGGTCCCTATCTGCTATTTCCTTTTTCTTCTTTTTTTTTTTTTTTTTTAATGTTTTGTTCTCAATTTGTATTTACTCATTTCTCATTTTTGCTTTTGATTTTTATTCGTTCACATACTTGTTTACTTATTTTTTCACACGTATTAGTGTTCATCTTTGTATGGCCTATTTATTTGTTCGTATGTTTTCTATTGTTCATTTTATTTTTTTTTTTTTTTTTTTTACTTCTTTGTTCATCTTCTTGTATATGCTCTTTTGTAATTGTGTTTTGTTTGTTTTGGTCAAATAAATACAAATTATCACTTTAAGAAATATACTTTAGTCAAAATAGAGGGCCAAAGCGGCCATTCACTTTGCTTTTCTTTGCAAATTGTGCATACTTCCGATACTCTCTTTTTCTGTTTTGGGGGATATGTTGTTTGGGAGGATTTTAAGAGACTTTTGCAACATATTTTCTTTTTTTTTTTTTTGCATATTTGACCAGGTCAAACAACGGATAGCCTAGACTAAAAATTCAGGATCAGGTACAGAGCCTATTATTCCCGTACTAGATAAGTAATCAAACCGCAAGTGGTTCGTTCCCGATCATTGAAACAACGGTTGGGTTGATAGACTGTGGAATTTTTCCTATGAACAATAGTGGTAAGATTTAAACACTCTTTTCCCTAAAAAAAACCCCAAGTTTTACTAAGAAGAAAAAAATAAATAAAAAAAAATTGATAGAGGGTGCGCTTTTTGTTCTTGAAATCATCCCGACAGAGGGCGTGCTTTTCGATCTTGAAATCCTCCCGACAGAGGCCGCGCTTTAAACTTTTGAATTCGTCGCGGCTCATTAGACACGACTGTCTGAAGCTACGAATCTAGCCTAACCATCTGACGTCACACTGCTAGGTTCGTGAATAACGCCAGAAACCTGCCTTGAGCATCTGGCCTGATCCTGCCAGATGTCCCATTGTCGCATTTATTTCACATGGACGTTTGCAGTCAATTCACACGTTCATAATTATGTACACAAAATGAACACAATGTACAAACAATCAATATGGAAACAGTGCTTGCAAACGAACCAAAAGTGCAAGCTGACAAACTACGTCACCTCGGACCAATCATAACACAAAATATGGTAAGCTTACTACAATGCACGTTTATCAGATTGGAGTTGATCAATTTCGATGAGAAGATCTTGGAACCAAGACTAGGTTGTTGCTTTACACTTGATACTTGATTGAAAAACCACGTGACTTCTGTAACAATGTCAACGCGAATATAAAACTTATTTTGTGCAAAATCTTGGTTGCACACTACATTATGAATCGGTCATGATGATTCAAGTTCTCAAAACAATATATGATATACGAATGCAAAGTTTTATTATACTACACTATAAAGGTAACAAAAGGTATAAAATCTAAAACGTTTTATTCAAGTATCCATCTCACACATATTCTAGTATGGGTTATAACATTTTTATCTTAAAAAATCAGCATTGAGCTTTATCAATATCACTCCTTATCACTGTTACGCCTATACTATATTAATAATTTCTTTATTTTTTTAATTGTGATACCGAGTACATTATGTTTAATGTTATACGTTCGAAAACCAATTTCCAATCAAGTATACTATTGTTTTCGATACTTGTTTTAATTGTGGTAACGTAATTAATTTTAGGCTACCTAATTTGTCTATAGTTTACAAAGTTCGCAACTCTTAATATAAAAGGAACGATGAGAATCTTTATTTTAAAAATCTGAGTAAAAATCCTCAACCTAAACTGTTGTAGGGGCACAATGGCTTATGATTGGGCACTTTGAGCTTTACACATCGATTGTTATCATATCCATACAGTTGGGAAGATATTTTAAAAGTATAATATGAAGATTCACATAAATATTTCTTGAAATTGTGTGGTTCTTGTGCACATTGATGACAGAACGTGGTCTGCTTTTTTGTGGAACCAAATGTTTACTCCACAAAATAGTTCCACTGGTCGTATTTCAAGAGGCAATTTTGTTAATTATTTTTTATCACTACTGACTAGTTACATCATACTCCAGGCGTTTTTAAGTGCATGAACATCTCTTAAAAAGATAAGGAGTAATTAAAAAAACCTAAACTTTTGAGAGAGATGAGGGTAGTATGCCCCTTTAGAATGCAAAACCGTTTTCATCAGGCTTCATGTCAAGCCGCTAACTTTCTGTCAAATTAGTTTTATTTGCTCATTCATTACATAAAAAAAAGGTAAAATTTATTTACTTCTAACCTTGTATAAACACATCAAAGACCGGCGAATGCCAAAAGAGAACTTTGAAAAAATATATATGTATACATTTACAAAACAAAATAGTTTTGTTATAGAACTTTAGTAGATAGTCCCATTTACCCGTTCATTAAAATTAAACAAAATAATTGATGGTAATAGATCGAGGTGCTGCGTGTACGGTTAGGAAGTTATAAATTCTTAACAAAATAATTGTTCACCTGTAATTAAGGCCTACCCCTGGGAAGTCAACTACCTTTTCATATGTTTTGTAGGCAAAATACAACAACGAATGTTAGCAAACCGATATCAGATCTAATATTAGGCCACTCAAAATTTCAACCCCCCAAAATGGTATGATGAATCACCTAAATAGACTCCTTGTGTTTGCCACCATAGCCTATGTCAAACAATGGACATAAGCACGCGTGTACACGCCATGCACAGCTCTCAGAAAATGACATGACTTAATTGATCCATGTGAGGGGTCTTTTCGGGGATTTCGGGCGCTTGTGACGTCATATGTAAGGATTCAATAAAAAATAGCTGATCATGTAGCTTTACATTGTGCTAACAATCAGCAAACAGTTGTACACTTTTACGAACAGCTACCGTGTAATTAGTGGAGCTAATGTGCGCAGTCTTCTGTTGTTTCTTGCAGTTTAGTACATGGATGCGAGAGGGTTGCGTGCAACAATGGGGCCACCACTCTGCACAAAATGACAACAACATAAAGACAACTTTGAAAATGGAGATCTCACTTGTTTGTCTGTAAGGAATGAGAGTCAGTGCTACCAAAAAGGTTTAAAACTAGGATCCAGATCTTAGGAGGTACATGGAAACGATGACATTTTGAAGTTTGAATAACCCTGGTGTTAAAGATTCAAAGGAGCTTCTGGAAACAGTACCAGTGCAGTATCATCGGTTCTAGAAGTAGATCACTGGGCAAACTAAAAAGTCTGAGTTCAGATAAAATTCAAATATTTCTCATCCCTGGTTTCTCATAAATGTAAATTGTTTGTAGTAAGAATATAGCAAGAAAATTTGAAGGACATTTTGTTTTGTTTCATTCGTAGAGGCTCTTACCCTCTGGGGTTGACGCCGGGATTCCTCATTTCCAGTCACCATGTATGGCCGGACGAAACCATGTTGATGAGGCACACCCTGTAAAATTAAGTTTTAAGACAATTACAAAAAGACGATGTCACACAATATACTTATTTTTTGTTCAGACAAGGGAATCTCCACCAACAGAAAAACAGATCACCTTTTCCACAAAACCTGAACAAGAAATGAACGAAGCAACAATCCTTTCAACCCAAAGTCATGAACAAAATATTCAGAAGGTTTAAGTGTGAAGTGGGCTGAAATGCAGCCCTACTGTAGCCAGCAGCACAAAAAAACAGTAAATAGTTAACAACTAAATAATTATTTAATCAATTATTTTCACTTTGTGAACATTATATCCTAATATCAAATCAAAAAAACGCGAAAATGTTTAATAATTGTCTGGGAAAGGTTGTTTAGCCTGTTTTTATGATTTATATTTGCAGACTCTCAGATATAAAACAGCGTGATGGTATGACAGCGTGTTTTCCTAGCTACTGTCAGCTACAGCATCCCTCTAGATGCGTAGCAAAATTTTTAAAACAATATACCCGCAGGGTTTTAATTTGCACACGGCCTACATTAGATAATTACCTGCTGTAAGTATGGTGATTGGCTCATAACCTGCATCAAGCGTTCCATGCGCCCTGAATCATCGTCACGGTCGGATGAGTGTCGGCTGCGATCGTTATACTCCTCGAAGCCATTGTTACGTCTTGATTCGTAGGGCCGCCCCAAGCTTTCGCTTTGTTGACCGAGCTCCTTTTCGTACTGGCGCCTCATTAAGACGCAGAAACACACCAACATGACAAGTATCAAGATGACAAGGACAACGCATCCAACAATGATGAGTACTATGGCTAAGCTTGATAACTCACCTATAAAGTCAACAAATAAGTAAAACAAAGTCACCCATTCTATTGACCACTAACTTGGGAGTTTAAAACAACACTTGTTAATGACATTAGCTTCGATAAAATTTACTTTAGCTATTTAAAAAATTTCTTAGACGAAGCGAAAAAATAAAACTGAGCAGACTACAAAGTAGTAATTAGAAAATGATAATATTGTCAACCCCCAAATCATTTAAAATGTACCCCGTCAGTTTCCCTGGAGATTTACTACTTGAACTACAATGAATGTTCTGTGGTATGGTGCGATTAACGTCATGACATACTATCAAAGAAAGCATTGACCAATATTTTGTGACCCGACTTATTACAGCACCATCAACATTTACTTCATTACAGGTTTAACCCTCCAAGCACCCACGCGAAAAAAAAATCATTCTGGATCCACTGGGCGCGATCGGAAGGCAGATTGTATTACGGGTAAATAACTGTGCAATTCTAGTTCTAATGATAAAACAGATGAATATATGTTCCCTGGATCACACACTAAAGATTGAAATCCGCTCCCCCAGATTAGATTAATCTGCCATCTCACACTATTTGTCCACCTCTGAGTTTACCCACCCAGAAATCACTACATTTTATAAAAGAGTGATGTTTAAGGGTAATTCAAAAACAAAATCAGCGGATTGATCCACACATTTTGTAGTTATTAAAAAAAGTATGAATCTGGTCCTTCCGCCCGCACCCCGTGGGTGCTCCGAATGTTAAACATGACAGAGACCGAGGACGTATGGTGTGAAGACAACAGCATCAACGCAAATCGGTAAAAATGCAAATTACATCATACATGCATCAAGTAAATGTTGTTGTTTTTTCTTTTGTAATGACAGGTAGGAGGATCAATGTTTTGTTTGATTCACTTTTGTTTTCCCCTCTCCGTATATCAATTTTTAAAAAACACACACAAGAGTTACAAGCTAGATATGGAGAAGCCTAGACTTAGGGGGAAAATGAAAACAATTGTCTATCACCTAAAAGTTCAGTCTGCCGATAAAAAAAAAACATTTTTAAAAGGTACAGACAAGCAATGTACACAGCGGGGAAAAGGGATAAAGATTACAAAATAAAAACAACTAAACAACTTAAATCTTTCAGTTGTGTTGTCAAACCAATCCAAAACGTAATGCCACGTCCAACTAAACTGTTAAAAGTGTTGAAGCAGGAAAAGTTGTTTAGGAAAAGTAACTCACCTTCAACAGGGGCCATCGTTGGTGTTGTAGTGTTTGGAGTAATGACAATAGGTGTTTCACACTTATCACCAGAAAATCCTGTTAGGCACCTAAAAAAACCCACAAAGAACCAATATTGATGAGGACTAAGTTAACACAGACACACGGTGGTATGTCGATTTTGTAAAATAAGCAAGGTGATTTGTTATTCTTAGTATTCTTATTTTTTTTCAAAGCGTTTTTATTTTACTTTTTTCATCCATGATGGTGAAGTTCGACTTATAATTTCAAAGCGTACATTTTAAAGATTCTCCTGAAGTAAAGTTCCGGTTGAAATGACTATGTTATTACACATTCAACTGCACAAATAACGCAACCAAGACGATGATGTGGAAACGAGATGAAATGTTCAGTGTCAGATGTGGGGGAAAACCCCAAATGGGGAAAACGCAATCAAGTAGGGACTAAATACTAATTCCAAATGCAAGGCTCCGGTCTGCATGAGGTGGGAGTCGAGCCGGGGTCCAAAGAAGTTAAAGTCTAGGAAAGAAACACCGGAGTGTACCTGATCCACCAAATAATCCATAGTGTGAACAAAATCAGCTTGGAATGTCATTTTATGTTATTTCTGATAAAATGGCAAATCAACATAATATTAGGCTGTGTTTGACAGAGTGGTTTGTGCAGTGGCTATGAATGGAATACCAACGAGGCTGATTTTCAAGTTATGGCTGCGGTCAATGGCCACACACAGCCGTAGCCGAAATCACTTAATTCAGACGTGGCCTAAGAAAAGTTACAAAACGTCGCAAAATTCCAATGTAATTTTAGTGCTCTGCAACTTTGCCTACAAAGGATGGACAAAGTGAATTGGAGCAGCACTTGTTGTTTTAAAATCAACCAAAACTGTTTAAGATTCATTTAAAAAGTAATGTTTTTGTTTTAAAAACCAAGGGTAGTTTTTTAAAGAATATTGAGTTTTCTCCATGATTTCTCCCAAGACCAAACTCTTGGTGGCGCTTTCGGCTCTGAATTTTGTTGACAGACAATTACTAAAAAAAAATTCCCATTTGATAACTAATGCAAAATAACATAATAATTAATAATTTAAGATTCTCAGACTTACTTGCAAGAATACGTATATGGAGGCAAGACTCCACTTCTTTCACATGTCCCTCCGTTAGAGCAGTAGCTGTTTGTACATTCTGTTGATAATTTAATTGCATTAATATATCTTGTTTTACTTTGATTTAACATATAATTGGCAAGAAAATGTTGAGTGTAAATTTTTTAAGTGTCATTTTAATTGAAATTGTATTGTATTTATTTATTTAAAGTTGTCACCTTCTGAATGGACTTTCAAATAATAAAACATAGGAAACTTCTGCGGTTGTAGATTCACCGGGTAAATTTTCCCACCCAAAGTGTTTGCATGCTCAGAGCTGCATAATCCATCTATAGACGGAGAGCAGGGGGCGCTGAACTGAAATTTTTGATTTTCTGAAACCATGGAGGGAAGTGAAGGCGCGTCAGTACATTTTGCACACGTTTAGGCATAGCCGCGAGGCAGTGAATCCCGTTTTCATGGACTTTTTCTGACTTTGCAGGAGATATTGACCCAATAATGGATTGTAAATTTTTATTGATGTTTTTTTCTATAATAACTGGAGTCGTCAAAAAATTGACTTTTGTTCGATTGACTTTTGCTGATTTCTGGGGAGGAAATTGTAAACATTTGTGAAACAGAATTTTTAAACATAGCCTAGGACAAGGCCTACAGGACTGTCATTTTCAATGCGTTTGTGTCATTTTCATGGGGGAAAAAAATCAAGTTTTCACAAATAATATGGTACCTGTTAAACTTGCAGCAGTTGTATTGAGCATTAAAGTTGTGTTTCCTTCCATTAGCATACTGATGCCTGACACAGCTTCCATAAGATCATTTGATGCGGGGACTGTGCCATTAAAGAATGATGTTACATCGGTAAGCACACTACCGCTCCTGAATGATATAACCTTCACTGCGATAATGTTCCGCGTGCGTGGGTTATTCTGAAGGCTTCGTAGCAACTGCAAATATTGACACCGCACAAAAAATCCCAGATCAGTAATGAACATTCAGACAAAAAATATGTAACACATGTAACACTTAGCATTACGCTATGAACATTGAGGCAATTGTACTCAAGTACGAGCATGTTTTCAAACTTGGTTAAACACTAGCAGCTTTACACTGATGTATAATTTGGGTACAAAACACACAATAATGAAGTGATCAAATATTACAAAAAGTATCAACAAATTCCTTTAAAGTTTATCCTGTCTCTTTCCCTTGAAAACATGTTATTGTTGTGTTTATTATTTTTTGGATCAATAAACGACAACATTTAATGCATGAATAACTTATACATATCATCAACATTCATAGAAGCAATTAATTTACCAGTCTCTCAACAATTGCAGCCAGGGCCTTAAATGCTGTACTCCATTGATTCTTAAGAACAGGGTTGAAGTCCTGAATAATGGAAATAACAAACTGTGCTGTTGATGTTGATTGCTCTGAAAAAAAAAAGATTTGAAAAGCGCACAGATTTTAATGTCATACAACTATTAATTAAACACTGACTACAGGTTGCTTCTGTTTGGTTGTTGTTTCTTGTTCTTCTTTAGCATCAAACCTTGTTCTTACCGCTGGTTTAAAACTACACATTTCCAAAGACGAACCTCAAACAGAAGCCCCCCCCCCCACATGTTAGGGTTTTTTATAGCTTAATCGTCATCCTAACCTACTTACTCATCCTTGTGGTACTTTTGTAAAGGACATTTTAAAAAGTTGTTCCTTGCTTTCGAATACCCTTGTATTCTTTGTATTTGTTCTTTAAGGTGATTTCAAACATCATGAGGATAGAACACTAAAGCGTAACTCACCAGTGCATGACCCATCATTATTTTGAAGATATCCGTCAATTGCTCTACACTGGCATTGGTAGAATGGGGCACTGGGGGCAGGCAAGCACTGTTGGCCAGTTTTTTGACATAACTGGGTGTCCAACATACAGGGGCCGGTATCTGACAAAACAAATAAACTGGTTACAAGTAAATCAAAATTGACATCTGGAAAACTGAAATTATTTATGATTATAGAAAAGCGCAGATGGCATAATAACATTATTCAAACACACACACACACAAACGATGGCACTGTTATAACTCTTTAGAATCAACGATACTGCAGTTTTAAATTTTAGTGATTGGATTTTTACCTACACATCTAGTTAATTAGCGAAATTAACCCCTAATTCTTCTCCCAAAATTTTTCCCAATATCTAACATACTAACGGCAGACAAAACCACGGGGGAACATGATTATCGTCACACCATAGTCATTCGATACATGCCCCCAGCAAAGTGTACATTCTCTGGACCTTGCAATGGTATTATTTTTGCATTTTCAAGTGTGAAAAAAAAACCTTTCAACACCTACTGCAAGCATAATTTATGGAGAAGTTGTTCAACCAATGGCAATGAAGTAGAATCTATCTGGAGATAACGTTGGGTCAAGTGGTAATTAAAACAATAACATACATGAATATTCGCTTTTGTGTAGAGTCCCACAATGACCCTTATAAAGTAAAACAAATCAACAAATCAAAACATTTGTATAAAGAGCACATTCAACCACATGTTCTAGTTATCAAAAATATAATGTGTATAAGTTTACACTAATCAAAAGTGGCAACAAAGTAACTTTGATGCTTTATCATCTGGGAGTCTGTGCACAGTAATTTAAATGGTGTCTTCATTTGCGAAACACAATATAATGAGCCTGATATAAGCGTAAATCTAAGAGGTATATAAACATTGGGAATACTACCTTGACACATTGCTCCAGAATGAGTCATTGGGCATATACATTCACAGTTATCAGCGTCAAAAGTTGCTCCATTCATACAGGACGATGCAGTTAGTTGACAATCTAATGAATAGAAGAAAAGACATGGACAAATGAAATGAAATGTAGTGTTTTTTTCTTTATAGTCACTATTTTATTTGTTCATCCACTACCGTAATGACTTGACAAGTTGTGCCCATCTGTCTCTATCAAGTATAGTGTTAGAGAGAGATAAAATGCTTAGACCAGTGTCGGCCTTGATAGATGACTTCAAGGTAATATTGGAACAACCTCTACGACAAAGGCATCAGGCCTCCATCCAGAGAAGGACCTGATTCATTGGCTCATTATGGCAAAAAAAAATGAGTAGCTAGCCGAAACAACATTGTCTGATGATAGTAATAAGAGTAAAGTAGGAGGTGAGACAGGTCTCGAGGGTAATCGGTGTGCTTGTTTGTCTTCTGGTGTCAGTGAATCAAGCTCTAACAACAATCATATATAAGTATTGGTTTCTAATGATCTACCCTGCCATCCTGAGACAAATGCAGCATATGTGGCTGGAGATTCTCTCCCTCCCCCTCCAGTGATAATAATGATGTTGAACATTTCTAGTGCGCCATGTCTGTCAATGATGACACTCCTGGCGCAAAAAAACCCAACAAGAACTCTGCCAATACACAAGACAACCAAACGTTTGAAGGCTGTATTTTTTTTGAGATGTGCTTTTCTGAGTTGAAGTGGGACGCTGTTCCAAAAAGATGGCCCGGCATGTGAAAAACAGCGATCACCCCGGGAGTGCCAGCAACGTAGAACGTTCAGGAGCAAGTTGTTTGAGAAGCGAAGCTGTCTGGGAGGTTTGTAAGATAAAATGCCCTGAGGAAATTTTGTCTTATAGCACGCTCTTTTGGATCATCTTCTTACAGCCCGTGTTAACTTACTGTCAGGGGACCCACATAACGGGGAGACAAACAACGGCATCCATTAGTGCAGGTGTTTCCGCTAAATCACAACCAACATTATTACTCTATCAGGTACCCAGTCTCTCCTGTTTCAAAGAACAATCAGAACTTGAAGTCTGATGTACCGACACGGCCAAGATATAAACTTTACCTGAACAAGTGTCTCCACTCCATGACTGAGCACACGAGCAACTGCAGTCCGACTCACTTTTCGTTCCACCATTTAAGCAGGTCAGTGAACAAGCTGTCAAAAACAAACAAATTATTTTAAAGTTGGTTTGAACAAGAGACGAGAATGAAAAAAATATGACTGATTTGATAATGCAGTGACATTCAATTAACTAAATGGAATTGTAAAAAAAAAAAAAAAAAAGTGCCAGGATAGGAATCTCTTTTCATACAGGCAGGTTGTTTTCCTTCGATTACGTCTTGCGATATAAAAAGCTAAATTTACAAGTAATAAACAAACAAAACAAACCTAATTTACAGACAGGTCTTTCAACCAATGACAATGAAGGAGTGTTTAGCTGGGGTTGACTTTGGCGGGCCACGTTGAAAAGGGGAAAAGACCAACAACACATGAATATTTGCTTTTTGTGATGTGCCCCACAACGACCCTCAAAGTGAGACAAATCAATTATTTGTGTTAGAGAACACTCAACAAAATCTTCCATTTGTCACACATTAAGTGGCCTTATGTTACAAAACACACAAAGTAACTTCAATGCTCTAACATCTTGGAGTATATGGATATTCAGATACTTTGTTGTCGTTATTTGCAAAAGCGCACAACGAAAACTGAGTTTTTTCCAACTGATTTTGCTCAGCTTAATATGTGCATTATGTGCACAAGATTCTTTTGCCACAACTGTATGGCTAAACAAAGAGTACAACTTTTCATGGAGTAGTAGAATACTTCACCAAAAGGCAAGAATAGAAGGGATAAAAATGAAAGTAAGACATTAATCGATTGGTCTTTTGGTCACTGACATTATCAGTGCATGGAGGAAGGGTCTGTTTGATATGGTAAGTGGGTTGACCTATAGGTTATAAAAACACATCGTTTAAATGCCAACGCCCCAGACAGCCAGTCTAGACACTGGTCATAGGGGTGGGCATTGGAATGATATATAGCGGGGCACCCATAGTGACTTGTGAGGCTGAGGAGGGTGTGGGTGTGATAAAATTAAAAGCTTACAACAGTGACACACTTCCTAATTTGTCTGTCAAGAAACACAATTTTTTGAAAATATTCCCAGAAAAAGAGAAACAAAGTACACAAATAATTAACGGTATTAAAGTTACCTGAACATGTGTCTCCGCTCCAGGGTGGACTGCAATCACAGATGCACTCTGCGTCATCCTTCGTTCTACCATTGGCACAGGTCAAGGAACATTCTGTTCAAGTAAATGAGATTAAAAAAAAACAATTGTTTATAATTCTGTATATTCTTGAGGGAAAAAGACAGAGAAAAAAAAATGTAATAAAGTTACCTGAACATGTGTCTCCACTCCAGGGTGAACTGCAATCACAGGTGCACTCTGCGTCATTCCTTGTTCCACCATTGGCACAGGTCAAGGAACATTCTGTTCAAGTAAATGAGATTAAAAAACACAATTGTTTATAATTCTGTATATTCTTGAGGGAAAAAGACAGAGAAAACAGAAAACAAATGTAATAAAGTTACCTGAACATGTGTCTCCACTCCAGAGTGAACTGCAATCACAGATGCACTCTGCGTCATTCTTTGTTCCACCATTGGCACAGGTCAAGGAACATTCTGTTCAAGTAAATGAGATTAAAAAAACACAATTGTTTATTATTCTTTATATTCTTGAGGGAAAAAGACAGAGAAAACATAAAAAAATGTAATAAAGTTACCTGAACATGTGTCTCCAATCCAGGGTGGACTGCAATCACAGATGCACTGTGCGTCATTCCGTGTTCCACCATTGGCACAGGTCAAGGAACATTCTGTTCAAGTAAATGAGATTAAAAAAACACAATTGTTTATAATACTTTATATTCTTGAGGGGAAAAGACAGAGAAAAAAATGTAATGAAGTTACCTGAACATGTGTCTCCAATCCAAGGTGGACTGCAATCACAGATGCACTGTGCGTCATTCCTTGTTCCACCATTGGCACAGGTCAAGGAACATTCTGTTCAAGTAAATGAGATTAAAAAAACACAATTGTTTATAATTCTTTATATTCTTGAGGGAAAAAGACAGAGAAAACAGAAAAAAAAAATGTAATAAAGTTACCTGAACATGTGTCTCCAATCCAGGGTGGACTGCAATCACAGATGCACTCTGCGTCATTCCTTGTTCCACCATTGGCACAGGTCAAGGAACATTCTGTTCAAGTAAATGAGATTAAAAAAACACAATTGTTTATAATTCTTTATATTCTTGAGGGAAAAAGACAGAGAAAACAGAAAAAAAAATGTAATAAATTTACCTGAACATGTGTCTCCAATCCAGGGTGGACTGCAATCACAGATGCACTGTGCGTCATTCCTTGTTCCACCATTGGCACAGGTCAAGGAACATTCTGTTCAAGAAAATGAGATTAAAAAAACACAATTGTTTATAATTCTTTATATTCTTGAGGGAAAAAGACAGAGAAAAAAAATGTAATAAAGTTACCTGAACATGTGTCTCCACTCCAGAGTGAACTGCAATCACAGATGCACTCTGCGTCATTCCTTGTTCCACCATTGGCACAGGTCAAGGAACATTCTGTTCAAGTAAATGAGGTTAAAAAAACACAATTGTTTATAATTCTTTATATTCTTGAGGGAAAAAGACAGAGAAAACAGAAAAAAAAATGTAATAAAGTTACCTGAACATGTGTCTCCAATCCAGGGTGGACTGCAATCACAGATGCACTCTGCGTCATTCCTTGTTCCACCATTGGCACAGGTCAAGGAACATTCTGTTCAAGTAAATGAGATTAAAAAAACACAATTGTTTATAATTCTTTATATTCTTGAGGGAAAAAGACAGAGAAAACAGAAAAAAAATGTAATAAAGTTACCTGAACATGTGTCTCCAATCCAGGGTGGACTGCAATCACAGATGCACTGTGCGTCATTCCTTGTTCCACCATTGGCACAGGTCAAGGAACATTCTGTACAAGTAAATGAGATTAAAAAAAACACACAATTGTTTATAATTGAAAAGTCTGTTCCCCATTGTTCCCACCATTTAACCAGACTAATGAACGGTATTCTAATGAAAGAAAATGAAAGTAAGAAACTGATCAATTGATCTTTTGGTCACTGTCACGCTTAACGTTTGCAGGAAGGGTAAATGAGGGTGGTCCATAGGTCATAAAAACCACATTATTTCTTAAGTTTCAGTCAGCCTGTCTAGACACTGGTCATAGGGGTGGGCATTGGAATGATATATGGTGGGGCACCCATACTGGCTTGTGAAACTGATGAGATTGTAGGTGTGATGAGATTACTTGCTAGCAATAGTGACACACTTCCTAATTTGTCCGTCAAGAAACGCAGTTTTTGGAAAAGATTCCCAGAAAAAAAAGGAAAAAATTGTAAACAAATAATTAACGGTATAAAAAATACCTGAACAAGTGTCTCCACTCCAGGAGTTACTGCATTCACAGGTGCACTGTGCGTTGTTCTTTAGTCCACCATTGGCACAAGTCAAGGAACAATCTGTATGAAGTACATGAATGAAAAACACTTGTTTTTAAATAGGAGGGTCTGTTTAATATAGTCCAAATTGTTTCCTTGAGCAGACCAGTGAAAATTTTGTTATCAAAAACGCAGTTAAATGTTTTTTGTTTTGTTTTTTATAAGTAAACAAAATAATAATAGTATGAATAAAAACCACGAGTGAAATAATGAATAGTATTAGACACTGGCCATAGGGGTGGGCATTGGAGTGATATATGTTATGAGGGGAGTGTGGGGTGTTACAACATTACCAGCTGACTATAGTGACACATTGCCTGGATTTGTCTGTCAAGAAACACACTTTATTAGGCAAGATTCTCGAGGGAAAAAGGCAAAAAGAAAAGAAAAAAAAAGAATGTAATAAAATTACCTGAACATGTGTCTCCACTCCAGGGTAGACTGCAATCACAGGTGCACTCTGCGTCATTCTTTGTTCCGCCATTGGCACAGGTCAAGGAACATTCTGTACACGTAAATGAGTGCAAGGAAATTACTACAAGTAAAACATGTTGATTTGTTTAGATAGAGGGTAATGTTTGGTGTGACAAGATTACAAACTAACAATAGTGACACCCTGCCTTCATTTGTCTCTAAAGAAATACACTTTTTAGACAAGAATCCATAGAGGCCATCTCCCCTACTAATTTTATACATGTATCACCATTTCAAGTCTTAATCCCCAATGAGTTCAACATCTTTGACGCAGTGATTATGGCTGTTGAAGTGGATGGAGACGGGGTACAGTTTATTGGTCTTTATGGAAGAGACATGGTTCGCAAAGCGAAGACTGAGTTTGGTCTTAGTGTCTCCCGCATACTGTAGTCAACATCCTTACAAGATTAACATAGACTACATTGGGTGTGTTACATTGGGAGTCGGTCTTGATGTTGTATAATGATACAAGCCAGATAACCCGGGCTGACCCATTGTATCTGGTAATGGTAGCCCTACAGAGCGCATTTCTGAGTTTGTAGATAGCTTTCTCAACCCCATAGTGAAGGCATAATGCATGTGTCTCTGCTCTCAGGGGTAATAAACAATCCCGCTCCTCAGTGAGACATATTAAGGAACTCATCAGCAACATTATCGCTAAAAACAACTTTTCATATAATGACACTCAGGCATTTTCTACAGATAAAGGGTACCGCCATCGGTACAAAAATGGCGCCCTATAGGCTAACATTTTCAATTACAACCAGGAGTTGTGGCTATAAGCCCAAGGCCAATACATTTTGTCTAAACCCCAGTGGGAATTCTTAAGGGGAGGTCATTGATGGCATTTTAGTCAAAATAACAACCCGGAGTAATTTCCTATTGACACATAATTGGACAAGGTCTCAAGAAAGAACTTGGAATGTTGTGATTTTTTGTATCCAATCTTTTGGCAGAGGTAACACAATTTGTTTAAAAACGGACTGTTCAAAACAGTATCATGACTTCGATGAGGGATTTAAACAGACAAATTTAATAAGCAGCAACGGCCTCTTGTTGAAATCAAAGTTATTTACCTGTGCAGGTTTCACCAGTCCAGCGTTGATCACATGAACAGCAGCATTGTTCATCATCCCGTGTCCCACCATTTACACAACTTACTGTGCAAACTGTCATGTAAAAAGTTTGAAAAATAAAACCATAATAATAATGATTTCAGGATGAGTATTTTACTTATTTATTTTGCTTCTTCCAACATTTACGCACTGGTTGATGAAAATATAGTAATATCATGCCGATAATGTTGTCTTGTTTGTAGTAATGTTGTCCTATACTTATTGCAAAAGGTCTTGTTGCAACAAGTTATACTTGTTGTGTGACCTCATTATAATCACTGTAGTGGTAGGTAATGTTTTAGTTTACAAGTATCTACAGTTTTATTAACAAACTATTTTCTCCACTTATGTAGCACAATATTTTAGTAATGTTTTCCTATAGTTATTGCAAAATGTATTGTTGCAACAAGTTGAACAAGTGGTATGACCTCATTATTTTTTTTGGTGGTTGGTAATGTTTCAGTTTACAAGTCTCTACAGTTGTTTAACATTCTATTTCCTCCACTTTAGTTATCTGATACACATGTTTTTGCTTTTACCTTGTTTTTCAGTGGTTCGGGTAAAACTTAGTGAAAAGTCATCTTACTTTTTTATCCTTGAAAAACGAAGTTCCTTTTAAATATTACCAGTTTTCTTACCTGAACAATCTGCTCCAGTCCAATTAGGGTCACAAGAGCACTTACACGTGTCAACATTAAGTTCACCATTCTCACAGGTGTTATTGCAAGCTAAAATAAACATGAGAGTTTGCATATCATTACGAGCTTGGTGGGAAAACGGCGTCTCTTTACTTTCACTAAAAAATGATTAAACCATGTCACTTGTTTACTAAAAGAGTGACTTTGTCCAGGGTTTTTCTTGGCAGGCAAAATAACACTTATCGTTTTGTTAAGCCCCGCTCATATTTCCTACGGTTGCTTTGTGTGAAGCGAATGTTCTTGCGTCACAACTGGAAAACAGCGCGTGCCGATTATTGCGTCACCTTAATTCGCTTCGCGGTCACATAGGCAGGAAGTAAGAACCTGGTTTATTTCTCTTATATAACGGCTAATCATCATAGCTGGAAAGCTAAATTGACAATAACGCGTTTAACAACTCATATGACCACGGAGCTCAGCCAGACATATAAAAAAAGGGTTGTTTCCGAAGGGAAAAAAAACAAAGGGCCGAGAGAAAAACTATGGTAGCATAAGAGAGAACCAACGCACAACTCTACTCTCATATGACCTTTGCCGGGAATCGAACCAGGGCCGAGTTAATTGGTGAGAGGCGAGTGATTTACATACTAACCTTACCTTATTTTGCATGGTTATTGCCACCTAAAAAATAATTTTATTAAAAATTACAGCTGAGGAAGTTTTTAAATGAAATTTATAAATGTTTTGTGGACATTAAGATGGTGTTAACATCTCTTCTCGTTTCAAGTAATGATTTTGCCTACAGTGAGTTTAGTTGCCTAAAGGTGCCTCCTTGTGTGCACGTGTATTTTGCGGCCAATATAGACTGTGCAAGTCTAGCACAAATTCGAACGTTGGACAGCGGTAAAGAGGGCGAGTATGTTTCCTATGCGCATTTAAGGATAATGTACGTGGGAGGAAAGTTGTCCCAGAATTTTGATTATGCGTGCGACTTGCACAGTCTGTTAAATAATAATATTGTGACTTCGTATGACTTCAGCTTCGTGTCCTACCTGAACATTGGCATGTCCTTTCGTCAAGGTTCATACCGTCAGGGCAAACCAATTCACAAACTGGGGGAAAAAAAAACAAAGCTAACTGTTAAAAATATAACCTGGCTGTAAACTAAAAACGAATTTACGGTGATAAACCACAGTGAAAGAGATAAATATAAAAGCTTGGCAATCATACACAGAAAGATATCACAGAGAGAGAGATTTACCACTGTTAAACATGTATGTGTTGTGTGTTTGTTAACTCCCAATATGGGAATCAACGGTTATTTCACCATAGCAATTTGTTTTTAGCATTTAGGGCACATAACATCCTCATGTCATTTTTTCACATATTATGTTGCCATATAAATTATTTGTTTTTTTTACAGTGTGTGTGAAAGGTTGGATGGCATTACGATGCTCAACACCTGCAATCTATACGCCAACACTATCTCTGAAATCGCATTATTACCATCGCAAGAACCTCCAATCCATTTATTTTGACAGTCACACCTACAGTCACCGTCACTCAAGCGGGTACCACCATTCATGCACTGAAGGTTGCAAACTGGAATAAAATATAAATATGGAAACATATATTTTTTTTTTGTGAAAATAACTCGTTAAATAATATTTATAGGCTAACTCTTTACTGAAATTTCAGACTCATTTTCCTGACTTGTCCCAAAAACTTGATTGAGGTTTGGCTACCAAAAAGTAAGAACCAAGAAAAGTTAAAAAACTATTGATGAATACCAAATTTGTTGTACTTTTTAAGATAAACATTTTAGTTTTTAGGGGAATTTGCAACCACTTTTTTTTACAAGATCTGTATGCAGAAGTCATAGTAATTTTTCTACTTTTCAGAAGCAGTCTCACATTAATCAGTGTGACCCATTGGTTACATGTATTATACATAATTCTTACGATTGGTATAACGTACACTTTTTAAACTTCAGTTTGAAAGCTCACTGATGATGAAGTTTGGAACTTTTTTTGTGTTTGACATATTTCCCTCTGAATTGGCGTCATATGTGAACAAAATGTAAAAATAGGGACATCGTGTTTACATCCTGAAAACTGGGCATGTTTCTTTCAATATTGGGTTAAGCTGAAAGTTTCACAGGTTTATTAGTTTATGTATATGGTTGACCACACGAGGGGTAGGGAGCCAGACCAACAATTACGTTTTTTTTTACGAGGATTTTAGTCTGTACCCCTAGCTATTATCCCTAACTATTGTAACGTGTTGCCTGCGCTACACACGCGGGACGACGTCGGGGAATGTTTATCCCATACAGCTGGTCTACTTCTATGATAGCTGCACATTGTCCACCCCCCCCCCAGTCGCTGCTTTTGCTGGCTTTCCCTTTGGATTTATCGTGGTTTTGTTTTACTTCTTACTTTTCGTTGGACCACTTTCTGGGTGGTTATCCTGTCGAAGAAACGTTCTCCATTGCAAGTAAGTTCGTCCATGGATGTCTATTTTACCTCCATGGTTCGTCCAGTTCGTCGTACACAGAATACAGGTTGAGGTGCGTTTTCGCGGTCGTAACCAATAACTGTTTCAACGGCAAGTTCAACCGAAACAGTTATTGGTTACGACCGCGATCGGACTTCGACTAGGACTGACTATAGAGCAAGAAACCTTTCTCTAGTAGTATGGACTGACGTCCGTTTATGTCTGTTTTTTTATTTACGCGTGAATTTGTGCTTGATAGATATGAAGTCTAGATCTTCATGCCTCGCCATTGTTATAATTATTACATAAACAGAGCACCAGTCTACTTACAACATTGCGCAACATTGTCACGTAAACTTGACAGTTGCAACGGCTGGAAAAGCGTATAAGCTGACCTTTGACCGCGTTTTGGTTTTTTCAAACTTTTCGTTAATTACGTGATATTTTGATGAATTTTGTTACAACAACCATTTAAAAATTATTGTCCGTCATTCCACATCACTAAATGAGGTAAACAGTAAGCCGGTGTGTCCCTTTAAATCACGACATTGTAGCTGCAACGTTCACAGCGACCATGTGGCAAATACAAGTATATAAGTCTCAATAGCGTACGGACTTATCAATAAGGTACTCAAGGACCTTGAACCAACGGAAGCATTTTGAGGCAGGTTTTTGTAATAATATTTTATTGGGGGGAATTATGAGACCAAATTATGTTGCACCTGTTAATGGTTTACAATGTGTTGTGGTGCATTCAACACCCACTGTCAGAAACAAAGGGGGTAAACCCCTTCTCTCAGCAATAAGTGTAACTGGGTTCTTGTAGGTGAATTACACAAAACATGGGACATTGAGCTTTACGTCCCGTCCGCAGGAGGAAGCCATATTGGTTAAGTGTCTTGCTTAAGGAAACCAGTGTTAAAACCGGGACTCGAACCCTCGCTCTGCTGCTTGAGTCTGGTGCTCTTTTACTGCTCAGCAACGACAGCTTACAATTAAATCATAACAAATACAATTTAAACAAAGTGTATCCAGTCGTGACACTTACCCGTACAGCTGGACCCACTCCAGGGTCCACCACATTCGCACTCACAGGTACCTTGGTTAGGAGTGCCACCATTCTTACAGTCAAGGGTACAAGCTGCAATTATAATGATTAAGAGGTAGAACTCATGATAAAGATATTTCTGTTTGTGTTATATTTGTGTATACTGTTAATAAGTTATTAATCTTATTATTATTGCAGAAATGAGAGTCATTGCTGACCCATAAGTTTGAAACTGGGATCTAACTTTTAGAATGGTATGTTAACATGATAGCATTTCCAACATTTGAAACGCTGGCGCTTGGATTTCACAGATCTTTTAGCAAGAGGAGTAGAGTTTTAGTAGTTTCTAGTAGTTTTTACTAGAGGAGTAGCTCAAAAAGCAGAGGTTCTTCTGATTCGGCAAGTAGGGGTAAAGCTATATAGATCTCAATAAACCTTCGGGCCATTTTTGTCCTTACCTGTCTCACAGTTCTCACCCGTGAAGCCATCGACACACTCACACGAATAACCTCTTGGATCAGACAGCAATTCAGCACAAACAGCGTCATTTTTGCAGTCGTTCCCTGCTTCACAATAGTCTGCAGCACAGACAGAAAACATTTTCCAAAAAAGTTACGATCGGGTGTTTTTACTCATTCTTGAAAGAAATGACAACTAAGTTTTGATTAATCTAAACTTAGTATAAGTAATAACGACGAGTAAAAGGCCTTGGTAAATAATTGTAATATAAGCTTGAATGTGATGGATTAACTTCATGGTTGTATGGAAGGTCTTGCTGCTTTTTTTGTTGTTGTATTATTAGATACACAAGTTCTGCTCCTGGCTTAAAGGGGCGCACTGCCTTAAAATCTCCCCACAGTTTGTTGTTTGGAATTGCTCCTTATCCTCTTCAAGAGTTCTTCATGCACAAAACACCTACAGTGTATTGTAATTAAGAGGTACTGATTGAACAAAATTAAATAGCCTCTTGAAATTCAACCAGCAGCCCGGCATTTTGTGAAGTAAAACAATTAGTTCTACAAAGTAGTTGACCGTGTTCCGTCATAAAATTACACAAATAACACACATTTTTAATCCGATCATTATATTATACTTTAAAATATATTCCCAACCATAGTCATTTCAAAACAAACGCTCTTTTTAACCCAAAGCGCCCAAACAGAAGACAACACGCCTCTGTAGTATTTCTCAGTTATAGACATCCAATGCATTACCTTTTGTTTGACACTCTGAACCACTGTATCCAACGACACATGTACAATAGTAGCCAGTTCTGGATGTCGAGTTGTCCATACAAGTTCCTCCACTCATACAAGGGCTTGAACTACAGGGTGCTGAAAGAGGACAATAGTTGTAATGTTATTATGAAGTGAAATCTGACAAGGGAACTCTCTAAAGACTTCAAATTGACCTGCCCGTCATGCGTTGTGCGTAGGTCACAATCCTTACTAATGATATTACACACTAAGCAATGCGCGTGGTTTACAGATTATGCAGTACGCTTTATGAATACACAGCGAAGAGACTGATGAAATTTCACTTTGGAAGCCCCAACTGGCAAACCTGACGTAATCAGGTAGGGACTGATGAACAACCACCTAATGCGAGACTGCTGTCTGAGGAAAGATTTGAACCAGGATCCACAGAGGTGAAAGGTAGTCATAATGCCTCGTCGGCAGGTTTCGTATAAACACAGTTTCAAAATAACTTTCCTCCTCCGTCTAGCCAATTCCACATCTAACATTGTTAGTGTTTTCTTTATTTTTTCTTGTTTATATTTTAGTAAGGAATTTATTGAATTTTTGTGAAGGAAATTATGATAAGAAAAATAAGACAAAACTAGAAAGTTTTACAATACAAACTATACAGAAATTAATATATAATACTACAGCGCACAACAGCCATTTTGTGTATGCCATATTAATGATGCTGAAAAAATTGATTTCGTGCATTCTACTGCTAAGTTCTAAACCGCTATAGACCACCCATCTCACCAGTTACTTCCTAAGAAATATGTACTCACTACTTTCGCAGTTGACACCACTGTAGCCTGTAGGACATTGGCACGTATACCCATTTTCTGCAGCGTTATCTTCAAGACATTCCCCTTCGTTCATACATGGGTTGGAACTGCACTCTGTAAAAGTTCATTCTCAATGTTAAGATCAAGTCAAAACCGCGATAATGGAAATATTTAGTTGATTAGCTCTTATATAGCGCACATATCCTAGTAGCCAGACAAAGATGTTTCAAAACTGTATTGTCCCTGTTCATCGGGCATACTTTTTAAACCGTTCCTGTAACTTTCTCAACTCCTGAAACAAACAACCTTAAGCTGCTGAAAGAAGCGTTAATGGGCTAATGCAACACACTACTGTCTCAGCCCTTTCAAGATCCCATTTATACGCCTGGGTTAGGAGAAGCAATTATGTTTTTTTTTGAAAGGCATGACCGGGAATCAAACCCAAATCTGATTATTCAACCTTCAGAACTTAGGTCCGATTTGGTCAGTAGATCGCTCGTCCAAGACTTACCACAATCATAACCTTTAGTGGGATGTCTTGCCCAACACAAAAGTAAATAATAAACCCAGTCTAACTTCTTTTGCTACACAAATGTAGTAGTGCAAACAATCTCATTGAACATTGTTACCAGGTTCAACTGTTATTGCTTAACAATCATCATTGACCATAGCTTTACTAGTTTGTGCATTTGAAACATTTAATTTACGAGCTGGATTTCAACTGAACATAAAATTGTTCAGCAAGAAGATTAATACCTATAATTATATGATGATAATAAAACATAAGGCAAAAGACCCACCCTTAGAGTGGTCAACGCGCCCACATAAAATCGAAATTTCCAGAGTTACATTTTGAAATTGAGTACATACTTGGTTCCCCGATGATGAAAGTCCTTCTGGTGAGTTTGTGGTTTGGAGCCAGTTGGCCACCTGAACTTCCCGTGAGTTGACCAAGGAAGGAATAAATAATATTTTTCTCTGCGACCGGACTTCTGAAATTGATGATGAGGGTCACGAGGGCGGTTTCACCTGTCGTTTCAGTGATGCCAAGGATAACCACATCGGCAAAACTTGTGGATACCGAGGACTTATCAAACGCTTCATCCATCTGATTGGAAACATTATTAACATATAATGTATCTGCACAATCATGTTTACTGCAAATAACAGCAACTACTTTCTATAATTATCCCTAACCACTGATTACTTCAAGATGTCTTCATTCTATTCTCTGACATTCAATACATAGGTTAAGACACTTCAATTGTAATTTTGATTGCCTGGTTATAGAGTTAAATTGCAGAAAGTGTTTCAAGAAAGGTCAAAGTTTTACTTTTTGGCTCCCTTTTGTTTATGCAAATTTGATGACTAAAGACTCAAACTTTACTAAGGAAATGTGTTTTTAAGACTCAGCTTTTCTGAAATATTTTATTCAGACTGATTCTCAATTGTTACCCCCAACATGTCCTTATCATTCACATTGTTTATGTGCACATCTTTCATCGACAGTTAAACAAAACAAATATTTCATCGACAGCCCCTGTTCAACTATCTTTTTATTGTAAAAATTGATAAAAATGTACAATAATAAGCAAACAAATTAATAAATAAATACATAAAAAGTAGATAATGAAACAATGAAATAAATAAAGAAATAACGAAATAAGTAAATAAATAAATAATTCCAACTAGACTAAAAGTCATGTGTAGGTTTTTAGATAAACATGTGAACGTGCACACGCGTAAGCAATATTGCCCTTTTGGTCGCTTTTTACAGCTTTGCTTTTGCACAGTTTTTCTGCTACAGTAAGCACACACATTGTGCTTACAAGTAAACCAGTTAGACCCTGTTGTCTTTAGTGAATATTAAAGGGGTGTAAGAATACTTACTGAGTTCATCAATGCTGTGCGGTACATCGAGTATTTGTTTGAGAGACTGAACATTGGACCATCGATCATCTCACCATTAATAACTTCAAAGACAGCAGACGCGTTGTACGAGTATCCCACTGTTGATCAGACAAACAACAACGATGATACCCAATTGTTTTATTTGTTTGCCATTTTTCCAACTGTTTGACCATTAACCATTATCTACCATCATTTGGATTGATAGATAAACTATGCCAGGCTTTCTATAGTTGTGATAAATTTGTAAACATAAGACAACATGTACAGAGATATTTCTTTTCACGACAGTATTGCCTACTTACCCAACCCGTACAGTTTAAAAAAATGTCTTGGCCTCGATCAACTAGCTAAAAAAATCACCTAGAGTAGGGCTGGCTGCCAGTTACTTTTTACAATGTCTCAGAGTTTAAAATAAAACAAAACGCCTGACTCTCTTAAAGTTTAAAGATCAATTCGTAAACTTAATTTTGGATGAGAAGGACTGTTTCTTGTTTAAAATGACATGTAGAAAATGTGTTTCGGCCTAAACGCTAATATGGAGTCGAAAAAAATAATAAATAGTGGGGGTTAAGTTATCTTATTTTCATTAACTAAAACATTAGTGCATGAACAATTTCAAAAGCTTTATTGACAACTGAGTCAATGAACAATTCAGGAGGATTGTAATGATGTGTTGTCTACGAAAAGCAATAAATAGTATTATACAAACTAAGATGAAATATTAAGTGTTCAATGAGGCAAGCGGCCGTTACAAGAATTCAAACTGAGACGAACGTGTGAATTAATGAAAAAGCTGGTTTCACTATGAACAATATTTATTGTTCCTCAAGACTGTAAAATCCTTGCATTGAAAATACTTGTTATTACAACAACAGGTGTTCCATACATTATTTTAAAGCCAAGGGTCAAGTGAATAAACAAGTAGTTCCTTCACGGTACCTGTACATGTATCACCGGTGTCTCTAAAGTATCCTATTCTGCAGTTACAATCATGAGTCCCTTGTAGATTGACGCATTCTGAGTTAGCTATCCCTGCACATGGGTTATCTTTCTCACATTCGTTGATATCTAAGGCCAAATTAATAGAAACAAATTATTAATAAGCAACGGCTCAGCCTCGCTACCATGGGTAGCATGCCGTATCAATACCTCTTGTCAATAACCCCTGGAAAAGAAAGAAAAGCATCGCTTATTAGCAAACCAAAAATACTTTTATGGCACACAATATTGTTAAAATATTTTCGAGTGCTAGTTGGGCGCTTAAAAAGTACACCAACAAAAATTCAAAATGAAATTTTGTGGACGCAATCCACTTTAAACGTAGCATGTTGTTACACTATCACCCCCATAGCGCACTCATGCGTAGATTTCAAACACAAAATGAATTAAATACCGTAGTAATTAAACTGTCCAGTGTATTACATATTTTAAAGTCACTCTTCTGGCGGTAAGTTTGTACACTACTGTGAAGGAGGTTGCCAACGCGTGTAAAAAAAAGAAATACAAATAGTTACTAGAATATTTAACAAATAAGTAATACAGATTAATAAAGTGAACAGCGCCACCAATAGTTTCTGAGGGAAGGGGTGAAAGGTGTGAAAGAAGACGATCGATTGCAGGGGACTAACAACGTACACGGAAACGTGAGTTGTGGTCATTTAGATAAATATTTTGAGGTATCGCACACCATCATCATTTTCGAAAAACCTATGGAGAGCCATCTTTACTAGTAAAACATAATCTTTAAAAAGTAAACTTTATTTTGCAATAGATACAGGGGCCATGTTTTGCGCATTAAACAGCCCCGGGCTGCTGTGGCGCTCTAAAGACTTTTTCAAGCAATAGCAACCTTTACCCTTTACTATGACTATATCTTAGTAAAGCATTTTGCTTGAATGCCGCAAGCGTCATGATCAGGACTCAAACCCTCACACTGATGACTGAAACACCAGAAGTTGAATTTGATGTGCTAAACCATTCTGCCATGATTCGTCATTACGTCCTTTTTGTTTTGCAATGATACAATGTCCCGTACTTACCGATGCACTGATCTGTCTCGCCGTTTCTCCTGAAGCCTGACAGACATTTACACACATAGCTACCATTTGTATTGGCGCACTCGGATACATAAGTATCACATGAATCTAGACTGAGCGCACACTCGTCAACATCTGTCAACATGGAAAAAGAGAGAGCCACAAAATTATTCACTTCGATAAGAAGAATGTTTAGACAGTGTGTGTACAGATTAGACAGACATAATTACAAGGACTGGCTTTTAACCTATTTAGGGGTAACTTGCAAGGAAAGAAAACAAATAAATAACATTTGGCAGGATGAGTGATCACAACAAATCATTGCTTATACTTTTGATGAATAAAACAATTAAAATGATTCAAACAGTCAATTTGTGAGCAGAGAAAAAGAACATAATTATCTCTTTATTGTTATTTTATAAAATGAAGTTGAATGCATTACTTATAAAAAAGGAGAGGTTTTTACCGTCACATTGCCGACCCAAAGGATGACCCAAAGCTGACACAAAACCGTCTTTGCATTTACATTTATAGCTTCCTTCATTGTTGGTGCACTCAGACCAATCCACTGCACATAGATTTTCCCCAGACATGCATTCATTTTTATCTTAAACGGAACACATATAAATACCAATGATTTTATAACAGGATAAGCAGAGCTACGTTTTTAAATTATAAGACCCATTTAAATTGCGCATTCTATTATGGACCAAAATGGACAGGTTCCTTATCCAAAGGATTACAAACAGGAGCAATTGTGAAAAGTGAATAAGAACTTTGTCGCAAAGTTTTACCTTGGCAGATTGTTTCGTTCTTTTGATATCCTTGGTTGCAGGTACATAGGAAGCTTCCATCTGTGTCCGTACACGTTGCAAATTTATGGCAAGCAGTAGGGTTCTCCGTACATTCGTTAATGTTCGCGCATGATGACAATCCATCACCACGGTAGCCAGTATCACATGCACAGCGGTAACTTCCATCTGTGTCAGTACATGTACTGTTTGTAGCACATGGGCTCTCTAAAGATTTGCACTCATCAATATCTGCAAGAAAACGATGACAGGTTGGATTTAAAATGCATTCATAAATCGGACAATTTCTCTTGCAAGGCATGATGCCCCATGCAAAATATAATCTAGCAGTTCTCTGATATCATCAGCCACGATATATAAGTGTGATGTGAAGCCATGTGTACGAGTTGGCGGCTCACATGTCAGCCATGGTAGACAGCCACGTCATCATGCGTTGAAGTATGTAGGGCGTCCTAGAAACAACTGTATCAACAGTCGTAGCCAAAGCTGTAGCCGCCAATTTAGATACAGTCTGATTTTCAAACATTCTATTAGACTGAAATTTATTACCTGATGAGCCCTTTTTTATTTAAAAGGGTGAGAAAGAAAGTTGGGTTAAAACGTAAAAAGGGCAACATCAACCGTAATTTTTTTTCTTAACCTGAACATTGTTCTAAGTGTTGCATGGGGAGGGGAGGGGGTCGAATATTCTTTTAAACACAAACAAGGAGTTTTGTTCGGTATTGTGCACCAACATGCGCAGACATCTGCGCAGCAGCTCTTTTGAGGAACTGTTGAATCACTGTTTTTTTCTGGATGTGAATTATGGCTATTAACATCTGCCTAGATAAACAACTTGACAATTGCTAAACCAGAATGCTGCGAAAGATGCTTGGTGTCAAGAGGGAAGTCCACTTGACCAGTTCATATCTTTATTTCATGGTCCCGAAGAATTACTCTTGCCATCCTTGTGCTTTGGGAGCCAAATCTAGGTTGAGCCCAAAAGAAGTTGAAAACCCATGTGGACATAAAGTGGGGACACTGGCTTTGTTAACACAGATGAAATATCTACATGCTTGAATGCCTGGGAGATCAGGGGAGATTTCTCTCGTGACATCTTTGGCTGAAACAATAGAAGCAATAGAGGGTTCAAAAACATAGACACTCGTACCTTCACAGTATGTGCCATTTCCTGTATATCCCGTGGTGCAGTTACACTGGTAAGAACCAATCGTATTGATGCATAATGCATTCAAGTCACATGGCCCAAATGATGCAGAGTTAGACGGGACCATGCATTCATCAATGTCTGAGGATATAAGCAAATGTGTAAAACTTTTTAAAATCACCATTATAATTATTGTAATAGTTTATTTTTCATTTTTCATTTAGCTACTTGTGTAAACTGAAAGTAATTTGTGGGTGAGGTTGTGTGAAGATAAGCAGAACTGAAAAGTGATAATAGTTTTCTGTTATTTTGTGTCTAAAAATAAAGACAAATTGTTATGTCTTTAAGAGGTTTAAAGACTCTCTACATTTTAATTATGTATCTGACGGTTTATAGACACTGAGAGCCAAGTCTCCGTCAGCGGCGTAACCAGGACTTTTTCGGTAGGAGAGCACAGGGGAGGAGGTCAATGCCTTTAAGTGTGTGTGTGTGTGTGGGGGGGGGGGGGGGTCGACAGGGGTGGGGGTCAAACTTTTAATTTGGAAGGGGATGCTGCAGGGGGCCGGCATCCTGTAACGTTCGTGGCTTTTTGTGGCCACGGTAGCGATCCCGAATGCAATTGTTCACTACTCTAGTTTATACAAACTCGAACTTTCGTCTTGTGTCCTTTTTTTTTTTTTAGTGTGAGCACTATCGCAATTTTTGTCGTGGGGTTGGGGCACTGCAAACTTGTAGGGGCACGTGCCCCCCTTGGCTACGCCACTGTCTCCCGTCTCTACGATGGCAATTGTGCCGCTCTAACAAACAATTGAAAGTTGCGGATAGTTCTTATCTGGAGTCTCTTCTGATAGCTAGGTCTGATGATGATTCTGTATTATCATTCAAGACTGATATATTTCATTTTTAGAAAGAAAATTGTGTCTCTTGTTTGTCAGCAGATGATGAGTGTAACTGGGTGCCGCATTGCTGTTGGCCCTGCCGTCATTTGTGATTGCCAAAACGTGCATACGCTGTCTTTGTTTTTGTGTTGTTGTTGGTTTTTTTTGGGTTTTTTTTCGCAGGATGGCCTGTTCCCTCCATGCAACTCACTGCCTCGGTATTTCATGCAATTTAGTAAATTTGTATATACTTTTGTTTTCTCAATCATAGTTTTACTTTGTGGAGTGTACCTTTTAATGACTTGTAGTTGTTTTGCCAATGTATAAAGTGTAATAAAATAGAAAGTGCAGGCAGACCACTGCAAATTCTGAAATTTAACGATATTTTGCCGAACTGCACCTACCTGAGCAGCTCCGTAAATCATTGTTAATAGCGAAGCCTTCCTGACAAAAGCACTCATAGCTACCGTCGGTGTTATTGCACGTCGAGCTTGAAGCACATTTGTGGGTTGGTTTTGTGCATTCGTCGATATCTGAAAAAAGAAAGAAAATCATTGGTTAACATCGCATATTTATCGAAGGTGTTTCACATTCTACCAATGGTTAAGTTCAGAGTATCGAGGACAAAAATGCCAAAGCAAATGATATGTGAATGAAAGAATGTTGATCTCAACAAATAGCACAGTTTAAATATGGCAGAACAAATGAGCCTTATGTTTATAGAAGACATTGGTGATCAAAATGGCTCAGCAGTTTGTTTCCTGTCTCTCATGTGGAAGTTAGAATATCCCACATCTGACGGGAGCCTTGCATGTGGATTGGGTTTTTGGTCAGCAATTGCGTTGGCTCTCCTCGGGTTTTCCTTCCACATCTAAAACTGAACATGTCTTCTGTTTTCCTTTTCGACATGTTATTGGCGCTAATTGCGCAATGAAATGCCCAATGAAATATATAAATACAATTAAAAGAGCCACAAAGGTACCTATGCCATTCCATAAACACGGCTTAAAATCCCTAAATAATAGTTACATACCTTCACATGTTTCGTTGCCCATGTATCCTGAAAAACATGCGCACAATTCTAGACCTGAATTCGTTTTGTAACACTCTCCGTTGGTGCAGTTTGTGCTGGAACAAGTTATGTTGGCTAAAATGATGAGAACAACAGCAATATTATAGTAGACTGAAAAACCAATGCTGTCTATCACCACCATAAAACAATTTTAAACTGAACAATGTTGGCACACTTACGTTTATTTGTCTTTAAACTTTTATTTGTACTTAAGGAACTATACGGTCATACTTTGGTTATAAACACATTTTTCTCGAAAGCCTACTTATTATAAGAATGGTAGTTGCAGAAAGCTTCCTGCGAAACTATTTTGTCTGATGTGCCCCCACCGATCAGAAATCAATAAAAGTGTCAAAACAAATTTGAATTTCTAAAGATCACTTGTAGTTGTAGGAATTTGTTTTTATAAAAAAACAAACAAACACACCAAAACCCCAACAAACAAACAAACAAACATACAAAAAAAGAAACCCAACACCCCAGCAAACAAACAAACAAACAAACAAACAAAGACCCCAACAAACGAACAAACAAACAAACACATACAGATTTTTGCAAATTTTACAGAAAGAAAATTGACCTCATAACTGTATTATTACTTACCAATGCAAGACCCATCGCTCATCTTGAACCCATCAAAACAGGTGCATGTAAAGGATCCCTCAGTGTCGGAACAGCTTTGCTTGCAGTTATCGGTCTCCAGTGTACATTCATCAATGTCTAGTAAATTAGAAAAACAGTGTTCATGATCAAGTCAAAACAAAAACAAGTTACAGGTAGGCTACTTGTGCAATAAAGGCAAACTTCTCTCGACTAATCAAACGAACGTTATTTTAGCATTAATTCATTGTAGACTTTCATTTCTTCTAGGGTTGAAAAGAGGGTGATTATAAAAAAAAAAAAAAAAAAAATAATAATTACAGCGGTTGGTTATTAACTTGACTGCCGCGGAGTGATCTTTTGGTCTTGACGTTTTGACAAGCCTGCTAGTCATCAGCAGGAGACTGAAGAATGTTTGAGATGCTGTTTCCTTAAGGGATTCAGAGGTTTTAGTGTAGAGGTAGCTCTGCTCTTGTTGGCAGTGAAGTTAATAACGAGAAGACCCAAGCGAAAGAAGCAGTCCCGGCCAATTTCCTACCTCCCCGGGAGTTATAAGCTGGGCAGTTTTTTTTTCAGAACTAAGTAGTCTCCTGAACACACCAATTTACTCCGCGGCAGTAAAATAATTTTTAAAACAATTCTCAAGAACAAATTGACACAGCAAAGTATATATAATCCGCAAACTTAATAAAGATTACATTTCAAATATTATGTTAACAAACAACAATTGACAATTTACTCACTGTTGCAGGTTACTCCATCCCCTGTATAGCCAGCATCACATGTGCAAGTAAATGAGCCAGGTGTATCCATGCAAGTGGCACTCGAGTGACAGGGTGGAACATTTCGGCGACACTCATTAACATTAGTGCAGACGGTGCCGTTACCAGACCAGCCGCTGTTGCAGCTACAAGTGTATGCTCCTTCAGTGTTACCGCAAGTTGCTTCCATGTGACAATCATGGAGATTCCTAGCACACTCATTCAAATCTATTGGTAAATGAACAGAGGAACTATAAATACAGACCACACACACACACAAGTGTGTAACAGCCTGCAATCGTGGACCTCCTATTGTCCCTCTTTTGTTTATACTCTAACTTTTTTAAAAAGCTCCCATTGGTTTTGTACACGATTTCCAACCGTGGACCTTTCCCGAACCGTGGACCTATTGTCCTCTTTTGTTATAGGTCCCCGGTTTGAATGTGGTTACCTACTCACACACACACACACGCAACCTTACGGATCCGGTTTGTGGGGTACTGCTATTGTTGTTCTATTGTTCCCTTTTCTAAAGAATTCCCTTGTGGGGCCCTATTGTTCCTATTCAAATTGCCTTGTGGGGTCCATTGTTCCATTGTTAAAAGTACCCCGTAAGTTGGCGTGTGTAAGGGCACACAACCTTACGGATCCGGTTTGTGGGGTACTGCTATTGTTGTTCTATTGTTCCCTTTTCTAAAGAATTCCCTTGTGGGGCACTATTGTTCCTATTGAAATTGCCTTGTGGGGTCCATTGTTCCATTGTTTAAAGTACCCCGTAAGTTGGCATGTGTAAGGGCACACACGCACACAAACTTAGATGAAGAGGTAAGTGACTGGGATCTCTCTACGCCCAAAATTGAGTGTTTGAGATCCTGAGTTGCTGTGATAGATCATTCCACAGCAAGGGAAGAAAGCCATCTATCTAGCGCGCTTTTTGGTTATTGAGTGATTGTATCGCAGGTGATTAACGTAAGTATGAGTGGGGATTGTCATTCACAATAGCCAGAGCTGGGTGGGAGTCTGGTGCATGATTGATTAAAAACAGGTGATCAAACAATTTATGACTGAGGTTGTGTACAGGAGGACTAAATGGAATATACTGTGGAGTTCTGAAGCTTCGAGGAATATGCAAAACCAGCAATTTTGCATACCTGAACTTTTGTAAGGACTCTTTTCTGCAAAATGTACAACCAGGCTTATGAGACAAAACAAAGAGTACACACAGACTCACCCTCACATGTGGCTCCATTTCCCTCATACCCCTGGTGGCAGGTACACATGAATGAACCTTCTGTGTTCTGACAGTCAGCATTGGTATCACAGGTGTCGTTTCGATCGCATTCATTTATGTCTACAAAGGGCAGCATGAACAACAAACAATGTATTTTGATTAATGAGAGAAGGACTTGCTACAATACTCATTTTAATGGACCCTTTTTAAAGCAGTGGTTTACATTCCTGGTTGAAGAGAAGCAACTTTCATTTCACACCAAGCCGGACATCCCTTTGACCGTAGTGCGTTGTGCAAAAAGGGAATACACGCCAAGCAATTCGCATAATGTTTATATACATACAGATCATAACGCATTACAGATACGTGGCATTGTGTGTGCTGCTTGGCCTGTACTTTCATGTTACGCATTGCACACTATGCTTTGCGAACTACGCCCAACACAAAACGGACACATGGACTTCCAGTCTTACTCTCAGTATTGCAACAGGTCTGATAAATTGCTGATGGTGGTTCCTGGCAGCAGATGAAAGAACAACAATAATGTGATGTGTACACCTCTTGATTGGTTTGACTTTTTCCTGCTATGTGGAAGTCTTAAGCGTAGGCGTGGAGAGCTTGTGAATAGGTTTATGAAACAAACCCCGTACATTGAGGCAATTAAGTCAAACAAATGTTACATTGTAAGCAACGCACACCTCTTAGCCCACGATAGGTACTCCAGTAAACTAAAAGAGGGCATTAAAAAGCCAGTTTCTTACTTCACGCAGGTTGCGAAAGCGAAGCAAGTATCCTTGCGTCATAATTGGGAAAACAGCAAATATACCTAGTTGTTTGCGTCACGTGTGCATGAGCTTTTGCATTCACGTAAAGTACTAACCGGGCTTTATTTGAGCTCATTGTGATGTCATATGTCGCACACCATTCAAGTTCGGTCCCAAAAGAAAGCTTTGCATTGACTTTTCCAATGGAATATTTATTACCAGATGTTTCTCAATGAATGAGGGTTACACGTGTTACCAAAACAAATTGTGGTAAAAGAACGGGTTTCCACAATCTGAATCAGGCAAGGTCGACCTAAAACAGATTCACGATACCTGTGCATATTGTTCCATCTTTTAAGAAGTCAGTAAAGCCATCACCGCAGTTGCAACTAAATGCACCGTCCGTGTTCTCACAGGTGGCGTCACTAGAACAGTTGTCAGTCTGAAGCTCACACTCATTTACGTCTTGATTAAAAAAGAGACAATTTCAATTAAACATCGCATATTTCCTTTGGAGACAACTGTAAGATTATGTTCAAGGCATAATATTCATCAAAACATTATCCTACCAATGGCAAGATATGTAAAACTGTGTTTTTTTAGTGCACTTTCTTTAGCCAATCAGATCTCCAAATCGCCTCACACTATATTTAAACGTGTTCATACGTTCCTAGGAGTCATCCGATAATCTCAACTCTTTTGGAGTATGAAGCACCATCAGCCAAATGGATGCACATTTTGCTAATCATCCACACCAAGAATCTCTAATCCTTGTTTAAGAGGTTCTAATAAAGAATGTGATTGACCAGCAAATTTGTTAACTAAGTGATTTCACTGAGAAAATGGAGGAATATTTAAAGGTCCGAAACCACCAAAACGATCCTGATACCCCTCTGTATAGACACCTTGCACCTGGCTAAACCACGAGGTCAAGCAATGGCATTATGCATGCGTGCACGCCACACGAACAACTCTCACCAATATTATTATATTCATTGATGCCAATGGATGAGGGTGCTATTTTAGCATGTGACGTCACATACAATGGTATCAACATCACCACCAGTCAGCATCATGCATTTCTGCACCTGCTGCCCGACTGTTGAGAAGCTTCCGAATGAACCGACCTTGAGCTGTTACTTCTGCCTCATCCATATACCATCCACTGCCCAGTATGGTTGCAGTCCCTCTCGATTACTTTTTTCGATGTTATCCTAGGACTGCCTGGTCTACGTTTCCCATGAGATTGTAATCAGTTGTAGAGTTGCTTTTTATGGATCTGATGTGTACCCATTCGTTGGAGGTGAACAAACCACTGCAGTCCAGCATTTTCTGGACTTGAGAGTGGAGGCTGCTATAGCCATTGATCTTACATGCTTGTTTGTAACTTGTTGTGTCCGTTCAATGCACAGACTCTTTCTTTGGCATGTCATGTCAAAGGCATCTAGCCTGGCCTCATCTTTTTCTGTCTTACTCCAACACTCAGATAGTTAAATAAACTTTGTTAGAGCATATTTATGTGCTTGAACCTACCTATACACCTCCTGCTATCAATGTACAAGGAAAATCCAGAGCGGCAGCTGCAGTTAAAATCCATGAGGGTATTTTCGCAGAGTTGATCACACCCTTTCCCGCCGTTACTCGCCGTGTCATTTTTGTACAGTTCACATTCGTCAATATCTTCAAGTACAAAAGTCAGAGTTATTAACTAGTAAGTATATCCCATACGAGTAAAAAATGTTCCATGTTGATGAGACTTACAGGCTAGTTTCTGACATCTTTGTAAGGGTTTTTCTGTTCATTGGGAGCGCAGCCTTGTTTACCAGAAATATAACATTAAGTATTATTACTACAACAATATACAGCTGAACAATTTCCTATCGAGCTCAGATAGTCTCTTGAATCCTAGTCTAATCCGCCGGAGGGCATAGATAGTAGAGCAGTTCTCATCAGAAATATCTAGTATTTAACTAAGTAGATAATGGTGTTCATCCTCAAACTATTTTAATAATGCTACTATCCAGTGATGGCTTCACCTCTCTCCCTGTCAACCAACAGAGGTCTTTCAACCGAGCATGGGCAATTTACGAGGCTCGGTAAAATCTTTTCGAACTCCACAATTAAAGACAATTATTGACTCTTTACTTTCCATATTTTATTGTTATTTTTTGTTTATCAAATACAATCTTTGTGGGAGAATAGTAACGTATTTATACGTATTTTTTTTTTAATGGAGACCAGAAGAAAATAAGATATAAAAGCTGTTAAGGCTTGGTTCAGGTAAGCGTGGCTTGCAAAGAACAACCTCAGACAATTGTGCTTATTAACACCTTGCAAACGTGGAAGTACCTCCGCAAAATGTGTATTTTCATTTTCCACCATTATTGAAGTAATTTCCTTTTGTGCGCATTTCGGACTCTCAACAAGTTCGGACTCTCGAAAAGTCAAAAGGAAAGGCATGTTAAAGTGCAGTATGCACCATGAAATGTGGCAGACAGAAACAAAAGGACTGGGTAGTGTAAGCCCTATATATTTGGAGGGTTAAATGAATTGCAATCAGCGAACCTTGGCACATTTCCCCGTCACCCTCCAAGCCAGCAGGGCATGGTCCGCATGTACTGTTCAACGACGGTGGGTCTTCATCAAGACAAGCGACTCCAGTGAAACAGGGAGCGTTCTCACAGGCATCAAAGTTCAATTCGCAGAACTCACCCGACCACCCAGGTGTACATTCGCAAAGCACCACCTTAACAATGTTTATAAAAAATTACAGTTTCAAATCATAAAGTTCATGTCTGAGAACAATATGTTATAGAAAAAAAAATTGTTCTGGTATGAACTTAATCAGTAAGCTTTCTAACTAAAATTAACATTTTTTTTAAATCTTTACTAACCCTGTATTATACCTTGAAATTCAAATAGAAGTATAGCAGTAAATATCTTTCAATAAATATTGCTAAATAAACATAATTATAATAATAATACAAAGCACTATAAACAATAAATAAAAAAATAAACAAGAAAGCAGGCAGGTTGTCCTTTATATCTAGCCTAAATGTTTTTGAACAAAATGCTTATTCTTTTTGGTAGTTATAGACAAGTACCGTCTTGAGTAAAGACTTTCGGGGTGGGAATATTTACTCACCCGAAAAATGTCCTCCATGAGGTTTGTGCCATCAGCATATTCACCAAAATTACACTCCCCGTTGTTCTTGCATTCGCACAAGTTGACAATAGGCTCCATTGTTGCATTGGAAGTTTCGTCTGATACCAAGAAGCCAATCTGCACCTTCGTCTTGTCCGTGGGTGTCCACGTGAACACACCTAAATTAGCATGATAATGCAGTAAGTTTTCACTTCATCCAGATCAGAATGTCCAACACAACCGTCAAATTATAATTTACACTTTTAATGTTGCGGGGGTCATGGTTGAATTCAAAACTCCAATAACGTTTTTTTTCCCATTGAATTTGGAAAAAGCAAACCATCACATATTGGTGGAAAGATACTTACTCCCGAAACATAAGAAGGGACACTGGGTCTGTGACAGGAGTTGAAATATTTACATGCATAAGGGAAAGGGAGATCTGGGTACAACTCTGTCTTGACACCATTGACCGAGGACACCACTCAAATTATAAGAATACTATATTTTTCACCTTAGATAATATTAATGTGTATGCTTAAAATTGTGTACATGTGTGTTTGGAGCTCTTTTCAATCAACTTTAATTAGTTTTCCCCTTAAAGACCAGTTGTGTGGACAGCTGCATTTGTTTTTCTTCAGAAGCTTTAATTAAAACGTGCTGCTCCAGTTCACATCTTTACTGACCTTCAACTGATATAGATGCATTTGCAACTGTATCATCCAGCAACCCATACATGATTTCATCCCCGTCTGGATCAAACGCTTCAATCTGCATTGTAAACGTCTCACCAACAGTAACGTTGATAGCATCGATGAGCGTCACGTTTGGCGGGAAATTGGCTGGCGGGAAACAGACCAAAAGGGATGAATAATTTAGTTCTTTAAACCACCAACCATGTTGTTGAGATGTAATCCTTTCATAATCAACGCCCACTTTACTAAGTTTAGCTCTGGTGATTAACAAAAGCCTACTGGTAAAGTATTTTGACTTACATACTTGGGGTAGGGGTAGGGATTGAGATAGGGGTAAGGATGCGGATTAGGATAAGAATAAGGGTAAGGGTAGGGGTACGGATAAGGATATTGATAAAAACAAGTATAATGATGTAGAAAAGAAATATGATAAGGATAAGGATAATGATAAAGAAAATGATTAAGATAAGGACAAGGACAAGGACAAGGACAAGGACAAGGACATCGACAAGGACAAGGACAAGGAAAAGGAAAAGGACAGGGATAAGGATGATAATAAGGACATGGATAGGAATAAGGATAAGGATACAGAGGATAAGTATAATAATAATACTTTTAGTAATAAAAATAGTTTACTATACTTACTGGCAGATTTTATATCTGCTTTGATCGCGTTATCCAAAGTCATTGTCCCTTTACCAATTTCTTCATTTGCCGTGGCCAGAGTATCAAAAAGACACATGTTATTGCCTCCACAAACCGATTCAGCGGACGCAAGATCCGCCGAATCTGCCTCCCTCTTCAGGTCTTCGAGGAATTTAGGGACGAAGTCAAGATCATTCATCGAAGCCCAATTGTCAGGGGCATTGTAAAAGAACAGGGAATCGTCTTCAGTTATGCGCCCTTGAGATAAATAAAATTAAACATTTAACGTTACACTGAAAACTTATCCTTAATTACACTATCCAAGAAGCGGGGTGTAAGTAGAATAATCTAAAATGGGGGAAACATCTCCCCATTATAGCCTGTACAGACAGGCACATCCTGGCAGTCAAAAATATGCTAAGTATGGCTTTTTTTAGCTTCTACACACAAACAAATATTAACAATAACAACGATAGCTGATGTAGAATTGATCCCCCCGAAGAATGAAGACCAATTAAGAAAAAAAACAATGTGAAAGAAAATACACTCACATGTGTCACCGAACTTGTAGTAATCTGCCTCAATCATCTCCCCTGACGGCCCTGTAGGTTGGACCAATGTGCCGTTTCGTTGCGTTGCTTCATTTGTCACATCATCATCCCAAACACCTTAGGTAAATATCAATTCAGTTTCTCAAATGAAAATAAATCAACATGCAAACATCAATTTTCATCTGCAAATTATCAATTATGAATTTTATTGTGTCATTTCCCAGCTATGATACAATTTTTGAATGTGTCATCACGGAAATTCCATTTAAAAATTGCAGGCATATCACCCGAGTAATATGCCTGTGATTTTTTCACAGAACTCGAGAAAGTACCGAGTATACAGTGCTAACACACATCGGTGTAGGGTAAAAAACCAAAATTAACAATATATCTATGTATTACCCATTAATCCGCCAGTTTTGCTTTTAAATTTTCCTTCCAACTGCACAGTTACGTCAGCGAAACCGTCCCCCACACTGACTGAAAACTGGATACCCTCTTCATAAACAGCAGTGACTTTGGGTGGATCCTCTTCCATTGATACAGTGAAATTGCCAAAGAGTAAACCTGAAAAACAATAACAGATTAACCAAGTTGTCTTTGTTTTTAAATACCGCAAACCAAGATTCTTATCATTTGATTGGTGGAACACGCATGACATGTCACACTTTATTTTAACATGTAATAATGACCCCTTGCACAGTGCGTAGTGGGTAGGCACATCAGACAAGGCTGTGGGGTTTTCTCAGTGATGGAACAAGGGTTTCAACAACGTTTTATCTTTAATAATCTGGGTCCCCACTAGACAAATCCTTTAAAAAAAGGGAATAAACAATGGCAAATCCCAGCAACTGTTTGTGCAAGAGACTTTGTGCACTTACTTGCGACTATCCTGTCTGCCATTTTAGGAGTAAAAATGCACACAAGGGAATTGAATCCCAAAGTGATGGAAATGGTGGACGCGCATTGTGCGAAGGTACGTTCCGCTATGTGCAATAGGCCTGTACTTTGTACTGACAGGACACCCCTCAATTTAATACAGGAGCAGCTTTCAAGACAAATATTGGATGCGGACTATATAACCACTCCGTGAAATCTGGCTTTACTATTTCACTCGGCTTTGCATCAAGAAATAGAAGGGTCCAGATTTCACATTGAGATTACTCTGCAACAATGCAACATATGCATCTGTAGTGACTTATTGTTAAATGCAATGCTCATGGAAAAACTAAAGCACATGTAAAAAGTAAACTTCTGTTGTATGCTGCAAATAATATACAAATGTACAAAATCAACTGCTGTTGCATGACTTGCATTTAACAATAAGTCACTACACATGCAATAATTGTGTACTAATGTATGTACATAGTAGCATTGAGAAATTAATAAATAACATTATTATTGTGTTTTAATCTATTCTTTTATATATATTTGTGTTCTATTGAGCTAGTTGTCCGAACGGGAAAGCTTCACTGAAGAATTTCTGAGGAAACTATTCATCCCTTTTCAACCAATCTTTAAATATAACGGATGAGCAGTTAGTCTGCCTAGGGCAGTAACCCTTAGAAAATGAATTACAGGGAGATAACAGGTTTGAGCTGTAAGACGAAAATGATATTTTATTTGATACTTTTTCTTTAATTGAGCTTTTGGTAATGTCTACCTTCTGCAGTTGGCTTCACTACTTCACCATTTACGGTTGTTATCAGACCAGTGGCTGTCTCATTCAATTTGATTTCAATCTAAAACACAAATCATAGCAAGAATGGAGTAAATTATAACACCTGTCAAAACATGGATTTTGTGACTGAACAGCGTTAAAGCAAACCAGACTCAAACTCCTGACAAAAACACTCGAAAATCTCCTCTCATGGGGCCTGACCCATTTCTGAGTCAGTATGACCGGAATCTGTATCTAAATGAATCTTTAAAGGGTCAACAGACACATGATCTCAGTAAAAATCCCACCTTATAACAAATTTTGGGGTCAGCTGGACTCATAAAAAAGGTCATCCCTGCGACAAGAAAACTGGGTCAATTTTGGTTAAAAAAAAGTGACTTTTACAACCCCGTATTAGTTTTCACTTCACAATGTTTGTTAAGCAAATGTTTTCCACCGTGTTGGGAATCTGTTGAGAAAAATAAAAGTTATTTTAACAAATCGATTTTACCATAAACAAAAATACCAACCCTTGCATCATTGTTGTACTCGGCTGCGAATCCGGCATTGAACGTAGCATCGGTAAGCTGACCTGTTTTTGAATTTGTTGCCCTCTGTGTACGTGCTTGCAGCTCAAACAGTCTCGCACCATCCTTCTGAATAAGAATCATTGTGTATTCTCCAAAGCCGTTGAAAGTGTACTCCACCCCGTCCAGTGTTGTGACATGCGGATCACGGAACACAACGGCTAGATATAGACAACACTAATTAAATCCATGTCATGACAGTTTCAATGATTTAAGTGAGTTGTGCACTTGCGTTTTTTCCCCTAAACGGTCAGTTGAAACTGTTTATTTTATTTCAACCTGCTGCGTACAAAGCAAAATGTATCACAAACTGAAGTAGTGAACATAATGTATAACATTATGTATTACATAATGTATTACATATGTAGGAGATTACGCTAAAAAAGTTTACAAACAAAAGGAATGTCAATCATACTCCGTGGATAGTGTCAGCAGCTAACAATTTAAAGGAAAGGAAGGTCTCCTTCTCTTTTATTGTCGGCTTTATTTATCCGTTAAGGACATTTGGAAATGGATTTCAATGTACGTTTTCGGTCAAATGGTAAACTTGTTTAACTTCCAAACAAGAACAATTATGTCAAGGGGCTATTTGGTATGCCAAATCTTAATGCCGCATTGATTAATGCAAGTTGGAACAATTACAGACTAAATTGAAAGAAACACAAAAATGAAGACCAAAAGCAGTTACCATGTTTTGATAACGACTGGTACCCTTCTAATTGTTGCTTAGCTGAAAGAACCAAACTCTATTTCACAGCTTGAGGAAGATTTAGCCCTCATCCTAGGAGGCAGAACTTACATGCAGACCATATTCAGGTAACCTCACAACTTTCAAAAGGATTTAAGTCAGAAGCAATGCCTAAAGCACCTTGAGCGCAATTTGACAGATTTGGTGCTATTACAAAAGATTATCATTATGTGTTGTTTTGTTGTTGCTGTTTTGCTGTTGTAACTATCGCTGACGTTGGCACTGTCGTTATCGTGTCCCTACCTTTGGAGAAGGAGAACAACATTACCAATACAAGACAATTGCTCTACCAGTCTGTTAAATCAAACACATAGTTCTGGGAGTGCCATTAAAGTCAGATAGTGAGATTATTATTTTATGAATTGTGTTGTTATTTTGAAACTTCAAGTTACTCACCCCAAATTGGCGGTCTGTAATTCCAGCAAGACATTCTCGGCCTGTACCTCGTGTACAAGTAGCAAAGCGTTGAGGCCTCACAGCAATAGTAACGTGGAAGAATGTCATTACCTGTTTAAAATGTTGAAACGGGACTGTTTTAACACTCCGGGCACATTTACAAAAAGATTCAATCGACAGAATAATTTGTAGAACCAAATGCTTAACGTAACTATCTCCCGCCGTCATGTCCCGCTGAGTTATAACGAGTTACAACACACTGCAAGTGTTTTAGTGCATGAGCAACTCTTACAAAGGTTAGTAATTCCATAGAATGAAGTGATTAGAAGTAATTCATCAATAGACCGTCACAAGCCCGCAAACACCACCCTTAGAGGGCCTACTAAGGTCACTGAAGACCTGAATATCATTGGCTGAGAGTTGTGCACGGCGCCCACCGCAGACACGTGTGTACATTTCCATTGTTTGACCTCAAGAGTGGCGACCAATGTTGATGGTTTCGCGAAATTACAAAAGAAAAACTGTATTAGTCATAACCACATACATGTAAATGGCAATGTCTAATTAATAGTAAATTGTTGATAAATCACTATACTTACTATACCGCAATCGGTAAAGGCCAGAGTTATAAAACAGCGGACTCAGTGGAAAGAATTCAAATACTGAGGCAACAGCTGCACTTCTCACACCATACCGAAGGCTTCCTGAGAATCTATTGTAACAACAATGCACACCTGGAAGACCTGGGAACTGCAATCTTCGCACAAAACATGCATAATAGTCTAAAAACCAAAACCAAAATAAAAGTATGTTATTTTCAACGGAATCAGCACAAATATGTACAAATTAACCAAATAGGGAGTTTCTCCCTTTTAACTGATTCAGCAACTACAGTAATCGTCAAGTTTAATAGATTATAACTGCCTGGCTGCTAATTTATTTATTAATATTGTTAACTGTTTTTGAATAAAAACTAACAATATTTGACAATTGTTATAGAACTACACTCCACAAAAACTTTGGTTAGACGTTGTTCTCTTCATCTCTTCATGTTACAAGGGTTGCAATTAACAGAAGGTGGTCACTTGGACTCAGAGTTTGTCCCTAACAAACTTTCCTATGCCCCGTTAGTGTGGCACTGAGTTAAACATTCGTGCTGATGAAATAATTGTTAAAAACCATATCAAGATAGATGGTTCAGCCAGATCTTTAAACAAAACATAGTCCTGATTGGAGGTTAAGCCAGATCATCAGATTTTCCGAGTTTGACCACAAAAACTCGGACAGTATACATCTTTTTCACTGAGTGGGTTTACAATGAATTACCCAGGTCATTACAGTTAATGAGTGGGCAGTTATCTCCCCTGGGCAGTCAGCAGTCCTACCGGTTTGTGTATGATCTAATTAAGTCCACCATTTGGAAAAGAAATCATATGAAGATATTCAACAGGGTTGAGTTGCCAGACGAAAAGGGTATTTTGTGTTAGCTTTTTTCTTAGTTACCGGCACAAAGGAAAAAAGTGAACTTTTTTTTTGCATGATGTGATAAAATGAAATAATAATAATAATATTTAAAATAAAAATAAAATTAATAATAAGAAGTAAAAAAAACTTACAATAGTGATAAAAACTCGACCGTGTAGGAAGAATATGGTAGTGGCTGATTTGGATAAACCTGCGGTCCAAAATTGCCATTCGCAGACTACATGGGCAAGTGTGAGCCGTAAACACATAAATTAAATACTGTAAAAATGTTATTCGCCGTTGACTCTCCAAAGCTGCCCAGCGCCTGCACTCCAACCTTGGGTTCCTGAAGTTAGATGGGAGCGTATCAACTTTATATACCCATCGTCCTTGGTGTCCCGAATTCCCTATCAGATTACCAGGCCTGTACAGCTGATTACTAGGCACGGGTATATAAAAGGGATTTCTAGACCGTCCAAAGGAAACTCCTTGAATAACGTTGGGGTTGTAAAACAGGTATTGGTTCCAGTTCATGTTGCAAGGGTGGTAGTTGAAGATAACGAAACCGCGAACGTAATCAGTCACAAGCACAGCTTGGAACGTGTTGGTCCCCTGGGAAAAGAACAGTTATACAATGTATGATGTAACATTGGCTTCGGAGCTTTGGACGTGCCCTTAACTTGCTTTGCCATGCCAGTTTTTTGTTTGTTTTTTTGTTTTTTTTTTTTTGGGGGGGGAACAAGATCTTGAAAGTTTAGGATGCCAACTTGCCGAGTATTGTTTGACTGTGTTTCTTTGGAAACTTCTATTATATATCAGTATGATTGCATCTCGAAAAATGGTTTCTAATATATGTTTTGTCATCACCAAGGAGAAAATCCACTTGTGTTTCAAAATTAATGCACTTTTCTTGACAGGAAAATTTAGTTGCTAACAGCAAAAATGTTTCTTGAGTTTCGTTTGCAAAGTACATATGGTTGCTTTGTCTGCTAGTTGGGCAACTTAAAAAACAATGTAAATGTCGTTGCTAAGCATTCAAATATTAAACACCGTATAATTTGACAATATTTTTGAAATGGCTTGGTGCTTTCCCAGAGTAACAGGAAGTAAGAATACGTATACTTACAGTATCCCTTGAGAATGCTCGGACGTTACTCCATGTAATAACTAAACTCCACTCAGCTACAAAATTTCTGTACCGCGATCTATAGTCAGGGTGTGTCGACACTACATCGCTGATCCGAGATAACATGGAAATATCTGAGCGGTAATTTTTATCATACACCTGAAAACAAGATTATGGGAAGTTAAAATGGGTGGTAGGGATTTCCTATTTGAACCCCCTTCAGGAAACACATTGTGATGCAGCGCTTTCCCTGATATTGGTTTTCATAACACTCTGTCCCTTAACCGAGAACCTCTAACCCAGATAACATTCATACATTGGGCCAACGTTGGTATTTGGACGGCACCGTTGGCGTTGGTATTGTGTCAGCTTTTGGCGTGGCCACACATTGGCACTTCGTCGCCATGATCGGCGTTGGCATTATGTTTGTTTCTGACATTGGGCCGACGTTGGCTGTAGGTCGGCAGAATCACATTGGTTTTACATTGGCAATCAATGTTAAGCCAACGTTGGTTTTTAGTAATTAAACAATACTCGGCATTGTGTTGGTTTCCGACGTAGGACCAATGTTGGCTCTAGGTCGGCATTACCACATTGGTTTTTAGTCGGCACTCAATGTTGAGCCAATGTTGGTTATTTGTGGGACAGCAATATCGGCACTCTGTTGGTTTCCGACGTAGAACCAATGTTGGCTCTAGGTCGGCATTACCACATTGATTTTACGTCGGCACTCAATGTTGAGCCAACGTTGGTTGATAGTGGGGCAGCAATATCGGCACTGCGTTGGTTTCTGACGTAGGACCAATGTTGGCTCTAGGTTGGCATTACCACATTGTTTTTACATTGGCAATCAATGTTAAGCCAACGTTGGTTATTTGTGGCACAGCAATATCGGCACTCTGTTGGTTTCCGACGTAGAACCAATGTTGGATCTAGGTCGGCATTACCACATTGGTTTTTAGTCGGCGCTCAATGTTGAGCCAATGTTGGTTATTTGTGGGACAGCAATATCGGCATTGTGTTGGTTTCCGACGTAGGAGCAATGTTGAATCTAGGTCGGCATTACCACATTGGTTTTACGTCGGCACTCAATGTTGAGCCAATGTTGGTTATTTGTGGGACAGCAATATCGGCATTGTGTTGATTTTCGACGTAGGACCAATGTTGGATCTAGGTCGGCATTACCACACTGGTTTTACGTCGGCACTCAATGTTGAGCCAATGTTGGTTATTTGTGGGACAGCAATATCGGCATTGTGTTGGTTTCCGACGTAGAACCAATGTTGGCTCTAGGTCGGCATTAGCACATTGGTTTTATGACGTCGGCACATCAGTAATGCTAATTTAAGGACAACTTCGTTGAACCATATTGGAGATTGATAGGCACAATTCGGCGATGTTTTTATATCGATTGCCAATCATTTTTGGGACACCATTGCAAACCAAAACGTTGATACACTGTTGTTGGTGTTGGTTTGCTAGTTTGATTTTTTGTTGTTGGGGGTTTTTGTAATCCGACAAAGACTTCAAATGGAAAACGTTGGAGTTGTGTTGATATATTGCAGCAGTTATATAATGGCTTTAGGTCGGCGGTCTTGATGTTAAGTCATCAACCATTTATAACAAGAATCATACCTTGACAATATGCGTCAGGGGTTATGACCGAAATGTGGTTAAGTCTATCTGGGCATAAAATAGATCAACTGTCTTTACAAATAGCAGTTTGCTTGTTAGTTATAGGACAAGTTTGCTGAAGGTTTGTTTATAGGTTGACAGTCAAATGCCAGTAATCCTGAAAATACACGAAGAAGTCAGTACTCAGTTATATCATTAGACGACCACGCTAAATGTTGAGCCAACATTGAGCCAACGTTGGGCCAACATTGACATAAATGCAAATTTGGGGCGGGGCTTAGATGTGTGTGATTTTTCTTTGATAATATCACAACAATTTAGGTGAATTTAGTTATCCAAGGCAAATTGTTGTGCTTTTGTGTGTAGTTCGTCTGTAAAAAAAATATGAACATCAAAGTACAAACAAACATTTGTAAATCAAACATGTACATTAAAAAGTAAACAGTTTGAATTAAAAAAGGTGTAAACCATGACTGGAAAGTCTATGGATCTTGGACTTTTAATACAAAACATGCAGTGCTGAAGGACGTGCAGGCCTGTGTATGCCTGTGTAGGTTGTAGTAAGTGTAGAATGTATTTAGTTATTGGTATTATAACTTACATGTAATTAATATAACTTATAGGTAGATATTTACAGACACTAATTACTTAGCAAAGGTCATTCACTACATGTACAGAAAGATCCACTCGAAGTCAATATGTTTGAATAACGATACGTTGGCCCAACGTTGGGGCAATGTAGAGCCAACATAAAGGTTATTAGTGGGGCCGATGTTGGACCAACATTAACGATGGCCCAACGTAACGCCGATGAGCAAAAGTATATTTGGTAATTAACATTGGCCCAACATAAAACTTTCATTGGTTCTACGTTGAACAATGTTAAGCCCATGTTTACGTTGGGCCAACGTTGGCCCAACTTTAACTTTGGCCCAACGTAACTCCGATGAGCAAAAGTATGTTGGGCCAACGTTGACAGCCAACGTCAGCCCAACAAAACTTTTCTTTTGGCAGAATGTTGGGCGCAACGTTGGTCGAATGTTCGGCTGTGTTGGCCCAATATTGCTTCAATGTTTTAACATACATGGGCAGAACACTGGCCCATTGTTGGGCCAATGTTTACGTTGGGCCAACGTTGGGCCAACTTTTTCATTGGCCCAACATAAGACCGTTGAGCAAAAGTACGTTGGGCCAATATTGACAGCCAACATTGGCCAAACAAAACTTTTCTGTTGGCAGAATGTTTGGCGCAACGTTGGCCGAATGTTCGACTGTGTTGGCCCAATATTGCTTCAAGGTCTTAATATACATGGGCAGGACACTGGCCCAATGTTGGGCCAATGTTTACGTTGGGCCAACGTTGGGCCAACTTTTTCATTGGCCCAACATAAGACCGATGAGCAAAAGTACGTTGGGCCATTGTTGACAGCCAATGTTGGTCCAATGAAAGTGTTTCGTTGGCCCAACAATGGTCCTATGTAGTGATGCTATCTGGGAATTAGTGACACATGTCACATTTGACCCCTTCACAATGCACCACAGCTATGTGCCGTTGGGGTTACATAACATAACATAACAAAACACAATTGATAAGGTGCTATTAGGTGCTATACGATTTGCAATCTTTGGGGATCACAATTTGGCGAGTATAGGCTGAACTTAACCACTCAAGTTAGCAACAACAACATCCGTTGCTGATGGGAAACTATGGAACAAATATAAAACAAATTAAATCAAACATTAAATCGCATATAACTAAAATAATTGTTTGAATACTGCTGTTTTCTATTTTCATGATTTGGTTTTTGACTCGATTAAATTGCCTGTGGATTTTTTCACAGAACTCGAGAAAGTTCTGAGTATAGAGTGCTCACTACTGTGGCGGAAATTACAACTTGATCCCAGGCCTACTTTCACCTTAGGTTATAGATCATAAGTAATCTAAGCGATAATAAAAGACCAACCAGTCCCACACTCTGCGTGGCACATGCGTAGATTGGCACAAGTCAGAGTCCAGTCGCACCCGCCCTTGCATACAATTTAATACATTCAACATGCACTGACCGTCACAATTCACATCGGTGTAAGAATAACAACTATTTATACAAGCCATTTTGAGATACGGCGGACAAAATACTATATGACACTACTTTGTTTGGGTAAAACAATTTGTCTGGAACATGTATATTCCCAAACCAAACAGTGTACTACTAGAGTGTTGACCATACCTCAAAAAGGCCAATTCTTTATCCCCGATGTAAAATTAACATCTATGAAATCGACGCGGTACCCGCTACTAACTCGATGGTCTAGTGGTAGCTTGGTGAACTTGTGGTAAGACATCTGCTTTAGCAATGTAAAGGTCGAGGTTTCGACTTGCACCCGGGTAATTGGCTTGTACATTTCGTTTTGACGAAACTCAGAAAAAGTATACAATGCTTATACACATCGGTGTAAGGGTAAAACAACTTCCATTGACTTTTCACAGCCTTCCGCACATATCTTTTAGCCTACTTGGATGTGAAAAACTCAAACACTCTCTATGAGTTTGTTATTATTTATTATATTTACTGTCTATAGTAGGTTTTTGCAATCTTTTTCTTAAAATGGAAACCTAAATATTACATTTCCAAGTTTTTGGGGGCTTTACAACAATGGGTTTATAGCTTTATAACCCGAGTGAAGTATGATTTCCCAAAACATACACTATAGCTAGTGTCACGCAATAAAGTATGCATTTGACCTGTAATTGGCAAAATAATTACCCAAAACACCATTATAAATTTTTCGGACAAATTATAATTTTTGAAACCATCTATATACCGTCTGGAATGTCTTGGGTTTCGGTTCGGTAAGTTTTTCCCAAACCTACTATACACTTCAGTAGGAGTTTGTTCCTTAGGATCAGTTGTTACGTAATTGGCCCTGTATATTTGTTAATTATTATTAATATTATTTTATCTAAACATCTGTTTATTATCTTGTCAAAATAAAAAAACGGCTATTTTATTATTGGATATTGGAAAGTTGCTTTCTTACCTGGTAGAATACATCGCTTGACAAACTCCGAAATGAGGACGGATTCACATCAGCCCAGAAGGGAGCAATGATCTCGTAATTTCCGTAGAATGAGTTAGGTACATTAGGAAGTCCGCTCTTGTAAAATCTCCGCGAATTGGAGAGACGAATCACGCCGTTGTCTGTGAACTATTAACCATAATAAATAAAACAATTTAAAAAATCTGAAGAAAAAATAACAGTAGTTAAGCCAGTGTAAAAAAATACAAAATAAATAGAATTAAAAACTTAAATGCAAGTTTGTTGAAGCATCATATAAGTGATCAGGTTTTGAATGAAAGTTTAATCCCTGGGATGATGTAAGAAAAAGTGTTACTATAAACACCTGTTTTGTAGCATATGAACTTTAGAGCTTTCATGTTGTGATGTAATAGTTTTTATTGATTTCAACGAATATTGTTTACCGAATCTCCATGGTTTGAGTGTTTGGACTACTTGTTTCTAGTTAACTTGGTTATTGCTCTTACACCTGCGTGTATTAAAGCACTGTACTGTACACTCAGTACGGTACAGAGTTCAGTGAAAACATCCACAGGCAAATCCTATTCGGTGTAAGGGTGAAAACTAAATTTTAGTCTTTATCCCCAATGCAAAACAAATATATCTTTTAAATTGTTGCAGTACCCGCTGCTAATTTTGTTTAACTGCCTCTAGCCATCAGGCTACCTCTGTGGTCTAGTGGTTAGACATCTGCTCTAGCAATGCAACGGGTCGTGGGCTCGTATCCCACCTGGGTGATTTGCCTGTGGATTTTTTTCACAGAACTCGGGAAAGTACTGAGCAAAAAGTGATTTACACACATTGGTGTAAGTGTAACAACCAAATTATATTAGTTATCCTCATTGCAAAAATTACCATCCCTGCTATGTACTTTGTTTTGTATTTTACATTTATTACCAGTAAGAATTTGGTCCCCAATGAGGAAAATGGCAACCATTTTATAAATTGTAGAAAATTAGTACAGTCCGCTCTCATTATTAAGAGCACTGTTAGTAAGAGATTCTACTTTTGAACAGTTCGTTCAGAAGTCCAGAATCTCATTTCTGCTTTGTGTTTCTTTGTTTTGCTGTCCCCTTATAACAACGTTCCTGCTATAAGTAGGTAAGTTGGCCAGTCCTAGCAGCAATCTAGTTATAATAGGAGTTGAATCTGCTTATCTGAGCACAAAGTTGATCATAAAGGTTTTTGTTGTATCTCTAGGTTTAGTAAATATGATCTTGAGCTAGACAACCACGTCCACCACAACATTTGGTATAGACAATCCGAAGTTAAAACCTGACCTGCATCCTGGCCCGGTGTTTTAGATTGTAGACATATAGTCTTGATTGGTGAAGTTCGTTCTGTTATCGCAGTCGCTGATATCACCACATGAATTACCGTGTTAAACAAATGTATGGAGCAAAACGAACGTTTTGATACTTTTGATAACTGGATCTGCCCATTAATTTTGTATTGTGTTTCTTTTTTTGACTGGAGAAAAGTAAAATGTTGGCATTAAATACGTTAAGGTAAAACAAAATAATAATACAAATAAAATAAAGAAAACATGTAATGTCAAACTTACATATAACTTTTGGTAGAGGCTATCGCCAAATGGAAAGTAGTCAGGTGGATAAATGGTATAGGAAATTAAATCCCGGCTGTTGTAGTCGTAGTAGTAGTGGTAGTAGTAGTAGTAGTAAAACCAAGGCTAAAAAAGAAAACGGCAGTAATTAGAGGCAATGCCTTTTTTAGGAGTTAACACGATCAGCAGATCCTGAATGTTTAGCCAAATCCAATGCAGATTGAGGAGCTGATGGTGTTGCTCAGCAAAAATAAAATCATTCATGATATAGTTTTATTAAATACAGTTGTTGTTGTTTTTTTTCAAAATTGAAACATTAGTAATATAACCGAGGAGGCTTATAGATACAATGTGGCACTGAACATGCTTTCTTGTGCGAAATTTTCAATTTACTGTTAACAAAACTGCACCAGATTTACTTGTAAAAGCTTTTTGAAAATTACACTGGAAGGAATTATAGGGAATATATAGTGGAAGAGATTGATTAACATCACTGAAACACTCATCAGGGGCTCTATGGCCTGATGTTACAATAAAAACAATGTTAACTTGCAAAATCAACGACAAAACTAAGAAAAAAAATACAAAGAGCTTCATAAAACAAAACAAAAACACTGACAGTTGGAAGTCGGGTAGCAGTCTGGTAGTGTAGTCAAACAACAAGTGACTTGAGCCCTCTTAGAATAACCGATCTTTTCCCCCAGCTGCGGCAGAATACGTAGTATTTTGCAACAGATAGTGGTGATTCGATTTACACCATGTTTGGGTACTGGTTGTCAACCTTGGGCTGTTTGAGAGATGAGAGCATTCTGTTGAATACTCTGCGTGAGTTTAATCCAAAGGACGTAATTTCGATAGTAAAACATATACAGGATATACCCATCACCAGTTTGAGTTTTTGGTATTTAGATTGTTTGTTTGAGGGAAAGGAAAGACAGCCATCAAGATTGGAGGAACAAACCACTTCATGGTCGGTTCTTGAGGTGAACTGAAGAAGTGGCCAGCAGCAAGTCAAGGAATTAGTTTAGGAGAGGAGAACTAAATGTAGAGACTAAGGGCTTAAATACTGCAGCGCAAAACCAGTCTCTAAGAACAAATGTAACGAAGGCAATAGTAGATAAAGCAAACGTCTCTCCTAAGTGTAGATTGTGTAATATTGCAGATGAATTGTATTTCATATTGTCAGCGAATGTGGTATGATGGCACAAATGGAATACAATGGACATAAATAAAGACACAAGTTCGCCAAGGTGATACACTGAGATCTGTGTAAGAAGTATGGTGTCCAAGTGCTTGCAAAATGGTGCGGCCATGTACTGGAGAAAGTTGTAGAAACCGGTTCAAGACAAGGTCAAGATCCTCTGGGACTTTAACATTCAGTCTGATCATATTATAGAACATAGCTATGCATACGCCTCCGGATTTTGAAGTCTTTGATAAGACGAACAAGATGTGGCATGTCATAGCTGTGGCAGGTGATAGCTGCGAAGGAGGTAAAAACCATCAAAAATTACCAAAACCTTGCCAGGGAACTTTGTACGACTTTGCAGGTGGAAGTGAAAGTAGTCCCTGTGGTGGGGAGCACTTTTTGGCACCATTCCGAAAGCACTGGGGAAACATCTAGATGTAAGGACAAAACGAGAGGGTACATCTGCTGCAAAAGGCAGCGTTTTGGGGAGCAGCGAAGATCCTGAGAAAGACCCTTGATTTGCATGATGTCAAAGCTAAATAATAACAATAATAGAAATAATGAAGGCAAGGATAAATAATTGAAGGATGCACTAAACTGCTAGGCCACGGACCAATTTTTCTGGTAAATAAATGGTAGTCAGCTGGTCTTGACGGAGACCCATCGGTCAATTTACGTGGACTTCTTTGAGGAGCAATCTGCAGATTGAGCACTCAATCTTGGATTGCCAAAAGCACGACTAACAATCTTGAAATTAATCAATGCAATCTTCAGATTGTGCAAACTTATAATGCACTCAACACTGACAATACTCAGTAGGTATGCTGGAAAGTGGAAACGACTACATGTCCTCTTTAATCTCAGGAAATATAGATTCCATTGATTGTGCAGTGCTGGAGAAGTGCAAAATTTCTTGACAAATTAGGACAAAATATAGCATCTTTTGATTCACAAAGCAAACAAAAAAGACAGCATGTAGATGATCGTCTGAAATTTCTTAGCACCTGACATATACAGATATCCAAACGAAAACATTCCTTAACATATTATGATATCTTAACATTTAGGAGTCGAATTCACAACGAGCTAAGATTATCCTTAATATGAGTTGTCAATATAACCATGGTGATTTGTATGTGACACCACACTTTGCTTAGCAATTATGATTGATGCACAGTTAAAATTAATATTACCTCTCTATGAAATCGGCCCATCGTACAATAACATTCTTAAACATGTTTGACAATTGAAAAAGAAGCATGTGGCAAGATATTAAAACAAAAAGTTCAAACCAAAACCAAAGTGTGGGCATACCCTTTCATGAGAGTACGACAGCCTCCGGTCTCCGGCAGAAGGTCCATATGGAATAAAATTGGTAACTGGCAAAGCAAGAAAAGCAATATGTACATTAATATTATTTGAAATGTTAAACTACCTGATGTACAAAGTGTATTATTGCACACTTTAACATGAGAATCAAACAAAAGTCTCACAAGGATTTTCAATAAAATCTACCTGACGAGAAAAAATAAATAAATCAAATTTGCAGTAAATATTGTAATCATGTTGGCAAAGGCAGGTGAATTGTTCTTTGGAGACAAAAACATTATTTAGGTCGAAATGAGGAATGTGTCAGACAGGACGTATTACGTGTAATTCGCCATACCAAAGTTGGTCACATTCGAAAATCATGAAAAACACTACAAAACACGATTCTGCGATTTCGGTGGATTGAGGTTAAATAAAATTTGATCTTTCTTGTCGTGGTCTTACCTTTAATTGAAAAGATGAATAAATCCACAAAAAGTACGTTTTCTTGAGCATGTTTGTATGCAATTAATTCTCTTCAAAGTCGGTCTCATTTACCTTCAAAAACATGAAAGTTTGCTTATTTCCACTGGCAGCGTACGAGCAGTTCCGTTCACGTTGAACGACTGTGTTTGGTACCATTAGAAAGGTCATGACCTGAACTGTTCTTTTTTATCTATGATAACATAGTCCGGAGGCCGAAAAACTGTTCAATTATCGGCTGAAAACTTGATATTTAAATTAGCCGGGCTTTCCAACTATCAACAATAGAGATCATTGATTGGATGAGAGGCGGCAACCATTGTGACGAGTCTGCGCAGTTTCAATGTTTACCCGATTCTCTGAAGGATTCTAGCCGGTTTTACGGCCGCGCGATGTGTACCATGCGATCGCGCGAGTCTACACAGTCGCCGTCCACACAACGTAGTTGAACGACGACCGACCTCGTGTGAATTAACTGAGTGATTTCGTGAATTTGCAATGCTTGTCAGTCGATACTTAGTGAACCAAAGATAAGATTTTCACGTTTGCATTCTTAAATTGCTGTTACCTTTCTTACCTGTTGTGAACTTGTATTTTATTGAGAGTTTTACTGTTCAAATTTTGCGTTCAAAGTTTTACTAAACTAAGCATGGCTGATAGGCGAAGTAAAGACATCATGCTATTGCATTGCATTGCGTGTGTCGATACTTCCATGTACATGTACATGTACATTGTACGGTGTATGTGTACACGCATTCACCGCGTGACTGTGCGCTTTCACGTTGCGCCGTTGTTCGGTCCACTGGGGCTGGGGTTGGTGCTGTCGGATGTTTATTCCAAAATGAATTATTCATTAGCTACATCGAGAATCGTCTCTGCGTGTGTGGTCGTTCACGCCACGCGCGTATAGCTAGCTAAGTTAAAAACGAGTTTCTAAGCAAACACGTCGTAAAAAAATGGAAGTGGCTTTGTCTTGTAGACTTTCTTCATTTCCCGATAACTTCGGACTGGAATAAGCTACGGAAATAATAATGGCATTGCTGGAAAGCCAGTGAGTTACTTGTTAACACGGTATGCATAACTCAATTTCATTAAGGGGTCGATATATACCTCAATTCGATAGAGCAGGTCACTGATTGGTAGTATAGAAAGTGTTTTATCCCTTCGACAAGTTAAGAGAACAAACGATTTTGACAATATTTATTACAAAGAGTTCATTTCATCGAGTAAAAAATCAAATGTTTTATACTAGTCGCATTAATCCCTTGTAGTGTGCACCAAGGTTAGTTCTAGTTATTCACAGAAGGACTGGTTATGTTAGTCTACTGCTTCATAAGTGTTTTTGAATGATAACAGTCCTCCAGATTTATGTCCCAATGTATTTGTTAATGTGTGTCTGTTTAGCCGGTTTGCCTTGTCCCGGTATCCGGCTCCTTGCCTACTACTAAATCTCTTTATGGGAATATTTTTCAATTTGGTGCGTGTGAATAAATTCAGATTTTAAGCTCTGGCAAAAATCTAGTTGCTTTTGATACATTGCCAATACGATGTCCATGTATATTACACTAATAATGAGAGACAAACAGAGCATGTATGTCTAAATAGCCCAGTACGTGAGACCTCAAAGTGCTTTAAAGAAGCAGAAACTACACTTAACATACCTAACATAAGATTTAAACGAGCCCGGCACAGGACGCAAAGTTTTCCCGACTTAAAATTTAAATGGGGAGGTGGGGGTAAACTAAGGTCAGTATACCCCATTTTGCCCTGCCAAGTAGAAGCAAAGCATGTATGTGGGTTATTTTGCTACAATCATTATTACTTATTAAAACGTCAAAATTGATCATACTTGCAAGTGAAGGAGTGCACTAAGACATGTAGCCTTCTTAAGACTTACCTAGCACAGTAACAGTAAAATCACATCTGCCTACATTTCCACGTATGTCACTTGCTGTACACCTCACATGGTTATCACCCGTTTGGAAAACAGAACCTGACGTCACAATGGTGTTACCTGCAGCACGTCTACACGTTACGGGCCGAAAACCATAGCCATAGAAGTAGTTATCATATTCATCAAAAGCAATTGCTGTCCAGTAAACTCTAACTGAGGATGTTTCTGTACATACTTTCAGTCCGGCGGGGCAAAAGACAATTGGAGGTACAGTGTCTCGAAGTTCTGTGGACAGGAAACAAAGACATGACAAAACTACATTCGTGGAGTGCTATGGTTGACTGGTCTGGCCCACTAGACAAAGTCTGAAGTTCCAGTGGCTGACTCGTCAGATATAAAATTGGTCAAACATGGCTCTCCTGTGTCCTTGAGGAAGACGTTTATCACAAATTGCTTCCTGTTTTCTTTACCAATGGGTGAAAAGGGAGACCTGCAAATGACATCAAATGAGTGTAGGTATTCCTCAGCTAGATGACAAAAGGAGGTTGCTCATTGGCCAATCTTGTGCGCTGGGCAAACAAAGCAGGGCGTTTCCATTGTTTTATTACATTGTTTCACTACGTCATACATTTAAGATGGCGGCGTGAAGATGTCAATGCAAAAAGCAATCCACTTAATTGAAGTCAAACTATAAACTTTTGTTTTCCAATTCATGAAAAAAAATGTGGGTAAGAGGTTCCTTTACTTAAAAAAAAATATTTCAACTAAAGTGTTACAGAAAGCTTGAAACCTTTTGAGGAACTGAGTCAAAATAATTCATTAAAATAAGGTCATCAATTTATGCGACTGTCAGCTTGTGAGTTTGCTTGTTGCGTGCATCCAAAATATATTGCGTCTAACCTGAGAACACTATCAATAACAAAATAATAACATTATTTTAAAAGTTTGATTATTTGTTAACTTCCCCTCTTAAGTAAATCGCTCACATTCACCTTTTAATCACTCTTACTTGTTTATTTATAAAAGGCTTTTGCTTAAACTGTTTTACCATCTTTCCGACGACTAGGAATTTGTTGAACTATCTCTGATCTAAAATATGTGTATTTGTCAGTATAGCTATTGTCATTTCCCAAGTTTGTCTGTCCTTTCTGTGTGTGTCTGTTTATTTGTTTGTTTGTTTGTTCGTTGGGGTGTTTGTTTGTTTGTTTGTTTGTTTGTAGCTATTTGGGGTAGCTTTTTCTACGAGCTTTTGCTTATCGGATCAGTGTTGTTATTTTTGTATATTTTAGCATTACTCCATTAACCATTTTTTTCATTCTTTTTCAGAAGTATGGAACCAAATGTGTCTCTGAATTGAATTGAAAGTTTTTGCTTCATTTATTTTTAGAACCGACTTTTAAAATAAACTCTACATAAATATATACAGACAAGAAATCATTTAAAAAACCTGCGTGAAGCGGTTGCACTTAATTATTAAGCTTGTCTGTATACACAAGTTTTTAATAAAAGTGGAAATGGAAAAAAAAAATGAAAATAATAGAACAGAACAGAACTTGCCAGTGCAATATGTTCCTTCCCACGGACCCCAACATGAGCACGTACATCTGTCGATGTTGAGCACGCCATAGTTGAAGCAGTACAATGAACATCCTGAGTTGTAAACAAAAACAGACACAAACTTTCAAAGAATGCTAGACTTGTGATAGCTGCAGGCACCCAGGTAGTTTGTCATTGTTCTCGGCTTGAGCACAGTCAAATTTACCCGCGAATGTCAGCTGCTTACAGTTTTTCGTTAATCCCTAACCTGTACAAGAATTTACGAATTTGAGCCCCTTTCCCTCCTACGAGTCACAACATTTGTATGTCATTGTTCTTCCTAGTTGCAAAGCCCAGAGCGAGTTGAACTATGCGAGGTAAAAACTCCAAGGTTAAACGTTCTTGGTATCTTTGTCTATACATTTGTGGAGCTCACAAAGTACACGGAAAAACCACACAACTTCCAGGGATGTCTGTGTAAATAATTTGTCTACTTAAACAAATCTTTCCAACCATATTCCAAACTCACTTTATAGCCCAAAATGCCAACAGTCCGAAGGCAATTTGCCCCTAATGCACTTTTGAGTAGCCCACTTACTTGAACAGACTGCTGGGGGTCTCCAAAATGGTCTGCAGTCACATTCACATGTCTGTGTATTCAGTATACCACCAGTACCACAGCCACTGTGGTTACAGACTGAAATAAAACACTCATTGGTGAATAACCCTTGGCAAACTCGGTCCCTACGGTTTGGGAGTGAGCAGTTTTCAACAAGATCTCTCTTATCTGATCAAAGGTTCACGAGGCGTAAAAATGCGGTTTAGGGTGTAACTGCCGGTGTGTTTACTGAACCAACATAGACAACATTTCACAGATTATTGTTTTTAATTTGAAGTATCAGGTAAGAGTATTAAATGTTATCAAGAAAGCAACTTTAAATCAGAAAAAAATATACCAACTAGTAAGAAGTCGATTAAGAAACAGTAGGACTTTTCTCTGCTCTTCAGCATTTCGGTTACTTGACACCAGCAGTAGGTTGGTGGGTCAGGATCACGGGCCTTGGGGAAGTGTATTCCAGGGATAATGTTTATATTACTACTACTTTACTGATAACAGCTGATATCACAGTAAAAGTGGCGAGTAGAATTAAGATATGTTGGTTAATGGGAAAGTTATTATTGCACTCACAACCCCATCCTTAGAGAACTGTGTGTTAAATTAAAAGTCCCACAAGTAATTAAGAATTGGGCCTGTAATATTAATTAAGTACCACCGCATATCTGGCCGAATTGGATGAGTGTAGCATTCAAATGGAGATTCAATCTTTGGGGGGATCATTATCAAAAGTATAACCTTACCTTTTAAAATATACTTAGTCATAAAAATGTCTTAAACAAGAACACAATGAAACATGAAATATATAAGATGGTAAATAGTCAGGTTGATAGTCATTAGTTAAGGACGAAGAATTCGACAATTTTGATGAAAATACTTAATATGTATTTTTTGTTGCGAAAAAAAAGAAAAAAAAACCTCCCTTAAAGCGACAAACATAAAAGTAAAACAAAAAAAAGTTAAATTAAAAACTGTTAATGTTTAACCATTAAATCAATACAAAAAGTGTCACTTTATATTGGTTCAAATATTCAAGGGATATTGTGATGCAAAGACGAAATTTAACCCACTTCACTTACCAGAACAGTCGGCGCCTGTCCAGTTTGGTTCACACTCACACTGGCAGCCATCAGAATCTACTGCCCCATTTTGGCAGGTTATATCACACACTGAAAGTACAAGTCATTTTTTTAAAATGCTGCATTAGCTCAAAAGTGCAACCATAGAAGGTCCTACTCTTGTACAACACTAACTATCTAAATAAAATTTAGTATGTAATTACTTAGTCCTTAAATGCTACCACTATCTTCCTTGTTTTATCGACCAGACTGACAGCTATTTTATTAATGTATACATATGCTTAAAGTGTTAAATTCTAAGCGTGTTCGTTTTATCTGTGTGTTTACTATACTCCCTAGAAACTACATTCCCATTCATGAGGTAAAGGTCGTGTATGAAATTGCACTTAATGTGATCTTTCAATAACGTTAATATATGCGATACAAAACAAAGGCTTTGCGTAGCCCGAGGCACAAAATCCAAAGGCAACGTGCCTGAATACAAGCCACAACTACCAGTTGATGAGCACATAACCCTGTTTCTTTAGTGTAACATTGACACAACTTGAAAAAATTAAATGTTCTTCATTTTTTAATAACAAGTTTGTTTGGCTTTGACGTGCTTTTCATCGGGCACGACATCCTTGCACAACACACTAAGGACGTGAGTTTAGAAGCTCCCAAACAGCCAGTCTAAACACTGGTCGTAGGGGTGCACATTGGAACGATCATTGTGGGGCACCTGTTGGTTTTTGAGACTGAGGGAAGTGTATGGTGTGACTAGATTACAAAAGTAAAACACTGCCCTCATTTGATTGTCAAGAAACAAACTTGTTAGACTAGATGCCTTAAGGAAAAAAATGTGACCGTTTTGAGGTTACCTGAACATGTACCTCCACTCCAAGGTTGATCGCATGTGCAGGTGCACTGTACGTCGTTCTTTGTCCCACCATTGGCACAAGCCAATGAACAATCTGTACAAAGTAAATGTAACAAATAAAACAGTTGTTTTTAATTATCATCATCGTCATCATCATGCCCCTAGCCTTGCGGCCGTTGAAGCGACCCTACACTCTGGACGATGGCTCAGCTCTTCTCGGTTTTCAGCCAATCTGTAGAGTTCCCATATCTCTTTTCCCGTCCAGTCTTTGATGTTACGAGTCCAGATTAGCCCTGGGCGTCCTAAATTTCAAGCAGCCTCCACACACCCTTGGAGGATAGTGATTGCTAGAGTTCCCTTGGTTCTGGTAATGTGACGAAACCACCAAAGTTTTCTTTTCTCTGCTAATGTCAGAAGGCTAATGTGCCGTCCAAAGTGACTGTTACCAGCTCTCAGGCCTATGTACTAGGAGTATCTGAGGTGTAGTGGTGTAGTGTATGCCAATAAGTATTCTAAAGTAATTTAAATCAAAGGCATTGATGGGATTTTCAATATATGCATTCATTGACCATGATTTGGCAGCATTAAGAAACACCGCACAATGTGAAGTTTTATTCTAAGCTGTTCAGGCAGATATGATCCAAAATTGCAAGAGACAAAATTGTTTTAATTGTTTTTTAACACTTCGTGACACCATAAAAAAAATCACACCCTACGCTTTCAGGCACTTTTCAGGTGTCCGTTTTATATTTTGCGTGTAATACGTGTTTTTTGAAAACACAATCATGTTTAAATCGCCCAAACTATTGGATATAGACCCTTGTGACTAAATAAAATAAATTCAAGCAAAATTTCCATTGAGATCAGCCCACATGTGTCTCTAAGCCATTTGTTTGAATGAACCCTCGTGTTTGATGAGTCAACAAAAACATCATAATTTCTTACAATTCTTACATTTCCCAAGGGAATACCGGGAGAACTGGTCATTGGTGGATTTTTTTTGGTGTGAAATCAACCCCGATGGTAACAAGACAATTGGCATACTATTTGGCTAGGTGTAGTTGAGGAACCTTAATTTTTTTAAATACAAATAAAATAAAATGGCGGAGTAATTACTTTTTAATTAAAAACGGACACCTGAAAAGTGCCTGATGGCTTCATCGAGGGTAAATCAATGAAGTTTGTACGTGGTAGTTCTAACTGTATGAAACGTAGCTTATTTCACTTACCAGAACAGTTATCACTGCTCCAGTATTGGTCACATGTACAACTGCATATTCCTTCATCAAGGGTTCCACCATTCAGGCAGTTTAGACCACAAACTGAAAGGACAAAAAACATTCAAGTTTTGTACCGACACGAACGGTTACTCTCTTTTTTTACAGGTTGGATCACAAATTGCAAGATTCAAAATTAACAAGTCACAAATAATGCTAAGTTTGACAATAAAGTATTAACTGTAAAAAAGAAGAAGCTTAGTTCACTTACCAGAACAGTTATCATCACCCCAGTATTGGTCACATGTACAACTGCAGATTCCTTCATCAAGGGTTCCGCCATTCAGACAGTTTAGGTCACAAGCTGCAAGGACAAACAATTCTAGCTTAGTAACCACAATAACGGTTAATCTCTTCTAACTTAGGTTCGATCACAAATTGCAACATTCAAAATAAGCAAGTCACAAGTACTGCTAACTTTGAAATTGAAGTAATAACTGTTGAAAAAAGGAAGCTTATTTCACTTACCGGAACAGTTATCACCACCCCAGTATTGGTCACATGTACAACTGCAGCTTCCTTCATTAAGGGTTCCGTCATTCAGGCAGCTAAGATCACAAACTAAAAGGACAACAAGTTCAAGCTTAGTCACGACAATAACGGTTACTCTCTTTCATTACAGGTCGGATCACAAATTAGCAAGTCACAAATAATACTAACTTTGGAAGTACTCACTGCACAAAAAGAAGCTTATTTCACTTACCAGAACAGTTATCACCCTGTGGATCTCCCCATGCAGTACACACACCAGGACAAATTAAATCAGTGTTGAGCCTTTTAGACATTACGATTGAATTACACTCACAATTCAGAGCCGGGTTTGAGTCTAATATGTGACATGTTTTTCTTATTACCTCTTTCGCAGTTGAGTCCATCACCAGTGAAACCTCTTTTACAGTAGCAGTCCCTCACACCGCTTTTAATGGCACATTGTGCAGACTCGTGACATTCCATACTTGTACATATCACATCTCCAGCCTCACCACAAGCACACTTTCGAGTGCAGTCAGGAGACACCCACACTCGGTCGTTCTGATGTGACAAATTGGGAAAATCAACACTGATCAGAACAAGTCCCTTATGAGATTCATAAAGGATGAGCAGTTAATCTGCCTAGGACAGTCAGTAGCCCTACTGGGTTGTGCATGACCAAATTATGTCCACTGTTTGGAAAATAAATTCAGGGAGATAAAAGGTTTGAGCTGTCAGATAATAAAGATGATTCATTTGAGCCTCTTTCTTTAAAGGAGCTTTCCCGTAACTGTCACTTAAGTAAGTTTAGTAATTACTTACTTTCAGGTATGTTCCATCTTGTAAGAAGCAGCCACAGTCAGAAGGTTGGATGCAGTGATCTCCTTCAAGAAGCAGACCTTCTGGACAGCGGCAGGTTTCAATACAATCATCTGAACAATTATCCGATCCTGATGGTTGCAGGCAGGTAGCAGGACAAGATGTACCACATAAGTCATAAATCAACTCAATCGTACAATTCAGTTCTACAATTGAAAAGCAATTAAACAGATGTTTTAACAATAATGATGAAGTTTGAAAACAAGTCGGAAAAATGTGTATGCTGGAACAAGCAGATTTTAAATATCAGGGTGAAACACAAGTTTTACACCATTAACTGTTATTGAAGTGAACTCATTCAAAGCTACTTATTAACAAGTCACAGAAATGGAAAAAAAAAGGAATATAAATAATCTCAATGTACCACACTGACGCCTCTCTTTTCTCCAGTACCCAATCCGACGTCCAGCAAGACGGCAAACATCTGCATAAATCTCAAGACTTGAACAGATCACGTCATCTTCAGGAAGTGTGGCACAAAGATCATACACACAAGATTCATGATACTCATCAGGAACAACAAAGTCATGGCAGGATGTGAAAGGACCTACAACAATTGACGAAAAAGAAACTGGATTATACAATATCAATTTCGCGAAACAATTACATAGCTATGGTAAGTTTCAACAAATAAATTGACAAACCGTTTGGATCGATGAGTACAAAGCACAGATCAATAGCCTGTTGGTGAGTTTCTGTGCCCTCATTGCATGGATCTGGTGTCACTATCGTAGGATCACACTGGTCTTCATCCAAGGCCCAGCTGTTTCCAAATTGAATTGGACCATCACTCTGTAATGATAATTAAGTTTGGATTAAAATAAAAGAACTGGGAAGAAGTTTGTCTATTGTAGGTTTTTAAACAAATCTAAAAATATTAAATACAAATCACTTTATTAATATCATAAGAATACAAATTACTTTTAAATTGATTGACTTACCGAGGATCCATCTGGTAGAACGAAATCATCATGTTTGTCTCCGTTGAATGTTCCACAAAGACCACATGTTTTGTTCCAATATGTTTGAGGAACTGTCACCATGACATTTGTCTTTTTGTTCCAAACAATCTTCAACTGGAAGTCAGTTGTTAAAATCTGAAACAATGCAATTCCAAACAGTTGTTCACAAACTAATCAAAGAGCCAAAATTTTCTTTTAAGGTGACTTTGTATGTAACGCTTCAGTAAATAAATTTTTTTTAACAACAACTCTTACCACATTGCGACCAGAATTGTAGATCTGGACTCCATTAAGACGCATGGAGGGTAATGTTACAGTCACACCGTCAATTCGCACCTCTCCTTTTCTTAGAAGTGAATATATAGTGCCATCAAATTCCAATCTGACTTCTTGAGTGAAGGATACACGATCAGAGGGCTTGTTTTTGATATTCTTAGCCATAACATGGAATGATGGAAGAGCCGAGGTGTTTTTGCAATCTCTGACAAGAGTGTAATCACAATCTCCTTGGAAGTCATACTTCAGACCGTCAAAAGTGACGTAATGTGGATCTCCCGATGCAGTACACACACCAGGAGCTGTATTCAGACAGGAAGAAATATTAAATCAGTGTGGAGTTTTTTTGCCATTAATAATGAAACACATTATAACAGTTCAGCTTCAGGAAAGTGTTTGATTTCATATATTTTCTTCTAAATACCTCCTTGGCAGTCGAGTCCATCACCAGTGAAACCTATTTTACAGTAGCAGTCCCTCACACCGTTCTTGATGGCACATTTTGCAGATTCGTGACATTCCATACTTGTACATATCACATTTCCAGCCTCACTACAAGCACACTTTCGAGTGCAGTCAGGAGACACCCAAACTCCATCATTCTAGATAAACAGAATGAAACAATCATCATAGTCACAAAACACACCTTTCTTCAGGAAATTTGTGATAACCAAAGTAAAATGAACTTATGCTTGTAGCAACCGTGTAAAATTAAGAGAATGATCCAACGAGTACATCCAGATCAAATTTCAGACAAATGTTTTTACTTCCCTACACCACCCCACAATATGATTCCCAATGCATGTCAAGGCTTAACACTTCAGACACTAAAACCGCCGTCATTGTCTAAAACGGAATTGAATTTCAAACTTACTTCCAGGTATGTTCCATCTTGTAAGAAGCAGCCACAGTCAGAAGGTTGGATGCAGTGATCTCCTTCAAGAAGCAGACCATCTGGACAGCGGCAGGTTTCAATACAATCATCTGAACAATTATCCGATCCTGATGGTTGCAGGCAGGTAGCAGGACAAGATGTATTACATGAGTCATAAATCAACTCACTTGGGCAATTCAAATCTAAAATTTGTTACAAAGTAGAAACAATTTGCATTAACATATTTTAAAAAAATTGTTCAGATTGAAGAAATTGCTCTAAAAGAACGAAGAGAATCAAGTTTTTTTGTAAGAAGTAGAATTGACATTGTTATTTACTTTAAGTGTGGTTTGTATCATTGTAAAATTAATCTGAATTATTGACGACGAGGTTATTCTGTAGAGAATTTGTTTGAGACAAATACACAAGATTCTAAAGGAAAACTACTGAAAAAAATGTAAAGGAAAACCTCAACATACCACATTGTTTTCTAACTGCTCTCCAGTACCCAACCCGACGTCCTGCAAGGCGGCAAACATCTGCATAAGTCTCAAGACTGGAACAGACAACGTCATCTTCAGGAAGTGTGGCACAAAGATCATACACACAAGATTCATGATACTCATCAGGATCAACAAAATCATGGCATGATGCAAATGGACCTGAAAACAATTCAGAAAACAACATTTTTTTTCAGACACTTAAAACAAGCTCTTTACTTTGTTGTTTCATATATTAGTTATTCATTTAGCGAGAAATCAATTGAGTATGTTTGCCATAAATTGACAAACCGTTTGGATCGATGAGTACAAAGCACAGATCAATAGCCTGTTGGTGAGTTTCTGTGCCCTCATTGCATGGATCTGGTGTCACTATCGTAGGATCACACTGGTCTTCATCCAAGGCCCAGCTGTTTCCAAATTGAATTGGACCATCACTCTGTAATGATAATTAAGTTTGGATTAAAATAGAAGAACTGGGAAGAAGTTTGTCTATTGTAGGTTTTTAAACAAATCTAAAAATATTAAATACAAATCACTTTATTATTGTCATAAGAATACAAATTACTTTTAAATTGATTGACTTACCTGGGATCCATCTGGTAGAACGAAATCATCATGTTTGTCTCCGTTGAATGTTCCACAAAGACCACATGTTTTGTTCCAATATGTTTGAGGAACTGTCACCATGACATTTGTCTTTTTGTTCCAAACAATCTTCAACTGGAAGTCAGTTGTTAAAATCTGAAACAATGCAATTCCAAACAGTTGTTCACAAACTAATCAAAGAGCCAAAATTTTCTTTTAAGGTGACTTTGTATGTAACGCTTCAGTAAATAAAAAAAAACTTTTAACAACAACTCTTACCACATTGCGACCAGAATTGTAAATCTGGACTCCATTAAGACGCATGGAGGGTAATGTTACAGTCACACCGTCAATTCGCACCTCTCCTTTTCTTAGAAGTGAATATATAGTGCCATCAAATTCCAATCTGACTTCTTGAGTGAAGGATACACGATCAGAGGGCTTGTTTTTGATATTCTTAGCCATAACATGGAAGGATGGAAGAGCCGAGGTGTTTTTGCAATCTCTGACAAGAGTGTAATCACAATCTCCTTGGAAGTCATACTTCAGACCGTCAAAAGTGACGTAATGTGGATCTCCCGATGCAGTACACACACCAGGAGCTGTATTCAGACAGGAAGAAATATTAAATCAGTGTGGAGTTTTTTTGCCATTAATAATGAAACACATTATAACAGTTCAGCTTCAGGAAAGTGTTTGATTTCATATATTTTCTTCTAAATACCTCCTTGGCAGTCGAGTCCATCACCAGTGAAACCTCTTTTACAGTAGCAGTCCCTTACACCGTTCTTGATGGCACATTTTGCAGATTCGTGACATTCCATACTTGTACATATCACATTTCCAGCCTCACCACAAGCACACTTTCGAGTGCAGTCAGGAGACACCCAAACTCCATCATTCTAGATAAACAGAATGAAACAATCATCATAGTCACAAAACACACCTTTCTTCAGGACATTTGTGATAACCAAAGTAAAATGAACTTATGCTTGTAGCAACCGTGTAAAATTAAGAGAATTATCCAACGAGTACATCCAGATCAAATTTCAGACAAATGTTTTTACTTCCCTACACCACCCCACAATATGATTCCCAATGCATGTCAAGGCTTAACACTTCAGACACTAAAACCGCCGTCATTGTCTAAAACGGAATTGAATTTCAAACTTACTTCCAGGTATGTTCCATCTTTTAAGAAGCAGCCACAGTCAGAAGGTTGGATGCAGTGATCTCCTTCAAGAAGCAGACCATCTGGACAGCGGCAGGTTTCAATACAATCATCTGAATAATTATCCGATCCTGACGGTTGCAGGCAGGTAGCAGGACAAGATGTATTACATGAGTCATAAATCAACTCACTTGGGCAATTCAAATCTAAAATTTGTTACAAAGTAGAAACAATTTGCATTATAATATTTTTAAAAAAATTGTTCAGATTGAAGGAATTGCTCTAAAAGAACGAAGAGAATCATTTTTTTTGTAAGAAGTAGAATTTACATTGTTATTTACTTTGAGTGTGGTTTGTATCATTGTAAAATTAATCTGAATTATTGACGACGATGTTATTCTGTAGAGAATTTGTTTGAGACAAATACACAAGATTCTAAAGGAAAACTACTGACAAAAAATGTAAAGGAAAACCTCAACATACCACATTGTTTTCTAACTGCTCTCCAGTACCCAACCCGACGTCCTGCAAGGCGGCAAACATCTGCATAAGTCTCAAGACTGGAACAGACAACGTCATCTTCAGGAAGTGTGGCACAAAGATCATACACACAAGATTCATGATACTCATCAGGATCAACAAAATCATGGCATGATGCAAATGGACCTGAAAACAATTCAGAAAACAACATTTTTGTTCAGACACTTAAAACAAGCTCTTTACTTTGTTGTTTCATATATTAGTTATTCATTTAGCGAGAAATCAATTGAGTATGTTTGCCATAAATTGACAAACCGTTTGGATCGATGAGTACAAAGCACAGATCAATAGCCTGTTGGTGAGTTTCTGTGCCCTCATTGCATGGATCTGGTGTCACTATCGTAGGATCACACTGGTCTTCATCCAAGGCCCAGCTGTTTCCAAATTGAATTGGACCATCACTCTGTAATGATAATTAAGTTTGGATTAAAATAGAAGAACTGGGAAGAAGTTTGTCTATTGTAGGTTTTTAAACAAATCTAAAAATATTAAATACAAATCACTTTATAAATATCATAAGAATACAAATTACTTTTAAATTGATTGACTTACCTGGGATCCATCTGGTAGAACGAAATCATCATGTTTGTCTCCGTTGAATGTTCCACAAAGACCACATGTTTTGTTCCAATATGTTTGAGGAACTGTCACCATGACATTTGTCTTTTTGTTCCAAACAATCTTCAACTGGAAGTCAGTTGTTAAAATCTGAAACAATGCAATTCCAAACAGTTGTTCACAAACTAATCAAAGAGCCAAAATTTTCTTTTAAGGTGACTTTGTATGTAACGCTTCAGAAAAATAAAAAACTTTGAACAACAACTCTTACCACATTGCGACCAGAATTGTAGATCTGGACTCCATTAAGACGCATGGAGGGTAATGTTACAGTCACACCGTCAATTCGCACCTCTCCTTTTCTTAGTAGTGAGTATATAGTGCCATCAAATTCCAATCTGACTTCTTGAGTGAAGGATACACGATCAGAGGGCTTGTTTTTGATATTCTTAGCCATAACATGGAAGGATGGAAGAGCCGAGGTGTTTTTGCAATCTCTGACAAGAGTGTAATCACAATCTCCTTGGAAGTCATACTTCAGACCGTCAAAAGTGACGTAATGTGGATCTCCCGATGCAGTACACACACCAGGAGCTGTATTCAGACAGGAAGAAATATTAAATCAGTGTGGAGTTTTTTTGCCATTAATAATGAAACACATTATAACAGTTCAGCTTCAGGAAAGTGTTTGATTTCATATATTTTCTTCTAAATACCTCCTTGGCAGTCGAGTCCATCACCAGTGAAACCTCTTTTACAGTAGCAGTCCCTTACACCGTTCTTGATGGCACATTTTGCAGATTCGTGACATTCCATACTTGTACATATCACATTTCCAGCCTCACCACAAGCACACTTTAGAGTGCAGTCAGGAGACACCCAAACTCCATCATTCTAGATAAACAGAATGAAACAATCATCATAGTCACAAAACACACCTTTCTTCAGGAAATTTGTGATAACCAAAGTAAAATGAACTTATGCTTGTAGCAACCGTGTAAAATTAAGAGAATGATCCAACGAGTACATCCAGATCAAATTTCAGACAAATGTTTTTACTTCCCTACACCACCCCACAATATGATTCCCAATGCATGTCAAGGCTTAACACTTCAGACACTAAAACCGCCGTCATTGTCTAAAACGGAATTGAATTTCAAACTTACTTCCAGGTATGTTCCATCTTGTAAGAAGCAGCCACAGTCAGAAGGTTGGATGCAGTGATCTCCTTCAAGAAGCAGACCATCTGGACAGCGGCAGGTTTCAATACAATCATCTGAACAATTATCCGATCCTGATGGTTGCAGGCAGGTAGCAGGACAAGATGTATTACATGAGTCATAAATCAACTCACTTGGGCAATTCAAATCTAAAATTTGTTACAAAGTAGAAACAATTTGCATTAACATATTTTTAAAAAATTGTTCAGATTGAAGAAATTGCTCTAAAAGAACGAAGAGAATCAAGTTTTTTTGTAAGAAGTAGAATTGACATTGTTATTTACTTTAAGTGTGGTTTGTATCATTGTAAAATTAATCTGAATTATTGACGACGAGGTTATTCTGTAGAGAATTTGTTTGAGACAAATACACAAGATTCTAAAGGAAAACTACTGAAAAAAATGTAAAGGAAAACCTCAACATACCACATTGTTTTCTAACTGCTCTCCAGTACCCAACCCGACGTCCTGCAAGGCGGCAAACATCTGCATAAGTCTCAAGACTGGAACAGACAACGTCATCTTCAGGAAGTGTGGCACAAAGATCATACACACAAGATTCATGATACTCATCAGGATCAACAAAATCATGGCATGATGCAAATGGACCTGAAAACAATTCAGAAAACAACATTTTTGTTCAGACACTTAAAACAAGCTCTTTACTTTGTTGTTTCATATATTAGTTATTCATTTAGCGAGAAATCAATTGAGTATGTTTGCCATAAATTGACAAACCGTTTGGATCGATGAGTACAAAGCACAGATCAATAGCCTGTTGGTGAGTTTCTGTGCCCTCATTGCATGGATCTGGTGTCACTATCGTAGGATCACACTGGTCTTCATCCAAGGCCCAGCTGTTTCCAAATTGAATTGGACCATCACTCTGTAATGATAATTAAGTTTGGATTAAAATAGAAGAACTGGGAAGAAGTTTGTCTATTGTAGGTTTTTAAACAAATCTAAAAATATTAAATACAAATCACTTTATTATTGTCATAAGAATACAAATTACTTTTAAATTGATTGACTTACCTGGGATCCATCTGGTAGAACGAAATCATCATGTTTGTCTCCGTTGAATGTTCCACAAAGACCACATGTTTTGTTCCAATATGTTTGAGGAACTGTCACCATGACATTTGTCTTTTTGTTCCAAACAATCTTCAACTGGAAGTCAGTTGTTAAAATCTGAAACAATGCAATTCCAAACAGTTGTTCACAAACTAATCAAAGAGCCAAAATTTTCTTTTAAGGTGACTTTGTATGTAACGCTTCAGTAAATAAAAAAAAACTTTTAACAACAACTCTTACCACATTGCGACCAGAATTGTAAATCTGGACTCCATTAAGACGCATGGAGGGTAATGTTACAGTCACACCGTCAATTCGCACCTCTCCTTTTCTTAGAAGTGAATATATAGTGCCATCAAATTCCAATCTGACTTCTTGAGTGAAGGATACACGATCAGAGGGCTTGTTTTTGATATTCTTAGCCATAACATGGAAGGATGGAAGAGCCGAGGTGTTTTTGCAATCTCTGACAAGAGTGTAATCACAATCTCCTTGGAAGTCATACTTCAGACCGTCAAAAGTGACGTAATGTGGATCTCCCGATGCAGTACACACACCAGGAGCTGTATTCAGACAGGAAGAAATATTAAATCAGTGTGGAGTTTTTTTGCCATTAATAATGAAACACATTATAACAGTTCAGCTTCAGGAAAGTGTTTGATTTCATATATTTTCTTCTAAATACCTCCTTGGCAGTCGAGTCCATCACCAGTGAAACCTCTTTTACAGTAGCAGTCCCTTACACCGTTCTTGATGGCACATTTTGCAGATTCGTGACATTCCATACTTGTACATATCACATTTCCAGCCTCACCACAAGCACACTTTCGAGTGCAGTCAGGAGACACCCAAACTCCATCATTCTAGATAAACAGAATGAAACAATCATCATAGTCACAAAACACACCTTTCTTCAGGAAATTTGTGATAACCAAAGTAAAATGAACTTATGCTTGTAGCAACCGTGTAAAATTAAGAGAATTATCCAACGAGTACATCCAGATCAAATTTCAGACAAATGTTTTTACTTCCCTACACCACCCCACAATATGATTCCCAATGCATGTCAAGGCTTAACACTTCAGACACTAAAACCGCCGTCATTGTCTAAAACGGAATTGAATTTCAAACTTACTTCCAGGTATGTTCCATCTTTTAAGAAGCAGCCACAGTCAGAAGGTTGGATGCAGTGATCTCCTTCAAGAAGCAGACCATCTGGACAGCGGCAGGTTTCAATACAATCATCTGAACAATTATCCGATCCTGACGGTTGCAGGCAGGTAGCAGGACAAGATGTATTACATGAGTCATAAATCAACTCACTTGGGCAATTCAAATCTAAAATTTGTTACAAAGTAGAAACAATTTGCATTAACATATTTTTAAAAAATTGTTCAGATTGAAGAAATTGCTCTAAAAGAACGAAGAGAATCAAGTTTTTTTGTAAGAAGTAGAATTGACATTGTTATTTACTTTAAGTGTGGTTTGTATCATTGTAAAATTAATCTGAATTATTGACGACGAGGTTATTCTGTAGAGAATTTGTTTGAGACAAATACACAAGATTCTAAAGGAAAACTACTGAAAAAAATGTAAAGGAAAACCTCAACATACCACATTGTTTTCTAACTGCTCTCCAGTACCCAACCCGACGTCCTGCAAGGCGGCAAACATCTGCATAAGTCTCAAGACTGGAACAGACAACGTCATCTTCAGGAAGTGTGGCACAAAGATCATACACACAAGATTCATGATACTCATCAGGATCAACAAAATCATGGCATGATGCAAATGGACCTGAAAACAATTCAGAAAACAACATTTGTGTTCAGACACTTAAAACAAGCTCTTTACTTTGTTGTTTCATATATTAGTTATTCATTTAGCGAGAAATCAATTGAGTATGTTTGCCATAAATTGACAAACCGTTTGGATCGATGAGTACAAAGCACAGATCAATAGCCTGTTGGTGAGTTTCTGTGCCCTCATTGCATGGATCTGGTGTCACTATCGTAGGATCACACTGGTCTTCATCCAAGGCCCAGCTGTTTCCAAATTGAATTGGACCATCACTCTGTAATGATAATTAAGTTTGGATTAAAATAGAAGAACTGGGAAGAAGTTTGTCTATTGTAGGTTTTTAAACAAATCTAAAAATATTAAATACAAATCACTTTATTATTGTCATAAGAATACAAATTACTTTTAAATTGATTGACTTACCTGGGATCCATCTGGTAGAACGAAATCATCATGTTTGTCTCCGTTGAATGTTCCACAAAGACCACATGTTTTGTTCCAATATGTTTGAGGAACTGTCACCATGACATTTGTCTTTTTGTTCCAAACAATCTTCAACTGGAAGTCAGTTGTTAAAATCTGAAACAATGCAATTCCAAACAGTTGTTCACAAACTAATCAAAGAGCCAAAATTTTCTTTTAAGGTGACTTTGTATGTAACGCTTCAGTAAATAAAAAAAAACTTTTAACAACAACTCTTACCACATTGCGACCAGAATTGTAAATCTGGACTCCATTAAGACGCATGGAGGGTAATGTTACAGTCACACCGTCAATTCGCACCTCTCCTTTTCTTAGAAGTGAATATATAGTGCCATCAAATTCCAATCTGACTTCTTGAGTGAAGGATACACGATCAGAGGGCTTGTTTTTGATATTCTTAGCCATAACATGGAAGGATGGAAGAGCCGAGGTGTTTTTGCAATCTCTGACAAGAGTGTAATCACAATCTCCTTGGAAGTCATACTTCAGACCGTCAAAAGTGACGTAATGTGGATCTCCCGATGCAGTACACACACCAGGAGCTGTATTCAGACAGGAAGAAATATTAAATCAGTGTGGAGTTTTTTTGCCATTAATAATGAAACACATTATAACAGTTCAGCTTCAGGAAAGTGTTTGATTTCATATATTTTCTTCTAAATACCTCCTTGGCAGTCGAGTCCATCACCAGTGAAACCTCTTTTACAGTAGCAGTCCCTTACACCGTTCTTGATGGCACATTTTGCAGATTCGTGACATTCCATACTTGTACATATCACATTTCCAGCCTCACCACAAGCACACTTTCGAGTGCAGTCAGGAGACACCCAAACTCCATCATTCTAGATAAACAGAATGAAACAATCATCATAGTCACAAAACACACCTTTCTTCAGGAAATTTGTGATAACCAAAGTAAAATGAACTTATGCTTGTAGCAACCGTGTAAAATTAAGAGAATTATCCAACGAGTACATCCAGATCAAATTTCAGACAAATGTTTTTACTTCCCTACACCACCCCACAATATGATTCCCAATGCATGTCAAGGCTTAACACTTCAGACACTAAAACCGCCGTCATTGTCTAAAACGGAATTGAATTTCAAACTTACTTCCAGGTATGTTCCATCTTTTAAGAAGCAGCCACAGTCAGAAGGTTGGATGCAGTGATCTCCTTCAAGAAGCAGACCATCTGGACAGCGGCAGGTTTCAATACAATCATCTGAACAATTATCCGATCCTGACGGTTGCAGGCAGGTAGCAGGACAAGATGTATTACATGAGTCATAAATCAACTCACTTGGGCAATTCAAATCTAAAATTTGTTACAAAGTAGAAACAATTTGCATTATAATATTTTTAAAAAAATTGTTCAGATTGAAGGAATTGCTCTAAAAGAACGAAGAGAATCATTTTTTTTGTAAGAAGTAGAATTTACATTGTTATTTACTTTGAGTGTGGTTTGTATCATTGTAAAATTAATCTGAATTATTGACGACGATGTTATTCTGTAGAGAATTTGTTTGAGACAAATACACAAGATTCTAAAGGAAAACTACTGACAAAAAATGTAAAGGAAAACCTCAACATACCACATTGTTTTCTAACTGCTCTCCAGTACCCAACCCGACGTCCTGCAAGGCGGCAAACATCTGCATAAGTCTCAAGACTGGAACAGACAACGTCATCTTCAGGAAGTGTGGCACAAAGATCATACACACAAGATTCATGATACTCATCAGGATCAACAAAATCATGGCATGATGCAAATGGACCTGAAAACAATTCAGAAAACAACATTTTTGTTCAGACACTTAAAACAAGCTCTTTACTTTGTTGTTTCATATATTAGTTATTCATTTAGCGAGAAATCAATTGAGTATGTTTGCCATAAATTGACAAACCGTTTGGATGGATGAGTACAAAGCACAGATCAATAGCCTGTTGGTGAGTTTCTGTGCCCTCATTGCATGGATCTGGTGTCACTATCGTAGGATCACACTGGTCTTCATCCAAGGCCCAGCTGTTTCCAAATTGAATTGGACCATCACTCTGTAATGATAATTAAGTTTGGATTAAAATAGAAGAACTGGGAAGAAGTTTGTCTATTGTAGGTTTTTAAACAAATCTAAAAATATTAAATACAAATCACTTTATAAATATCATAAGAATACAAATTACTTTTAAATTGATTGACTTACCTGGGATCCATCTGGTAGAACGAAATCATCATGTTTGTCTCCGTTGAATGTTCCACAAAGACCACATGTTTTGTTCCAATATGTTTGAGGAACTGTCACCATGACATTTGTCTTTTTGTTCCAAACAATCTTCAACTGGAAGTCAGTTGTTAAAATCTGAAACAATGCAATTCCAAACAGTTGTTCACAAACTAATCAAAGAGCCAAAATTTTCTTTTAAGGTGACTTTGTATGTAACGCTTCAGAAAAATAAAAAACTTTGAACAACAACTCTTACCACATTGCGACCAGAATTGTAGATCTGGACTCCATTAAGACGCATGGAGGGTAATGTTACAGTCACACCGTCAATTCGCACCTCTCCTTTTCTTAGTAGTGAGTATATAGTGCCATCAAATTCCAATCTGACTTCTTGAGTGAAGGATACACGATCAGAGGGCTTGTTTTTGATATTCTTAGCCATAACATGGAAGGATGGAAGAGCCGAGGTGTTTTTGCAATCTCTGACAAGAGTGTAATCACAATCTCCTTGGAAGTCATACTTCAGACCGTCAAAAGTGACGTAATGTGGATCTCCCGATGCAGTACACACACCAGGAGCTGTATTCAGACAGGAAGAAATATTAAATCAGTGTGGAGTTTTTTTGCCATTAATAATGAAACACATTATAACAGTTCAGCTTCAGGAAAGTGTTTGATTTCATATATTTTCTTCTAAATACCTCCTTGGCAGTCGAGTCCATCACCAGTGAAACCTCTTTTACAGTAGCAGTCCCTTACACCGTTCTTGATGGCACATTTTGCAGATTCGTGACATTCCATACTTGTACATATCACATTTCCAGCCTCACCACAAGCACACTTTAGAGTGCAGTCAGGAGACACCCAAACTCCATCATTCTAGATAAACAGAATGAAACAATCATCATAGTCACAAAACACACCTTTCTTCAGGAAATTTGTGATAACCAAAGTAAAATAAACTTATGCTTGTAGCAACCGTGTAAAATTAAGAGAATGATCGAACGAGTACATCCAGATCAAATTTCAGACAAATGTTTTTACTTCCCTACACCACCCCACAATATGATTCCCAATGCATGTCAAGGCTAAACATTTCAGACACTAAAACCGCCGTCATTGTCTAAAACGGAATTGAATTTCAAACTTACTTCCAGGTATGTTCCATCTTGTAAGAAGCAGCCACAGTCAGAAGGTTGGATGCAGTGATCTCCTTCAAGAAGCAGACCATCTGGACAGCGGCAGGTTTCAATACAATCATCTGAACAATTATCCGATCCTGATGGTTGCAGGCAGGTAGCAGGACAAGATGTATTACATGAGTCATAAATCAACTCACTTGGGCAATTCAAATCTAAAATTTGTTACAAAGTAGAAAGAATTTGCATTATAATATTTTTAAAAAATTGTTCAGATTGAAGGAATTGCTCTAAAAGAACGAAGAGAATCAATTTTTTTTGTAAGAAGTAGAATTGACATTGTTATTTACTTTGAGTGTGGTTTGTATCATTGTAAAATTAATCTGAATTATTGACGACGAGGTTATTCTGTAGAGAATTTGTTTGAGACAAATACACAAGATTCTAAAGGAAAACTACTGAAAAAAAAATGTAAAGGAAAACCTCAACATACCACATTGTTTTCTAACTGCTCTCCAGTACCCAACCCGTCGTCCTGCAAGGCGGCAAACATCTGCATAAGTCTCAAGACTGGAACAGACAACGTCATCTTCAGGAAGTGTGGCACAAAGATCATACACACAAGATTCATGATACTCATCAGGATCAACAAAATCATGGCATGATGCAAATGGACCTGAAAACAATTCAAAAAACAACATTTTTGTTCAGACACTTAAAACAAGCTCTTTACTTTGTTGTTTCATATATTAGTTATTCATTTAGCGAGAAATCAATTGAGTATGTTTGCCATAAATTGACAAACCGTTTGGATCGATGAGTACAAAGCACAGATCAATAGCCTGTTGGTGAGTTTCTGTGCCCTCATTGCATGGATCTGGTGTCACTATCGTAGGATCACACTGGTCTTCATCCAAGGCCCAGCTGTTTCCAAATTGAATTGGACCATCACTCTGTAATGATAATTAAGTTTGGATTAAAATAGAAGAACTGGGAAGAAGTTTGTCTATTGTAGGTTTTTAAACAAATCTAAAAATATTAAATACAAATCACTTTATTATTGTCATAAGAATACAAATTACTTTTAAATTGATTGACTTACCTGGGATCCATCTGGTAGAACGAAATCATCATGTTTGTCTCCGTTGAATGTTCCACAAAGACCACATGTTTTGTTCCAATATGTTTGAGGAACTGTCACCATGACATTTGTCTTTTTGTTCCAAACAATCTTCAACTGGAAGTCAGTTGTTAAAATCTGAAACAATGCAATTCCAAACAGTTGTTCACAAACTAATCAAAGAGCCAAAATTTTCTTTTAAGGTGACTTTGTATGTAACGCTTCAGTAAATAAAAAAAAACTTTTAACAACAACTCTTACCACATTGCGACCAGAATTGTAAATCTGGACTCCATTAAGACGCATGGAGGGTAATGTTACAGTCACACCGTCAATTCGCACCTCTCCTTTTCTTAGAAGTGAATATATAGTGCCATCAAATTCCAATCTGACTTCTTGAGTGAAGGATACACGATCAGAGGGCTTGTTTTTGATATTCTTAGCCATAACATGGAAGGATGGAAGAGCCGAGGTGTTTTTGCAATCTCTGACAAGAGTGTAATCACAATCTCCTTGGAAGTCATACTTCAGACCGTCAAAAGTGACGTAATGTGGATCTCCCGATGCAGTACACACACCAGGAGCTGTATTCAGACAGGAAGAAATATTAAATCAGTGTGGAGTTTTTTTGCCATTAATAATGAAACACATTATAACAGTTCAGCTTCAGGAAAGTGTTTGATTTCATATATTTTCTTCTAAATACCTCCTTGGCAGTCGAGTCCATCACCAGTGAAACCTCTTTTACAGTAGCAGTCCCTCACACCGTTCTTGATGGCACATTTTGCAGATTCGTGACATTCCATACTTGTACATATCACATTTCCAGCCTCACCACAAGCACACTTTCGAGTGCAGTCAGGAGACACCCAAACTCCATCATTCTAGATAAACAGAATGAAACAATCATCATAGTCACAAAACACACCTTTCTTCAGGAAATTTGTGATAACCAAAGTAAAATGAACTTATGCTTGTAGCAACCGTGTAAAATTAAGAGAATTATCCAACGAGTACATCCAGATCAAATTTCAGACAAATGTTTTTACTTCCCTACACCACCCCACAATATGATTCCCAATGCATGTCAAGGCTTAACACTTCAGACACTAAAACCGCCGTCATTGTCTAAAACGGAATTGAATTTCAAACTTACTTCCAGGTATGTTCCATCTTTTAAGAAGCAGCCACAGTCAGAAGGTTGGATGCAGTGATCTCCTTCAAGAAGCAGACCATCTGGACAGCGGCAGGTTTCAATACAATCATCTGAACAATTATCCGATCCTGACGGTTGCAGGCAGGTAGCAGGACAAGATGTATTACATGAGTCATAAATCAACTCACTTGGGCAATTCAAATCTAAAATTTGTTACAAAGTAGAAACAATTTGCATTATAATATTTTTAAAAAAATTGTTCAGATTGAAGGAATTGCTCTAAAAGAACGAAGAGAATCATTTTTTTTGTAAGAAGTAGAATTTACATTGTTATTTACTTTGAGTGTGGTTTGTATCATTGTAAAATTAATCTGAATTATTGACGACGATGTTATTCTGTAGAGAATTTGTTTGAGACAAATACACAAGATTCTAAAGGAAAACTACTGACAAAAAATGTAAAGGAAAACCTCAACATACCACATTGTTTTCTAACTGCTCTCCAGTACCCAACCCGACGTCCTGCAAGGCGGCAAACATCTGCATAAGTCTCAAGACTGGAACAGACAACGTCATCTTCAGGAAGTGTGGCACAAAGATCATACACACAAGATTCATGATACTCATCAGGATCAACAAAATCATGGCATGATGCAAATGGACCTGAAAACAATTCAGAAAACAACATTTTTGTTCAGACACTTAAAACAAGCTCTTTACTTTGTTGTTTCATATATTAGTTATTCATTTAGCGAGAAATCAATTGAGTATGTTTGCCATAAATTGACAAACCGTTTGGATCGATGAGTACAAAGCACAGATCAATAGCCTGTTGGTGAGTTTCTGGGCCCTCATTGCATGGATCTGGTGTCACTATCGTAGGATCACACTGGTCTTCATCCAAGGCCCAGCTGTTTCCAAATTGAATTGGACCATCACTCTGTAATGATAATTAAGTTTGGATTAAAATAGAAGAACTGGGAAGAAGTTTGTCTATTGTAGGTTTTTAAACAAATCTAAAAATATTAAATACAAATCACTTTATAAATATCATAAGAATACAAATTACTTTTAAATTGATTGACTTACCTGGGATCCATCTGGTAGAACGAAATCATCATGTTTGTCTCCGTTGAATGTTCCACAAAGACCACATGTTTTGTTCCAATATGTTTGAGGAACTGTCACCATGACATTTGTCTTTTTGTTCCAAACAATCTTCAACTGGAAGTCAGTTGTTAAAATCTGAAACAATGCAATTCCAAACAGTTGTTCACAAACTAATCAAAGAGCCAAAATTTTCTTTTAAGGTGACTTTGTATGTAACGCTTCAGAAAAATAAAAAACTTTGAACAACAACTCTTACCACATTGCGACCAGAATTGTAGATCTGGACTCCATTAAGACGCATGGAGGGTAATGTTACAGTCACACCGTCAATTCGCACCTCTCCTTTTCTTAGTAGTGAGTATATAGTGCCATCAAATTCCAATCTGACTTCTTGAGTGAAGGATACACGATCAGAGGGCTTGTTTTTGATATTCTTAGCCATAACATGGAAGGATGGAAGAGCCGAGGTGTTTTTGCAATCTCTGACAAGAGTGTAATCACAATCTCCTTGGAAGTCATACTTCAGACCGTCAAAAGTGACGTAATGTGGATCTCCCGATGCAGTACACACACCAGGAGCTGTATTCAGACAGGAAGAAATATTAAATCAGTGTGGAGTTTTTTTGCCATTAATAATGAAACACATTATAACAGTTCAGCTTCAGGAAAGTGTTTGATTTCATATATTTTCTTCTAAATACCTCCTTGGCAGTCGAGTCCATCACCAGTGAAACCTCTTTTACAGTAGCAGTCCCTTACACCGTTCTTGATGGCACATTTTGCAGATTCGTGACATTCCATACTTGTACATATCACATTTCCAGCCTCACCACAAGCACACTTTAGAGTGCAGTCAGGAGACACCCAAACTCCATCATTCTAGATAAACAGAATGAAACAATCATCATAGTCACAAAACACACCTTTCTTCAGGAAATTTGTGATAACCAAAGTAAAATAAACTTATGCTCGTAGCAACCGTGTAAAATTAAGAGAATGATCGAACGAGTACATCCAGATCAAATTTCAGACAAATGTTTTTACTTCCCTACACCACCCCACAATATGATTCCCAATGCATGTCAAGGCTAAACATTTCAGACACTAAAACCGCCGTCATTGTCTAAAACGGAATTGAATTTCAAACTTACTTCCAGGTATGTTCCATCTTGTAAGAAGCAGCCACAGTCAGAAGGTTGGATGCAGTGATCTCCTTCAAGAAGCAGACCATCTGGACAGCGGCAGGTTTCAATACAATCATCTGAACAATTATCCGATCCTGATGGTTGCAGGCAGGTAGCAGGACAAGATGTATTACATGAGTCATAAATCAACTCACTTGGGCAATTCAAATCTAAAATTTGTTACAAAGTAGAAAGAATTTGCATTATAATATTTTTAAAAAATTGTTCAGATTGAAGGAATTGCTCTAAAAGAACGAAGAGAATCAATTTTTTTTGTAAGAAGTAGAATTGACATTGTTATTTACTTTGAGTGTGGTTTGTATCATTGTAAAATTAATCTGAATTATTGACGACGAGGTTATTCTGTAGAGAATTTGTTTGAGACAAATACACAAGATTCTAAAGGAAAACTACTGAAAAAAAAATGTAAAGGAAAACCTCAACATACCACATTGTTTTCTAACTGCTCTCCAGTACCCAACCCGTCGTCCTGCAAGGCGGCAAACATCTGCATAAGTCTCAAGACTGGAACAGACAACGTCATCTTCAGGAAGTGTGGCACAAAGATCATACACACAAGATTCATGATACTCATCAGGATCAACAAAATCATGGCATGATGCAAATGGACCTGAAAACAATTCAGAAAACAACATTTTTGTTCAGACACTTAAAACAAGCTCTTTACTTTGTTGTTTCATATATTAGTTATTCATTTAGCGAGAAATCAATTGAGTATGTTTGCCATAAATTGACAAACCGTTTGGATCGATGAGTACAAAGCACAGATCAATAGCCTGTTGGTGAGTTTCTGTGCCCTCATTGCATGGATCTGGTGTCACTATCGTAGGATCACACTGGTCTTCATCCAAGGCCCAGCTGTTTCCAAATTGAATTGGACCATCACTCTGTAATGATAATTAAGTTTGGATTAAAATAAAAGAACTGGGAAGAAGTTTGTCTGTTGTAGGTTTTTAAACAAATCTAAAAATATTAAATACAAATCACTTTATTAATATCATAAGAATACAAATTACTTTTAAATTGATTGACTTACCTGGGATCCATCTGGTAGAACGAAATCATCATGTTTGTCTCCGTTGAATGTTCCACAAAGACCACATGTTTTGTTCCAATATGTTTGAGGAACTGTCACCATGACATTTGTCTTTTTGTTCCAAACAATCTTCAACTGGAAGTCAGTTGTTAAAATCTGAAACAATGCAATTCCAAACAGTTGTTCACAAACTAATCAAAGAGCCAAAATTTTCATTTAAGGTGACTTTGTATGTAACGCTTCAGTAAATAAAAAACTTTTAACAACAACTCTTACCACATTGCGACCAGAATTGTAGATCTGGACTCCATTAAGACGCATGGAGGGTAATGTTACAGTCACACCGTCAATTCGCACCTCTCCTTTTCTTAGAAGTGAATATATAGTGGCATCAAATTCCAATCTGACTTCTTGAGTGAAGGATACACGATCAGAGGGCTTGTTTTTGATATTCTTAGCCATAACATGGAAGGATGGAAGAGCCGAGGTGTTTTTGCAATCTCTGACAAGAGTGTAATCACAATCTCCTTGGAAGTCATACTTCAGACCGTCAAAAGTGACGTAATGTGGATCTCCCGATGCAGTACACACACCAGGAGCTGTATTCAGACAGGAAGAAATATTAAATTAGTGTGGATTTTTTTGCCATTAATAATGAAACACATTATAACAGTTCAGCTTCAGGAAAGTGTTTGATTTCATATATTTTCTTTTAAATACCTCCTTGGCAGTCGAGTCCATCACCAGTGAAACCTCTTTTACAGTAGCAGTCCCTCATACCGTTCTTGATGGCACATTTTGCAGATTCGTGACATTCTATACTTGTACATATCACATTTCCAGCCTCACCACAAGCACACTTTCGAGTGCAGTCAGGAGACACCCAAACTCCATCATTCTAGATAAACAGAATGAAATAATCATCATAGTCACAAAACACACCTTTCTTCAGGAAATTTGTGATAACCAAAGTAAAATGAACTTATGCTTGTAGCAACCGTGTAAAATTAAGAGAATGATCAAAGGAGTACATCCAGATCAAATTTCAGACAAATGTTTTTACTTCCCTACACCACCCCACAATATGATTCCCAATGCATGTCAAGGCTAAACATTTCAGACACTAAAACCGCCGTCATTGTCTAAAACGGAATTGAATTTCAAACTTACTTCCAGGTATGTTCCATCTTGTAAGAAGCAGCCACAGTCAGAAGGTTGGATGCAGTGATCTCCTTCAAGAAGCAGACCATCTGGACAGCGGCAGGTTTCAATACAATCATCTGAGCAATTATCCGATCCTGATGGTTGCAGGCAGGTAGCAGGACAAGATGTATTACATGAGTCATAAATCAACTCACTTGGGCAATTCAAATCTAAAATTTGTTACAAAGTAGAAACAATTTGCATTAAAATATTTTTTTTCAAATTGTTCAGATTGAAGGAATTGCTCTAAAAGAACGAAGAGAATCAAGTTTTTTTGTAAGAAGTAGAATTGACATCGTTATTTACTTTGAGTGTGGTTTGTATCATTGTAAAATTAATCTGAATTATTGACGACGAGGTAATTCTGTAGAGAATTTGTTTGAGACAAATACACAAGATTCTAAAGGAAAACTACTGAAAAAAAAATGTAAAGGAATACCTCAACATACCACATTGTTTTCTAACTGCTCTCCAGTACCCAACCCGACGTCCTGCAAGGCGGCAAACATCTGCATAAGTCTCAAGACTGGAACAGACAACGTCATCTTCAGGAAGTGTGGCACAAAGATCATACACACAAGATTCATGATACTCATCAGGATCAACAAAATCATGGCATGATGCAAATGGACCTGAAAACAATTCAGAAAACAACATTTTTGTTCAGACACTTAAAACAAGCTCTTTACTTTGTTGTTTCATATATTAGTTATTCATTTAGCGAGAAATCAATTGAGTATGTTTGCCATAAATTAACAAACCGTTTGGATCGATGAGTACAAAGCACAGATCAATAGCCTGTTGGTGAGTTTCTGTGCCCTCATTGCATGGATCTGGTGTCACTATCGTAGGATCACACTGGTCTTCATCCAAGGCCCAGCTGTTTCCAAATTGAATTGGACCATCACTCTGTAATGATAATTAAGTTTGGATTAAAATAAAAGAACTGGAAAGAAGTTTGTCTATTGTAGGTTTTTAAACAAATCTAAAAATATTAAATACAAATCACTTTATTAATATCATAAGAATACAAATTACTTTTAAATTGATTGACTTACCGGGGATCCATCTGGTAGAACGAAATCATCATGTTTGTCTCCGTTGAATGTTCCACAAAGACCACATGTTTTGTTCCAATATGTTTGAGGAACTGTCACCATGACATTTGTCTTTTTGTTCCAAACAATCTTCAACTGGAAGTCAGTTGTTAAAATCTGAAACAATGCAATTCCAAACAGTTGTTCACAAACTAATCAAAGAGCCAAAATTTTCATTTAAGGTGACTTTGTATGTAACGCTTCAGTAAATAAAAAAACTTTTAACAACAACTCTTACCACATTGCGACCAGAATTGTAGATCTGGACTCCATTAAGACGCATGGAGGGTAATGTTACAGTCACACCGTCAATTCGCACCTCTCCTTTTCTTAGTAGTGAATATATAGTGCCATCAAATTCCAATCTGACTTCTTGAGTGAAGGATACACGATCAGAGGGCTTGTTTTTGATATTCTTAGCCATAACATGGAAGGATGGAAGAGCCGAGGTGTTTTTGCAATCTCTGACAAGAGTGTAATCACAATCTCCTTGGAAGTCATACTTCAGACCGTCAAAAGTGACGTAATGTGGATCTCCCGATGCAGTACACACACCAGGAGCTGTATTCAGACAGGAAGAAATATTAAATCAGTGTGGAGTTTTTTTTGCCATTAATAATGAAACACATTATAACAGTTCAGCTTCAGGAAAGTGTTTGATTTCATATATTTTCTTCTAAATACCTCCTTGGCAGTCGAGTCCATCACCAGTGAAACCTCTTTTACAGTAGCAGTCCCTCACACCGTTCTTGATGGCACATTTTGCAGATTCGTGACATTCCATACTTGTACATATCACATTTCCAGCCTCACCACAAGCACACTTTCGAGTGCAGTCAGGAGACACCCAAACTCCATCATTCTAGATAAACAGAATGAAACAATCATCATAGTCACAAAACACACCTTTCTTCAGGAAATTTGTGATAACCAAAGTAAAATGAACTTATGCTTGTTGCAACCGTGTAAAATTAAGAGAATTATCCAACGAGTACATCCAGATCAAATTTCAGACAAATGTTTTTACTTCCCTACACCACCCCACAATATGATTACCAATGCATGTCAAGGCTAAACATTTCAGACACTAAAACCGCCGTCATTGTCTAAAACGGAATTGAATTTCAAACTTACTTCCAGGTATGTTCCATCTTGTAAGAAGCAGCCACAGTCAGAAGGTTGGATGCAGTGATCTCCTTCAAGAAGCAGACCATCTGGACAGCGGCAGGTTTCAATACAATCATCTGAACAATTATCCGATCCTGATGGTTGCAGGCAGGTAGCAGGACAAGATGTATTACATGAGTCATAAATCAACTCACTTGGGCAATTCAAATCTAAAAATTTTTACAAAGTAGAAACAATTTGCATTAAAATATTTTAAAAAAATTGTTCAGATTGAAGGAATTGCTCTAAAAGTACGAAGAGAATCAAGTTTTTTTGTAAGAAGTAGAATTGACATTGTTATTTACTTTGAGTGTGGTTTGTATCATTGTAAAATTAATCTGAATTATTGACGACGAGGTAATTCTGTAGAAAATTTGTTTAAGACAAATACACAAGATTCTAAAGGAAAACTACTGAAAAAAAAATGTAAAGGAAAACCTCAACATACCACATTGTTTTCTAACTGCTCTCCAGTACCCAACCCGACGTCCTGCAAGGCGGCAAACATCTGCATAAGTCTCAAGACTGGAACAGACAACGTCATCTTCAGGAAGTGTGGCACAAAGATCATACACACAAGATTCATGATACTCATCAGGATCAACAAAATCATGGCATGATGCAAATGGACCTGAAAACAATTCAGAAAACAACATTTTTGTTCAGACACTTAAAACAAGCTCTTTACTTTGTTGTTTCATATATTAGTTATTCATTTAGCGAGAAATCAATTGAGTATGTTTGCCATAAATTGACAAACCGTTTGGATCGATGAGTACAAAGCACAGATCAATAGCCTGTTGGTGAGTTTCTGTGCCCTCATTGCATGGATCTGGTGTCACTATCGTAGGATCACACTGGTCTTCATCCAAGGCCCAGCTGTTTCCAAATTGAATTGGACCATCACTCTGTAATGATAATTAAGTTTGGATTAAAATAAAAGAACTGGAAAGAAGTTTGTCTATTGTAGGTTTTTAAACAAATCTAAAAATATTTAATACAAATCACTTTATTAATATCATAAGAATACAAATTACTTTATTAATTGATTGACTTACCTGGGATCCATCTGGTAGAACGAAATCATCATGTTTGTCTCCGTTGAATGTTCCACAAAGACCACATGTTTTGTTCCAATATGTTTGAGGAACTGTCACCATGACATTTGTCTTTTTGTTCCAAACAATCTTCAACTGGAAGTCAGTTGTTAAAATCTGAAACAATGCAATTCCAAACAATTGTTCACAAACTAATCAAAGAGCCAAAATTATCTTTCAAGGTGACTTTGTATGTAACGCTTCAGTAAATAAACAACTTTGAACAACAACTCTTACCACATTGCGACCAGAATTGTAAATCTGGACTCCATTAAGACGCATGGAGGGTAATGTTACAGTCACACCGTCAATTCGCACCTCTCCTTTTCTTAGTAGTGAATATATAGTGCCATCAAATTCCAATCTGACTTCTTGAGTGAAGGATACACGATCAGAGGGCTTGTTTTTGATATTCTTAGCCATAACATGGAAGGATGGAAGAGCCGAGGTGTTTTTGCAATCTCTGACAAGAGTGTAATCACAATCTCCTTGGAAGTCATACTTCAGACCGTCAAAAGTGACGTAATGTGGATCTCCCGATGCAGTACACACACCAGGAGCTGTATTCAGACAGGAAGAAATATTAAATCAGTGTGGAGTTTTTTTGCCATTAATAATGAAACACATTATAACAGTTCAGCTTCAGGAAAGTGTTTGATTTCATATATTTTCTTCTAAATACCTCCTTGGCAGTCGAGTCCATCACCAGTGAAACCTCTTTTACAGTAGCAGTCCCTCACACCGTTCTTGATGGCACATTTTGCAGATTCGTGACATTCCATACTTGTACATATCACATTTCCAGCCTCACCACAAGCACACTTTCGAGTGCAGTCAGGAGACACCCAAACTCCATCATTCTAGATAAACAGAATGAAACAATCATCATAGTCACAAAACACACCTTTCTTCAGGAAATTTGTGATAACCAAAGTAAAATGAACTTATGCTTGTAGCAACCGTGTAAAATTAAGAGAATGATCCAACGAGTACATCCAGATCAAATTTAAGACAAATGTTTTTACTTCCCTACACCACCCCACAATATGATTCCCAATGCATGTCAAGGCTAAACATTTCAGACACTAAAACCGCCGTCATTGTCTAAAACGGAATTGAATTTCAAACTTACTTCCAGGTATGTTCCATCTTGTAAGAAGCAGCCACAGTCAGAAGGTTGGATGCAGTGATCTCCTTCAAGAAGCAGACCATCTGGACAGCGGCAGGTTTCAATACAATCATCTGAACAATTATCCGATCCTGATGGTTGCAGGCAGGTAGCAGGACAAGATGTATTACATGAGTCATAAATCAACTCACTTGGGCAATTCAAATCTAAAATTTGTTACAAAGTAGAAACAATTTGCATTAAAATATTTTTAAAAAATTGTTCAGATTGAAGAAATTGCTCTAAAAGAACGAAGAGAATCAAGTTTTTTTGTAAGAAGTAGAATTGACATTGTTATTTACTTTAAGTGTGGTTTGTATCATTGTAAAATTAATCTGAATTATTGACGACGAGGTAATTCTGTAGAGAATTTGTTTGAGACAAATACACAAGATTCTAAAGGAAAACTACTGAAAAAAAAATGTAAAGGAAAACCTCAACATACCACATTGTTTTCTAACTGCTCTCCAGTACCCCACCCGACGTCCTGCAAGGCGGCAAACATCTGCATAAGTCTCAAGACTGGAACAGACAACGTCATCTTCAGGAAGTGTGGCACAAAGATCATACACACAAGATTCATGATACTCATCAGGATCAACAAAATCATGGCATGATGCAAATGGACCTGAAAACAATTCAGAAAACAACATTTTTGTTCAGACACTTAAAACAAGCTCTTTACTTTGTTGTTTCATATATTAGTTATTCATTTAGCGAGAAATCAATTGAGTATGTTTGCCATAAATTGACAAACCGTTTGGATCGATGAGTACAAAGCACAGATCAGTAGCCTGTTGGTGAGTTTCTGTGCCCTCATTGCATGGATCTGGTGTCACTATCGTAGGATCACACTGGTCTTCATCCAAGGCCCAGCTGTTTCCAAATTGAATTGGACCATCACTCTGTAATGATAATTAAGTTTGGATTAAAATAAAAGAACTGGAAAGAAGTTTGTCTATTGTAGGTTTTTAAACAAATCTAAAAATATTAAATACAAATCACTTTATTAATATCATAAGAATACAAATTACTTTTAAATTGATTGACTTACCTGGGATCCATCTGGTAGAACGAAATCATCATGTTTGTCTCCGTTGAATGTTCCACAAAGACCACATGTTTTGTTCCAATATGTTTGAGGAACTGTCACCATGACATTTGTCTTTTTGTTCCAAACAATCTTCAACTGGAAGTCAGTTGTTAAAATCTGAAACAATGCAATTCCAAACAGTTGTTCACAAACTAATCAAAGAGCCAAAATTTTCTTTTAAGGTGACTTTGTATGTAACGCTTCAGTAAATAAAAAACTTTTAACAACAACTCTTACCACATTGCGACCAGAATTGTAAATCTGGACTCCATTAAGACGCATGGAGGGTAATGTTACAGTCACACCGTCAATTCGCACCTCTCCTTTTCTTAGAAGTGAATATATAGTGCCATCAAATTCCAATCTGACTTCTTGAGTGAAGGATACACGATCAGAGGGCTTGTTTTTGATATTCTTAGCCATAACATGGAAGGATGGAAGAGCCGAGGTGTTTTTGCAATCTCTGACAAGAGTGTAATCACAATCTCCTTGGAAGTCATACTTCAGACCGTCAAAAGTGACGTAATGTGGATCTCCCGATGCAGTACACACACCAGGAGCTGTATTCAGACAGGAAGAAATATTAAATCAGTGTGGAGTTTTTTTGCCATTAATAATGAAACACATTATAACAGTTCAGCTTCAGGAAAGTGTTTGATTTCATATATTTTCTTCTAAATACCTCCTTGGCAGTCGAGTCCATCACCAGTGAAACCTCTTTTACAGTAGCAGTCCCTCACACCGTTCTTGATGGCACATTTTGCAGATTCGTGACATTCCATACTTGTACATATCACATTTCCAGCCTCACCACAAGCACACTTTCGAGTGCAGTCAGGAGACACCCAAACTCCATCATTCTAGATAAACAGAATGAAATAATCATCATAGTCACAAAACACACCTTTCTTCAGGAAATTTGTGATAACCAAAGTAAAATGAACTTATGCTTGTAGCAACCGTGTAAAATTAAGAGAATGATCCAACGAGTACATCCAGATCAAATTTCAGACAAATGTTTTTACTTCCCTACACCACCCCACAATATGATTCCCAATGCATGTCAAGGCTAAACATTTCAGACACTTAAACCGCCGTCATTGTCTAAAACGGAATTGAATTTCAAACTTACTTCCAGGTATGTTCCATCTTGTAAGAAGCAGCCACAGTCAGAAAGTTGGATGCAGTGATCTCCTTCAAGAAGCAGACCATCTGGACAGCGGCAGGTTTCAATACAATCATCTGAGCAATTATCCGATCCTGATGGTTGCAGGCAGGTAGCAGGACAAGATGTATTACATGAGTCATAAATCAACTCACTTGGGCAATTCAAATCTAAAATTTGTTACAAAGTAGAAACAATTTGCATTAAAATATTTTTTTTCAAATTGTTCAGATTGAAGGAATTGCTTTAAAAGAACGAAGAGAACCAAGTTTTTTTGTAAGAAGTAGAATTGACATTGTTCTTTACTTTGAGTGTGGTTTGTATCATTGTAAAATTAATCTGAATTATTGACGACAAGGTAATTCTGTTGAGAATTTGTTTGAGACAAATACACAAGATTCTAAAGGAAAACTACTGAAAAAAATGTAAATGGAAAACCTCAACATACCACATTGTTTTTTAACTGCTCTCCAGTACCCAACCCGACGTCCTGCAAGGCGGCAAACATCTGCATAAGTCTCAAGACTGGAACAGACAACGTCATCTTCAGGAAGTGTGGCACAAAGATCATACACACAAGATTCATGATACTCATCAGGATCAACAAAATCATGGCATGATGCAAATGGACCTGAAAACAATTCAGAAAACAACATTTTTGTTCAGACACTTAAAACAAGCTCTTTACTTTGTTATTTCATCAATTGAGTATGTTTGCCATAAATTGACAAACCGTTTGGATCGATGAGTACAAAGCACAGATCAATAGCCTGTTGGTGAGTTTCTGTGCCCTCATTGCATGGATCTGGTGTCACTATCGTAGGATCACACTGGTCTTCATCCAAGGCCCAGCTGTTTCCAAATTGAATTGGACCATCACTCTGTAATGATAATTAAGTTTGGATTAAAATAGAAGAACTGGGAAGAAGTTTGTCTATTGTAGGTTTTTAAACAAATCTAAAAATATTAAATACAAATCACTTTATTAATATCATAAGAATACAAATTACTTTTAAATTGATTGACTTACCTGGGATCCATCTGGTAGAACGAAATCATCATGTTTGTCTCCGTTGAATGTTCCACAAAGACCACATGTTTTGTTCCAATATGTTTGAGGAACTGTCACCATGACATTTGTCTTTTTGTTCCAAACAATCTTCAACTGGAAGTCAGTTGTTAAAATCTGAAACAATGCAATTCCAAACAGTTGTTCACAAACTAATCAAAGAGCCAAAATTTTCTTTCAAGGTGACTTTGTATGTAACGCTTCAGTAAATAAAAAACTTTTAACAACAACTCTTACCACATTGCGACCAGAATTGTAGATCTGGACTCCATTAAGACGCATGGAGGGTAATGTTACAGTCACACCGTCAATTCGCACCTCTCCTTTTCTTAGAAGTGAATATATAGTGCCATCAAATTCCAATCTGACTTCTTGAGTGAAGGATACACGATCAGAGGGCTTGTTTTTGATATTCTTAGCCATAACATGGAAGGATGGAAGAGCCGAGGTGTTTTTGCAATCTCTGACAAGAGTGTAATCACAATCTCCTTGGAAGTCATACTTCAGACCGTCAAAAGTGACGTAATGTGGATCTCCCGATGCAGTACACACACCAGGAGCTGTATTCAGACAGGAAGAAATATTAAATCAGTGTGGAGTTTTTTGCCATTAATAATGAAACACATTATAACAGTTCAGCTTCAGGAAAGTGTTTGATTTCATATATTTTCTTCTAAATACCTCCTTGGCAGTCGAGTCCATCACCAGTGAAACCTCTTTTACAGTAGCAGTCCCTCACACCGTTCTTGATGGCACATTTTGCAGATTCGTGACATTCCATACTTGTACATATCACATTTCCAGCCTCACCACAAGCACACTTTCGAGTGCAGTCAGGAGACACCCAAACTCCATCATTCTAGATAAACAGAATGAAATAATCATCATAGTCACAAAACACACCTTTCTTCAGGAAATTTGTGATAACCAAAGTAAAATGAACTTATGCTTGTAGCAACCGTGTAAAATTAAGAGAATGATCCAACGAGTACATCCAGATCAAATTTCAGACAAATGTTTTTACTTCCCTACACCACCCCACAATATGATTCCCAATGCATGTCAAGGCTAAACATTTCAGACACTAAAACCGCCGTCATTGTCTAAAACGGAATTGAATTTCAAACTTACTTCCAGGTATGTTCCATCTTGTAAGAAGCAGCCACAGTCAGAAGGTTGGATGCAGTGATCTCCTTCAAGAAGCAGACCATCTGGACAGCGGCAGGTTTCAATACAATCATCTGAGCAATTATCCGATCCTGATGGTTGCAGGCAGGTAGCAGGACAAGATGTATTACATGAGTCATAAATCAACTCACTTGGGCAATTCAAATCTAAAATTTGTTACAAAGTAGAAAGAATTTGCATTATAATATTTTAAAAAAATTGTTCAGATTGAAGGAATTGCTCTAAAAGAACGAAGAGAATCAATTTTTTTTTGTAAGAAGTAGAATTGACATTGTTATTTACTTTGAGTGTGCTTTGTATCATTGTAAAATTAATCTGAATTATTGACGACGAGGTAATTCTGTAGAGAATTTGTTTGAGACAAATACACAAGATTCTAAAGGAAAACTACTGAAAAAAAATGTAAAGGAAAACCTCAACATACCACATTGTTTTCTAACTGCTCTCCAGTACCCAACCCGACGTCCTGCAAGGCGGCAAACATCTGCATAAGTCTCAAGACTGGAACAGACAACGTCATCTTCAGGAAGTGTGGCACAAAGATCATACACACAAGATTCATGATACTCATCAGGATCAACAAAATCATGGCATGATGCAAATGGACCTGAAAACAATTCAGAAAACAACATTTTTGTTCAGACACTTAAAACAAGCTCTTTACTTTGTTGTTTCATATATTAGTTATTAATTTAGCGAGAAATCAATTGAGTATGTTTGCCATAAATTGACAAACCGTTTGGATCGATGAGTACAAAGCACAGATCAATAGCCTGTTGGTGAGTTTCTGTGCCCTCATTGCATGGATCTGGTGTCACTATCGTAGGATCACACTGGTCTTCATCCAAGGCCCAGCTGTTTCCAAATTGAATTGGACCATCACTCTGTAATGATAATTAAGTTTGGATTAAAATAGAAGAACTGGGAAGAAGTTTGTCTATTGTAGGTTTTTAAACAAATCTAAAAATATTAAATACAAATCACTTTATTAATATCATAAGAATACAAATTACTTTTAAATTGATTGACTTACCTGGGATCCATCTGGTAGAACGAAATCATCATGTTTGTCTCCGTTGAATGTTCCACAAAGACCACATGTTTTGTTCCAATATGTTTGAGGAACTGTCACCATGACATTTGTCTTTTTGTTCCAAACAATCTTCAACTGGAAGTCAGTTGTTAAAATCTGAAACAATGCAATTCCAAACAGTTGTTCACAAACTAATCAAAGAGCCAAAATTTTCTTTCAAGGTGACTTTGTATGTAACGCTTCAGTAAATAAAAAACTTTTAACAACAACTCTTACCACATTGCGACCAGAATTGTAGATCTGGACTCCATTAAGACGCATGGAGGGTAATGTTACAGTCACACCGTCAATTCGCACCTCTCCTTTTCTTAGAAGTGAATATATAGTGCCATCAAATTCCAATCTGACTTCTTGAGTGAAGGATACACGATCAGAGGGCTTGTTTTTGATATTCTTAGCCATAACATGGAAGGATGGAAGAGCCGAGGTGTTTTTGCAATCTCTGACAAGAGTGTAATCACAATCTCCTTGGAAGTCATACTTCAGACCGTCAAAAGTGACGTAATGTGGATCTCCCGATGCAGTACACACACCAGGAGCTGTATTCAGACAGGAAGAAATATTAAATCAGTGTGGAGTTTTTTGCCATTAATAATGAAACACATTATAACAGTTCAGCTTCAGGAAAGTGTTTGATTTCATATATTTTCTTCTAAATACCTCCTTGGCAGTCGAGTCCATCACCAGTGAAACCTCTTTTACAGTAGCAGTCCCTCACACCGTTCTTGATGGCACATTTTGCAGATTCGTGACATTCCATACTTGTACATATCACATTTCCAGCCTCACCACAAGCACACTTTCGAGTGCAGTCAGGAGACACCCAAACTCCATCATTCTAGATAAACAGAATGAAATAATCATCATAGTCACAAAACACACCTTTCTTCAGGAAATTTGTGATAACCAAAGTAAAATGAACTTATGCTTGTAGCAACCGTGTAAAATTAAGAGAATGATCCAACGAGTACATCCAGATCAAATTTCAGACAAATGTTTTTACTTCCCTACACCACCCCACAATATGATTCCCAATGCATGTCAAGGCTAAACATTTCAGACACTAAAACCGCCGTCATTGTCTAAAACGGAATTGAATTTCAAACTTACTTCCAGGTATGTTCCATCTTGTAAGAAGCAGCCACAGTCAGAAGGTTGGATGCAGTGATCTCCTTCAAGAAGCAGACCATCTGGACAGCGGCAGGTTTCAATACAATCATCTGAGCAATTATCCGATCCTGATGGTTGCAGGCAGGTAGCAGGACAAGATGTATTACATGAGTCATAAATCAACTCACTTGGGCAATTCAAATCTAAAATTTGTTACAAAGTAGAAACAATTTGCATTAAAATATTTTTTTTCAAATTGTTCAGATTGAAGGAATTGCTCTAAAAGAACGAAGAGAATCAAGTTTTTTTGTAAGAAGTAGAATTGACATTGTTCTTTACTTTGAGTGTGGTTTGTATCATTGTAAAATTAATCTGAATTATTGACGACAAGGTAATTCTGTAGAGAATTTGTTTGAGACAAACACACAAGATTCTAAAGGAAAACTACTGAAAAAAAAATGTAAAGGAATACCTCAACATACCACATTGTTTTCTAACTGCTCTCCAGTACCCAACCCGACGTCCTGCAAGGCGGCAAACATCTGCATAAGTCTCAAGACTGGAACAGACAACGTCATCTTCAGGAAGTGTGGCACAAAGATCATACACACAAGATTCATGATACTCATCAGGATCAACAAAATCATGGCATGATGCAAATGGACCTGAAAACAATTCAGAAAACAACATTTGTGTTCAGACACTTAAAACAAGCTCTTTACTTTGTTGTTTCATATATTAGTTATTCATTTAGCGAGAAATCAATTGAGTATGTTTGCCATAAATTGACAAACCGTTTGGATCGATGAGTACAAAGCACAGATCAATAGCCTGTTGGTGAGTTTCTGTGCCCTCATTGCATGGATCTGGTGTCACTATCGTAGGATCACACTGGTCTTCATCCAAGGCCCAGCTGTTTCCAAATTGAATTGGACAATCACTCTGTAATGATAATTAAGTTTGGATTAAAATAGAAGAACTGGAAAGAAGTTTGTCTATTGTAGGTTTTTAAACAAATCTAAAAATATTAAATACAAATCACTTTATTAATATCATAAGAATACAAATTACTTTTAAATTGATTGACTTACCTGGGATCCATCTGGTAGAACGAAATCATCATGTTTGTCTCCGTTGAATGTTCCACAAAGACCACATGTTTTGTTCCAATATGTTTGAGGAACTGTCACCATGACATTTGTCTTTTTGTTCCAAACAATCTTCAACTGGAAGTCAGTTGTTAAAATCTGAAACAATGCAATTCCAAACAGTTGTTCACAAACTAATCAAAGAGCCAAAATTTTCATTTAAGGTGACTTTGTATGTAACGCTTCAGTAAATAAAAAACTTTTAACAACAACTCTTACCACATTGCGACCAGAATTGTAGATCTGGACTCCATTAAGACGCATGGAGGGTAATGTTACAGTCACACCGTCAATTCGCACCTCTCCTTTTCTTAGAAGTGAATATATAGTGCCATCAAATTCCAATCTGACTTCTTGAGTGAAGGATACACGATCAGAGGGCTTGTTTTTGATATTCTTAGCCATAACATGGAAGGATGGAAGAGCCGAGGTGTTTTTGCAATCTCTGACAAGAGTGTAATCACAATCTCCTTGGAAGTCATACTTCAGACCGTCAAAAGTGACGTAATGTGGATCTCCCGATGCAGTACACACACCAGGAGCTGTATTCAGACAGGAAGAAATATTAAATCAGTGTGGATTTTTTTGCCATTAATAATGAAACACATTATAACAGTTCAGCTTCAGGAAAGTGTTTGATTTCATATATTTTCTTTTAAATACCTCCTTGGCAGTCGAGTCCATCACCAGTGAAACCTCTTTTACAGTAGCAGTCCCTCATACCGTTCTTGATGGCACATTTTGCAGATTCGTGACATTCTATACTTGTACATATCACATTTCCAGCCTCACCACAAGCACACTTTCGAGTGCAGTCAGGAGACACCCAAACTCCATCATTCTAGATAAACAGAATGAAATAATCATCATAGTCACAAAACACACCTTTCTTCAGGAAATTTGTGATAACCAAAGTAAAATGAACTTATGCTTGTAGCAACCGTGTAAAATTAAGAGAATGATCCAACGAGTACATCCAGATCAAATTTCAGACAAATGTTTTTACTTCCCTACACCACCCCACAATATGATTCCCAATGCATGTCAAGGCTAAACATTTCAGACACTAAAACCGCCGTCATTGTCTAAAACGGAATTGAATTTCAAACTTACTTCCAGGTATGTTCCATCTTGTAAGAAGCAGCCACAGTCAGAAGGTTGGATGCAGTGATCTCCTTCAAGAAGCAGACCATCTGGACAGCGGCAGGTTTCAATACAATCATCTGAACAATTATCCGATCCTGATGGTTGCAGGCAGGTAGCAGGACAAGATGTATTACATGAGTCATAAATCAACTCACTTGGGCAATTCAAATCTAAAATTTGTTACAAAGTAGAAACAATTTGCATTAAAATATTTTTTTTCAAATTGTTCAGATTGAAGGAATTGCTCTTAAAGAACGAAGAGAATCAAGTTTTTTTGTAAGAAGTAGAATTGACATTGTTATTTACTTTGAGTGTGGTTTGTATCATTGTAAAATAAATCTGAATTATTGACGACGAGGTAATTCTGTAGAGAATTTGTTTGAGACAAATACACAAGATTCTAAAGGAAAACTACTGAAAAAAAATGTAAAGGAAATCCTCAACATACCACATTGTTTTCTAACTGCTCTCCAGTACCCAACCCGACGTCCTGAAAGGCGGCAAACATCTGCATAAGTCTCTAGACTGGAACAGACAACGTCATCTTCAGGAAGTGTGGCACAAAGATCATACACACAAGATTCATGATACTCATCAGGATCAACAAAATCATGGCATGATGCAAATGGACCTGAAAACAATTCAGAAAACAACATTTGTGTTCAGACACTTAAAACAAGCTCTTTACTTTGTTGTTTCATATATTAGTTATTCATTTAGCGAGAAATCAATTGAGTATGTTTGCCATAAATTGACAAACCGTTTGGATCGATGAGTACAAAGCACAGATCAATAGCCTGTTGGTGAGTTTCTGTGCCCTCATTGCATGGATCTGGTGTCACTATCGTAGGATCACACTGGTCTTCATCCAAGGCCCAGCTGTTTCCAAATTGAATTGGACCATCACTCTGTAATGATAATTAAGTTTGGATTAAAATAAAAGAACTGGAAAGAAGTTTGTCTATTGTAGGTTTTTAAACAAATCTAAAAATATTAAATACAAATCACTTTATTAATATCATAAGAATACAAATTACTTTTAAATTGATTGACTTACCTGGGATCCATCTGGTAGAACGAAATCATCATGTTTGTCTCCGTTGAATGTTCCACAAAGACCACATGTTTTGTTCCAATATGTTTGAGGAACTGTCACCATGACATTTGTCTTTTTGTTCCAAACAATCTTCAACTGGAAGTCAGTTGTTAAAATCTGAAACAATGCAATTCCAAACAGTTGTTCACAAACTAATCAAAGAGCCAAAATTTTCTTTTAAGGTGACTTTGTATGTAACGCTTCAGTAAATAAACAACTTTTAACAACAACTCTTACCACATTGCGACCAGAATTGTAAATCTGGACTCCATTAAGACGCATGGAGGGTAATGTTACAGTCACACCGTCAATTCGCACCTCTCCTTTTCTTAGAAGTGAATATATAGTGCCATCAAATTCCAATCTGACTTCTTGAGTGAAGGATACACGATCAGAGGGCTTGTTTTTGATATTCTTAGCCATAACATGGAAGGATGGAAGAGCCGAGGTGTTTTTGCAATCTCTGACAAGAGTGTAATCACAATCTCCTTGGAAGTCATACTTCAGACCGTCAAAAGTGACGTAATGTGGATCTCCCGATGCAGTACACACACCAGGAGCTGTATTCAGACAGGAAGAAATATTAAATCAGTGTGGAGTTTTTTTGCCATTAATAATGAAACACATTATAACAGTTCAGCTTCAGGAAAGTGTTTGATATCATATATTTTCTTCTAAATACCTCCTTGGCAGTCGAGTCCATCACCAGTGAAACCTCTTTTACAGTAGCAGTCCCTCACACCGTTCTTGATGGCACATTTTGCAGATTCGTGACATTCCATACTTGTACATATCACATTTCCAGCCTCACCACAAGCACACTTTCGAGTGCAGTCAGGAGACACCCAAACTCCATCATTCTAGATAAACAGAATGAAATAATCATCATAGTCACAAAACACACCTTTCTTCAGGAAATTTGTGATAACCAAAGTAAAATGAACTTATGCTTGTAGCAACCGTGTAAAATTAAGAGAATGATCCAACGAGTACATCCAGATCAAATTTCAGACAAATGTTTTTTACTTCCCTACACCACCCCACAATATGATTCCCAATGCATGTCAAGGCTAAACATTTCAGACACTTAAACCGCCGTCATTGTCTAAAACGGAATTGAATTTCAAACTTACTTCCAGGTATGTTCCATCTTGTAAGAAGCAGCCACAGTCAGAAGGTTGGATGCAGTGATCTCCTTCAAGAAGCAGACCATCTGGACAGCGGCAGGTTTCAATACAATCATCTGAGCAATTATCCGATCCTGATGGTTGCAGGCAGGTAGCAGGACAAGATGTATTACATGAGTCATAAATCAACTCACTTGGGCAATTCAAATCTAAAATTTGTTACAAAGTAGAAAGAATTTGCATTATAATATTTTAAAAAAATTGTTCAGATTGAAGGAATTGCTCTAAAAGAACGAAGAGAATCAATTTTTTTTTGTAAGAAGTAGAATTGACATTGTTATTTACTTTGAGTGTGCTTTGTATCATTGTAAAATTAATCTGAATTATTGACGACGAGGTTATTCTGTAGAGAATTTGTTTGAGACAAATACACAAGATTCTAAAGGAAAACTACTGAAAAAAAAAATGTAAAGGAAAACCTCAACATACCACATTGTTTTCTAACTGCTCTCCAGTACCCAACCCGACGTCCTGCAAGGCGGCAAACATCTGCATAAGTCTCAAGACTGGAACAGACAACGTCATCTTCAGGAAGTGTGGCACAAAGATCATACACACAAGATTCATGATACTCATCAGGATCAACAAAATCATGGCATGATGCAAATGGACCTGAAAACAATTCAGAAAACAACAATTTTGTTCAGACACTTAAAACAAGCTCTTTACTTTGTTGTTTCATATATTAGTTATTCATTTAGCGAGAAATCAATTGAGTATGTTTGCCATAAATTGACAAACCGTTTGGATCGATGAGTACAAAGCACAGATCAATAGCCTGTTGGTGAGTTTCTGTGCCCTCATTGCATGGATCTGGTGTCACTATCGTAGGATCACACTGGTCTTCATCCAAGGCCCAGCTGTTTCCAAATTGAATTGGACCATCACTCTGTAATGATAATTAAGTTTGGATTAAAATAGAAGAACTGGGAAGAAGTTTGTCTATTGTAGGTTTTTAAACAAATCTAAAAATATTAAATACAAATCACTTTATTAATATCATAAGAATACAAATTACTTTTAAATTGATTGACTTACCTGGGATCCATCTGGTAGAACGAAATCATCATGTTTGTCTCCGTTGAATGTTCCACAAAGACCACATGTTTTGTTCCAATATGTTTGAGGAACTGTCACCATGACATTTGTCTTTTTGTTCCAAACAATCTTCAACTGGAAGTCAGTTGTTAAAATCTGAAACAATGCAATTCCAAACAGTTGTTCACAAACTAATCAAAGAGCCAAAATTTTCTTTCAAGGTGACTTTGTATGTAACGCTTCAGTAAATAAAAAACTTTGAACAACAACTCTTACCACATTGCGACCAGAATTGTAGATCTGGACTCCATTAAGACGCATGGAGGGTAATGTTACAGTCACACCGTCAATTCGCACCTCTCCTTTTCTTAGAAGTGAATATATAGTGCCATCAAATTCCAATCTGACTTCTTGAGTGAAGGATACACGATCAGAGGGCTTGTTTTTGATATTCTTAGCCATAACATGGAAGGATGGAAGAGCCGAGGTGTTTTTGCAATCTCTGACAAGAGTGTAATCACAATCTCCTTGGAAGTCATACTTCAGACCGTCAAAAGTGACGTAATGTGGATCTCCCGATGCAGTACACACACCAGGAGCTGTATTCAGACAGGAAGAAATATTAAATCAGTGTGGAGTTTTTTGCCATTAATAATGAAACACATTATAACAGTTCAGCTTCAGGAAAGTGTTTGATTTCATATATTTTCTTCTAAATACCTCCTTGGCAGTCGAGTCCATCACCAGTGAAACCTCTTTTACAGTAGCAGTCCCTCACACCGTTCTTGATGGCACATTTTGCAGATTCGTGACATTCCATACTTGTACATATCACATTTCCAGCCTCACCACAAGCACACTTTCGAGTGCAGTCAGGAGACACCCAAACTCCATCATTCTAGATAAACAGAATGAAATAATCATCATAGTCACAAAACACACCTTTCTTCAGGAAATTTGTGATAACCAAAGTAAAATGAACTTATGCTTGTAGCAACCGTGTAAAATTAAGAGAATGATCCAACGAGTACATCCAGATCAAATTTCAGACAAATGTTTTTACTTCCCTACACCACCCCACAATATGATTCCCAATGCATGTCAAGGCTAAACATTTCAGACACTAAAACCGCCGTCATTGTCTAAAACGGAATTGAATTTCAAACTTACTTCCAGGTATGTTCCATCTTGTAAGAAGCAGCCACAGTCAGAAGGTTGGATGCAGTGATCTCCTTCAAGAAGCAGACCATCTGGACAGCGGCAGGTTTCAATACAATCATCTGAGCAATTATCCGATCCTGATGGTTGCAGGCAGGTAGCAGGACAAGATGTATTACATGAGTCATAAATCAACTCACTTGGGCAATTCAAATCTAAAATTTGTTACAAAGTAGAAAGAATTTGCATTATAATATTTTAAAAAAATTGTTCAGATTGAAGGAATTGCTCTAAAAGAACGAAGAGAATCAATTTTTTTTTGTAAGAAGTAGAATTGACATTGTTATTTACTTTGAGTGTGCTTTGTATCATTGTAAAATTAATCTGAATTATTGACGACGAGGTTATTCTGTAGAGAATTTGTTTGAGACAAATACACAAGATTCTAAAGGAAAACTACTGAAAAAAAAATGTAAAGGAAAACCTCAACATACCACATTGTTTTCTAACTGCTCTCCAGTACCCAACCCGACGTCCTGCAAGGCGGCAAACATCTGCATAAGTCTCAAGACTGGAACAGACAACGTCATCTTCAGGAAGTGTGGCACAAAGATCATACACACAAGATTCATGATACTCATCAGGATCAACAAAATCATGGCATGATGCAAATGGACCTGAAAACAATTCAGAAAACAACAATTTTGTTCAGACACTTAAAACAAGCTCTTTACTTTGTTGTTTCATATATTAGTTATTCATTTAGCGAGAAATCAATTGAGTATGTTTGCCATAAATTGACAAACCGTTTGGATCGATGAGTACAAAGCACAGATCAATAGCCTGTTGGTGAGTTTCTGTGCCCTCATTGCATGGATCTGGTGTCACTATCGTAGGATCACACTGGTCTTCATCCAAGGCCCAGCTGTTTCCAAATTGAATTGGACCATCACTCTGTAATGATAATTAAGTTTGGATTAAAATAGAAGAACTGGGAAGAAGTTTGTCTATTGTAGGTTTTTAAACAAATCTAAAAATATTAAATACAAATCACTTTATTAATATCATAAGAATACAAATTACTTTTAAATTGATTGACTTACCTGGGATCCATCTGGTAGAACGAAATCATCATGTTTGTCTCCGTTGAATGTTCCACAAAGACCACATGTTTTGTTCCAATATGTTTGAGGAACTGTCACCATGACATTTGTCTTTTTGTTCCAAACAATCTTCAACTGGAAGTCAGTTGTTAAAATCTGAAACAATGCAATTCCAAACAGTTGTTCACAAACTAATCAAAGAGCCAAAATTTTCTTTCAAGGTGACTTTGTATGTAACGCTTCAGTAAATAAAAAACTTTGAACAACAACTCTTACCACATTGCGACCAGAATTGTAGATCTGGACTCCATTAAGACGCATGGAGGGTAATGTTACAGTCACACCGTCAATTCGCACCTCTCCTTTTCTTAGAAGTGAATATATAGTGCCATCAAATTCCAATCTGACTTCTTGAGTGAAGGATACACGATCAGAGGGCTTGTTTTTGATATTCTTAGCCATAACATGGAAGGATGGAAGAGCCGAGGTGTTTTTGCAATCTCTGACAAGAGTGTAATCACAATCTCCTTGGAAGTCATACTTCAGACCGTCAAAAGTGACGTAATGTGGATCTCCCGATGCAGTACACACACCAGGAGCTGTATTCAGACAGGAAGAAATATTAAATCAGTGTGGAGTTTTTTGCCATTAATAATGAAACACATTATAACAGTTCAGCTTCAGGAAAGTGTTTGATTTCATATATTTTCTTCTAAATACCTCCTTGGCAGTCGAGTCCATCACCAGTGAAACCTCTTTTACAGTAGCAGTCCCTCACACCGTTCTTGATGGCACATTTTGCAGATTCGTGACATTCCATACTTGTACATATCACATTTCCAGCCTCACCACAAGCACACTTTCGAGTGCAGTCAGGAGACACCCAAACTCCATCATTCTAGATAAACAGAATGAAACAATCATCATAGTCACAAAACACACCTTTCTTCAGGAAATTTGTGATAACCAAAGTAAAATGAACTTATGCTTGTAGCAACCGTGTAAAATTAAGAGAATGATCCAACGAGTACATCCAGATCAAATTCAGACAAATGTTTTTACTTCCCTACACCACCCCCACAATATGATTCCCAATGCATGTCAAGGCTTAACACTTCAGACACTAAAACCGCCGTCATTGTCTAAAACGGAATTGAATTTCAAACTTACTTCCAGGTATGTTCCATCTTGTAAGAAGCAGCCACAGTCAGAAGGTTGGATGCAGTGATCTCCTTCAAGAAGCAGACCATCTGGACAGCGGCAGGTTTCAATACAATCATCTGAACAATTATCCGATCCTGATGGTTGCAGGCAGGTAGCAGGACAAGATGTATTACATGAGTCATAAATCAACTCACTTGGGCAATTCAAATCTAAAATTTGTTACAAAGTAGAAACAATTTGCATTATAATATTTTTTTAAAATTGTTCAGATTGAAGGAATTGTTCTAAAAGAACGAAGAGAATCAATTTTTTTTGTAAGAAGTAGAATTTACATTGTTCTTTACTTTGAGTGTGGTTTGTATCATTGTAAAATTAATCTGAATTATTGACGACAAGGTAATTCTGTTGAGAATTTGTTTGAGACAAATACACAAGATTCTAAAGGAAAACTACTGAAAAAATGTAAAGGAAAACCTCAACATACCACATTGTTTTCTAACTGCTCTCCAGTACCCAACCCGACGTCCTGCAAGGCGGCAAACATCTGCATAAGTCTCAAGACTGGAACAGACAACGTCATCTTCAGGAAGTGTGGCACAAAGATCATACACACAAGATTCATGATACTCATCAGGATCAACAAAATCATGGCATGATGCAAATGGACCTGAAAACAATTCAGAAAACAACATTTTTGTTCAGACACTTAAAACAAGCTCTTTACTTTGTTGTTTCATATATTAGTTATTCATTTAGCGAGAATTCAATTGAGTATGTTTGCCATAAATTGACAAACCGTTTGGATCGATGAGTACAAAGCACAGATCAGTAGCCTGTTGGTGAGTTTCTGTGCCCTCATTGCATGGATCTGGTGTCACTATCGTAGGATCACACTGGTCTTCATCCAAGGCCCAGCTGTTTCCAAATTGAATTGGACCATCACTCTGTAATGATAATTAAGTTTGGATTAAAATAAAAGAACTGGAAATAAGTTTGGCTATTGTAGGTTTTTTAAACAAATCTAAAAATATTTAATACAAATCACTTTATTAATATCATAAGAATACAAATTACTTTTAAATTGATTGACTTACCGAGGATCCATCTGGTAGAACAAAATCATCATGTTTGTCTCCGTTGAATGTTCCACAAAGACCACATGTTTTGTTCCAATATGTTTGAGGAACTGTCACCATGACATTTGTCTTTTTGTTCCAAACAATCTTCAACTGGAAGTCAGTTGTTAAAATCTGAAACAATGCAATTCCAAACAATTGTTCACAAACTAATCAAAGAGCCAAAATTATCTTTCAAGGTGACTTTGTATGTAACGCTTCAGTAAATAAACAACTTTGAACAACAACTCTTACCACATTGCGACCAGAATTGTAAATCTGGACTCCATTAAGACGCATGGAGGGTAATGTTACAGTCACACCGTCAATTCGCACCTCTCCTTTTCTTAGTAGTGAATATATAGTGCCATCAAATTCCAATCTGACTTCTTGAGTGAAGGATACACGATCAGAGGGCTTGTTTTTGATATTCTTAGCCATAACATGGAAGGATGGAAGAGCCGAGGTGTTTTTGCAATCTCTGACAAGAGTGTAATCACAATCTCCTTGGAAGTCATACTTCAGACCGTCAAAAGTGACGTAATGTGGATCTCCCGATGCAGTACACACACCAGGAGCTGTATTCAGACAGGAAGAAATATTAAATCAGTGTGGAGTTTTTTTGCCATTAATAATGAAACACATTATAACAGTTCAGCTTCAGGAAAGTGTTTGATTTCATATATTTTCTTCTAAATACCTCCTTGGCAGTCGAGTCCATCACCAGTGAAACCTCTTTTACAGTAGCAGTCCCTCACACCGTTCTTGATGGCACATTTTGCAGATTCGTGACATTCCATACTTGTACATATCACATTTCCAGCCTCACCACAAGCACACTTTCGAGTGCAGTCAGGAGACACCCAAACTCCATCATTCTAGATAAACAGAATGAAACAATCATCATAGTCACAAAACACACCTTTCTTCAGGAAATTTGTGATAACCAAAGTAAAATGAACTTATGCTTGTAGCAACCGTGTAAAATTAAGAGAATTATCCAACGAGTACATCCAGATCAAATTTCAGACAAATATTTTTACTTCCCTACACCACCCCACAATATGATTCCCAATGCATGTCAAGGCTAAACATTTCAGACACTAAAACCGCCGTTATTGTCTAAAACGGAATTGAATTTCAAACTTACTTCCAGGTATGTTCCATCTTGTAAGAAGCAGCCACAGTCAGAAGGTTGGATGCAGTGATCTCCTTCAAGAAGCAGACCATCTGGACAGCGGCAGGTTTCAATACAATCATCTGAACAATTATCCGATCCTGATGGTTGCAGGCAGGTAGCAGGACAAGATGTATTACATGAGTCATAAATCAACTCACTTGGGCAATTCAAATCTAAAATTTGTTACAAAGTAGAAACAATTTGCATTAAAATATTGTTAAAAAATTGTTCAGATTGAAGGAATTGCTCTAAAAGAACGAAGAAAATCAAGTTTTTTTGTAAGAAGTAGAATTGACATTGTTATTTACTTTGAGTGTGGTTTGTATCATTGTAAAACTAATCTGAATTATTGACGACGAGGTAATTCTGTAGAGAATTTGTTTGAGACAAATACACAAGATTCTAAAGGAAAACTACTGAAAAAAAAGGTAAAGGAAAACCTCAACATACCACATTGTTTTCTAACTGCTCTCCAGTACCCAACCCGACGTTCTGCAAGGCGGCAAACATCTGCATAAGTCTCAAGACTGGAACAGACAACGTCATCTTCAGGAAGTGTGGCACAAAGATCAAACACACAAGATTCATGATACTCATCAGGATCAACAAAATCATGGCATGATGCAAATGGACCTGAAAACAATTCAGAAAACAACATTTTTGTTCAGACATTTAAAACAAGCTCTTTACTTTGTTGTTTCATATATTAGTTATTCATTTAGCGAGAAATCAATTGAGTATGTTTGCCATAAATTGACAAACCGTTTGGATCGATGAGTACAAAGCACAGATCAATAGCCTGTTGGTGAGTTTCTGTGCCCTCATTGCATGGATCTGGTGTCACTATCGTAGGATCACACTGGTCTTCATCCAAGGCCCAGCTGTTTCCAAATTGAATTGGACCATCACTCTGTAATGATAATTAAGTTTGGATTAAAATAGAAGAACTGGGAAGAAGTTTGTCTATTGTAGGTTTTTAAACAAATCTAAAAATATTAAATACAAATCACTTTATTAATATCATAAGAATACAAATTACTTTTAAATTGATTGACTTACCTGGGATCCATCTGGTAGAACGAAATCATCATGTTTGTCTCCGTTGAATGTTCCACAAAGACCACATGTTTTGTTCCAATATGTTTGAGGAACTGTCACCATGACATTTGTCTTTTTGTTCCAAACAATCTTCAACTGGAAGTCAGTTGTTAAAATCTGAAACAATGCAATTCCAAACAGTTGTTCACAAACTAATCAAAGAGCCAAAACTTTCTTTTAAGGTGACTTTGTATGTAACGCTTCAGTAAATAAAAAAACTTTTAACAACAACTCTTACCACATTGCGACCAGAATTGTAAATCTGGACTCCATTAAGACGCATGGAGGGTAATGTTACAGTCACACCGTCAATTCGCACCTCTCCTTTTCTTAGAAGTGAATATATAGTGCCATCAAATTCCAATCTGACTTCTTGAGTGAAGGATACACGATCAGAGGGCTTGTTTTTGATATTCTTAGCCATAACATGGAAGGATGGAAGAGCCGAGGTGTTTTTGCAATCTCTGACAAGAGTGTAATCACAATCTCCTTGGAAGTCATACTTCAGACCGTCAAAAGTGACGTAATGTGGATCTCCCGATGCAGTACACACACCAGGTGCTGTATTCAGACAGGAAGAAATATTAAATCAGTGTGGAGTTTTTTGCCATTAAAAAATGAAACACATTATAACAGTTCAGCTTTAGGAAAGTGTTTGATTTCATATATTTTCTTCTAAATACCTCCTTGGCAGTCGAGTCCATCACCAGTGAAACCTCTTTTACAGTAGCAGTCCCTCACACCGTTCTTGATGGCACATTTTGCAGATTCGTGACATTCCATACCTGTACATATCACATTTCCAGCCTCACCACAAGCACACTTTCGAGTGCAGTCAGGAGACACCCAAACTCCATCATTCTAGATAAACAGAATGAAATAATCATCATAGTCACAAAACACACCTTTCTTCAGGAAATTTGTGATAACCAAAGTAAAATGAACTTATGCTTGTAGCAACCGTGTAAAATTAAGAGAATGATCCAACGAGTACATCCAGATCAAATTTCAGACAAATGTTTTTAATTCCCCACACCACCCCACAATATGATTCCCAATGCCTGTCAAGGCTAAACATTTCAGACACTAAAACCGCCGTCATTGTCTAAAACGGAATTGAATTTCAAACTTACTTCCAGGTATGTTCCATCTTGTAAGAAGCAGCCACAGTCAGAAGGTTGAATGCAGTGATCTCCTTCAAGAAGCAGACCATCTGGACAGCGGCAGGTTTCAATACAATCATCTGAGCAATTATCCGATCCTGATGGTTGCAGGCAGGTAGCAGGACAAGATGTATTACATGAGTCATAAATCAACTCACTTGGGCAATTCAAATCTAAAATTTGTTACAAAGTAGAAACAATTTGTTCAGATTGAAGGAATTGCTCTAAAAGAACGAAGAGAACCAAGTTTTTTTGTAAGAAGTAGAATTGACATTGTTCTTTACTTTGAGTGTGGTTTGTATCATTGTAAAATTAATCTGAATTATTGACGACAAGGTAATTCTGTTGAGAATTTGTTTGAGACAAATACACAAGATTCTAAAGGAAAACTACTGAAAAAAAAGTAAAGGAAAACCTCAACATACCACATTGTTTTCTAACTGCTCTCCAGTACCCAACCCGACGTCCTGCAAGGCGGCAAACATCTGCATAAGTCTCAAGACTGGAACAGACAACGTCATCTTCAGGAAGTGTGGCACAAAGATCATACACACAAGATTCATGATACTCATCAGGATCAACAAAATCATGGCATGATGCAAATGGACCTGAAAACAGTTCAGAAAACAACATTTTTGTTCAGACACTTAAAACAAGCTCTTTACTTTGTTGTTTCATATATTAGTTATTCATTTAGCGAGAAATCAATTGAGTATGTTTGCCATAAATTGACAAACCGTTTGGATCGATGAGTACAAAGCACAGATCAGTAGCCTGTTGGTGAGTTTCTGTGCCCTCATTGCATGGATCTGGTGTCACTATCGTAGGATCACACTGGTTGTCATCCAAGGCCCAGCTGTTTCCAAATTGAATTGGACCATCACTCTGTAATGATAATTAAGTTTGGATTAAAATAAAAGAACTGGAAAGAAGTTTGTCTATTGTAGGTTTTTAAACAAATCTAAAAATATTAAATACAAATCACTTTATTAATATCATAAGAATACAAATTACTTTTAAATTGATTGACTTACCTGGGATCCATCTGGTAGAACGAAATCATCATGTTTGTCTCCGTTGAATGTTCCACAAAGACCACATGTTTTGTTCCAATATGTTTGAGGAACTGTCACCATGACATTTGTCTTTTTGTTCCAAACAATCTTCAACTGGAAGTCAGTTGTTAAAATCTGAAACAATGCAATTCCAAACAGTTGTTCACAAACTAATCAAAAAGCCAAAATTTTCTTTTAAGGTGACTTTGTATGTAACGCTTCAGTAAATAAAAAACTTTGAACAACAACTCTTACCACATTGCGACCAGAATTGTAGATCTGGACTCCATTAAGACGCATGGAGGGTAATGTTACAGTCACACCGTCAATTCGCACCTCTCCTTTTCTTAGTAGTGAATATATAATGCCATCAAATTCCAATCTGACTTCTTGAGTGAAGGATACACGATCAGAGGGCTTGTTTTTGATATTCTTAGCCATAACATGGAAGGATGGAAGAGCCGAGGTGTTTTTGCAATCTCTGACAAGAGTGTAATCACAATCTCCTTGGAAGTCATACTTCAGACCGTCAAAAGTGACGTAATGTGGATCTCCCGATGCAGTACACACACCAGGAGCTGTATTCAGACAGGAAGAAATATTAAATCAGTGTGGAGTTTTTTGCCATTAATAATGAAACACATTATAACAGTTCAGCTCCAGGAAAGTGTTTGATTTCATATATTTTCTTCTAAATACCTCCTTGGCAGTCGAGTCCATCACCAGTGAAACCTCTTTTACAGTAGCAGTCCCTCACACCGTTCTTGATGGCACATTTTGCAGATTCATGACATTCCATACTTGTACATATCACATTTCCAGCCTCACCACAAGCACACTTTCGAGTGCAGTCAGGAGACACCCAAACTCCATCATTCTAGATAAACAGAATGAAACAATCATCATAGTCACAAAACACACCTTTCTTCAGGAAATTTGTGATAACCAAAGTAAAATGAACTTATGCTTGTAGCAACCGTGTAAAATTAAGAGAATGATCCAACGAGTACATCCAGATCAAATTTCAGACAAATGTTTTTACTTCCCTACACCACCCCACAATATGATTCCCAATGCATGTCAAGGCTAAACATTTCAGACACTAAAACCGCCGTCATTGTCTAAAACGGAATTGAATTTCAAACTTACTTCCAGGTATGTTCCATCTTGTAAGAAGCAGCCACAGTCAGAAGGTTGGATGCAGTGATCTCCTTCAAGAAGCAGACCATCTGGACAGCGGCAGGTTTCAATACAATCATCTGAGCAATTATCCGATCCTGATGGTTGCAGGCAGGTAGCAGGACAAGATGTATTACATGAGTCATAAATCAACTCACTTGGGCAATTCAAATCTAAAATTTGTTACAAAGTAGAAAGAATTTGCATTATAATATTTTTAAAAAATTGTTCAGATTGAAGGAATTGCTCTAAAAGAACGAAGAGAATCAATTTTTTTTTGTAAGAAGTAGAATTGACATTGTTATTTACTTTGAGTGTGCTTTGTATCATTGTAAAATTAATCTGAATTATTGACGACGAGGTTATTCTGTAGAGAATTTGTTTGAGACAAATACACAAGATTCTAAAGGAAAACTACTGAAAAAAAAATGTAAAGGAAAACCTCAACATACCACATTGTTTTCTAACTGCTCTCCAGTACCCAACCCGACGTCCTGCAAGGCGGCAAACATCTGCATAAGTCTCAAGACTGGAACAGACAACGTCATCTTCAGGAAGTGTGGCACAAAGATCATACACACAAGATTCATGATACTCATCAGGATCAACAAAATCATGGCATGATGCAAATGGACCTGAAAACAATTCAGAAAACAACAATTTTGTTCAGACACTTAAAACAAGCTCTTTACTTTGTTGTTTCATATATTAGTTATTCATTTAGCGAGAAATCAATTGAGTATGTTTGCCATAAATTGACAAACCGTTTGGATCGATGAGTACAAAGCACAGATCAGTAGCCTGTTGGTGAGTTTCTGTGCCCTCATTGCATGGATCTGGTGTCACTATCGTAGGATCACACTGGTCTTCATCCAAGGCCCAGCTGTTTCCAAATTGAATTGGACCATCACTCTGTAATGATAATTAAGTTTGGATTAAAATAGAAGAACTGGGAAGAAGTTTGTCTATTGTAGGTTTTTAAACAAATCTAAAAATATTAAATACAAATCACTTTATTAATATCATAAGAATACAAATTACTTTTAAATTGATTGACTTACCTGGGATCCATCTGGTAGAACGAAATCATCATGTTTGTCTCCGTTGAATGTTCCACAAAGACCACATGTTTTGTTCCAATATGTTTGAGGAACTGTCACCATGACATTTGTCTTTTTGTTCCAAACAATCTTCAACTGGAAGTCAGTTGTTAAAATCTGAAACAATGCAATTCCAAACAGTTGTTCACAAACTAATCAAAGAGCCAAAATTTTCTTTCAAGGTGACTTTGTATGTAACGCTTCAGTAAATAAAAAACTTTGAACAACAACTCTTACCACATTGCGACCAGAATTGTAGATCTGGACTCCATTAAGACGCATGGAGGGTAATGTTACAGTCACACCGTCAATTCGCACCTCTCCTTTTCTTAGAAGTGAATATATAATGCCATGAAATTCCAATCTGACTTCTTGAGTGAAGGATACACGATCAGAGGGCTTGTTTTTGATATTCTTAGCCATAACATGGAAGGATGGAAGAGCCGAGGTGTTTTTGCAATCTCTGACAAGAGTGTAATCACAATCTCCTTGGAAGTCATACTTCAGACCGTCAAAAGTGACGTAATGTGGATCTCCCGATGCAGTACACACACCAGGAGCTGTATTCAGACAGGAAGAAATATTAAATCAGTGTGGAGTTTTTTGCCATTAATAATGAAACACATTATAACAGTTCAGCTTCAGGAAAGTGTTTGATTTCATATATTTTCTTCTAAATACCTCCTTGGCAGTCGAGTCCATCACCAGTGAAACCTCTTTTACAGTAGCAGTCCCTCACACCGTTCTTGATGGCACATTTTGCAGATTCGTGACATTCCATACTTGTACATATCACATTTCCAGCCTCACCACAAGCACACTTTCGAGTGCAGTCAGGAGACACCCAAACTCCATCATTCTAGATAAACAGAATGAAATAATCATCATAGTCACAAAACACACCTTTCTTCAGGAAATTTGTGATAACCAAAGTAAAATGAACTTATGCTTGTAGCAACCGTGTAAAATTAAGAGAATGATCCAACGAGTACATCCAGATCAAATTTCAGACAAATGTTTTTACTTCCCTACACCACCCCACAATATGATTCCCAATGCATGTCAAGGCTAAACATTTCAGACACTAAAACCGCCGTCATTGTCTAAAACGGAATTGAATTTCAAACTTACTTCCAGGTATGTTCCATCTTGTAAGAAGCAGCCACAGTCAGAAGGTTGGATGCAGTGATCTCCTTCAAGAAGCAGACCATCTGGACAGCGGCAGGTTTCAATACAATCATCTGAGCAATTATCCGATCCTGATGGTTGCAGGCAGGTAGCAGGACAAGATGTATTACATGAGTCATAAATCAACTCACTTGGGCAATTCAAATCTAAAATTTGTTACAAAGTAGAAACAATTTGCATTAAAATATTTTTTTTCAAATTGTTCAGATTGAAGGAATTGCTCTAAAAGAACGAAGAGAATCAAGTTTTTTTGTAAGAAGTAGAATTGACATTGTTATTTACTTTGAGTGTGGTTTGTATCATTGAAAAATTAATCTGAATTATTGACGACAAGGTAATTCTGTAGAGAATTTGTTTGAGACAAACACACAAGATTCTAAAGGAAAACTACTGAAAAAACAATGTAAAGGAATACCTCAACATACCACATTGTTTTCTAACTGCTCTCCAGTACCCAACCCGACGTCCTGCAAGGCGGCAAACATCTGCATAAGTCTCAAGACTGGAACAGACAACGTCATCTTCAGGAAGTGTGGCACAAAGATCATACACACAAGATTCATGATACTCATCAGGATCAACAAAATCATGGCATGATGCAAATGGACCTGAAGACAATTCAGAAAACAACATTTTTGTTCAGACACTTAAAAAAAGCTCTTTACTTTGTTGTTTCATTTATTAGTTATTCATTTAGCGAGAAATCAATTGAGTATGTTTGCCATAAATTGACAAACCGTTTGGATCGATGAGTACAAAGCACAGATCAATAGCCTGTTGGTGAGTTTCTGTGCCCTCATTGCATGGATCTGGTGTCACTATCGTAGGATCACACTGGTCTTCATCCAAGGCCCAGCTGTTTCCAAATTGAATTGGACCATCACTCTGTAATGATAATTAAGTTTGGATTAAAATAGAAGAACTGGGAAGAAGTTTGTCTATTGTAGGTTTTTAAACAAATCTAAAAATATTAAATACAAATCACTTTATTAATATCATAAGAATACAAATTACTTTTAAATTGATTGACTTACCTGGGATCCATCTGGTAGAACAAAATCATCATGTTTGTCTCCGTTGAATGTTCCACAAAGACCACATGTTTTGTTCCAATATGTTTGAGGAACTGTCACCATGACATTTGTCTTTTTGTTCCAAACAATCTTCAACTGGAAGTCAGTTGTTAAAATCTGAAACAATGCAATTCCAAACAGTTGTTCACAAACTAATCAAAGAGCCAAAATTTTCTTTTAAGGTGACTTTGTATGTAACGCTTCAGTAAATAAAAAACTTTTAACAACAACTCTTACCACATTGCGACCAGAATTGTAGATCTGGACTCCATTAAGACGCATGGAGGGTAATGTTACAGTCACACCGTCAATTCGCACCTCTCCTTTTCTTAGAAGTGAATATATAATGCCATGAAATTCCAATCTGACTTCTTGAGTGAAGGATACACGATCAGAGGGCTTGTTTTTGATATTCTTAGCCATAACATGGAAGGATGGAAGAGCCGAGGTGTTTTTGCAATCTCTGACAAGAGTGTAATCACAATCTCCTTGGAAGTCATACTTCAGACCGTCAAAAGTGACGTAATGTGGATCTCCCGATGCAGTACACACACCAGGAGCTGTATTCAGACAGGAAGAAATATTAAATCAGTGTGGAGTTTTTTGCCATTAATAATGAAACACATTATAACAGTTCAGCTTCAGGAAAGTGTTTGATTTCATATATTTTCTTCTAAATACCTCCTTGGCAGTCGAGTCCATCACCAGTGAAACCTCTTTTACAGTAGCAGTCCCTCACACCGTTCTTGATGGCACATTTTGCAGATTCGTGACATTCCATACTTGTACATATCACATTTCCAGCCTCACCACAAGCACACTTTCGAGTGCAGTCAGGAGACACCCAAACTCCATCATTCTAGATAAACAGAATGAAATAATCATCATAGTCACAAAACACACCTTTCTTCAGGAAATTTGTGATAACCAAAGTAAAATGAACTTATGCTTGTAGCAACCGTGTAAAATTAAGAGAATGATCCAACGAGTACATCCAGATCAAATTTCAGACAAATGTTTTTACTTCCCTACACCACCCCACAATATGATTCCCAATGCATGTCAAGGCTAAACATTTCAGACACTAAAACCGCCGTCATTGTCTAAAACGGAATTGAATTTCAAACTTACTTCCAGGTATGTTCCATCTTGTAAGAAGCAGCCACAGTCAGAAGGTTGGATGCAGTGATCTCCTTCAAGAAGCAGACCATCTGGACAGCGGCAGGTTTCAATACAATCATCTGAGCAATTATCCGATCCTGATGGTTGCAGGCAGGTAGCAGGACAAGATGTATTACATGAGTCATAAATCAACTCACTTGGGCAATTCAAATCTAAAATTTGTTACAAAGTAGAAACAATTTGCATTAAAATATTTTTTTTCAAATTGTTCAGATTGAAGGAATTGCTCTAAAAGAACGAAGAGAATCAAGTTTTTTTGTAAGAAGTAGAATTGACATTGTTATTTACTTTGAGTGTGGTTTGTATCATTGAAAAATTAATCTGAATTATTGACGACAAGGTAATTCTGTAGAGAATTTGTTTGAGACAAACACACAAGATTCTAAAGGAAAACTACTGAAAAAAAAATGTAAAGGAATACCTCAACATACCACATTGTTTTCTAACTGCTCTCCAGTACCCAACCCGACGTCCTGCAAGGCGGCAAACATCTGCATAAGTCTCAAGACTGGAACAGACAACGTCATCTTCAGGAAGTGTGGCACAAAGATCATACACACAAGATTCATGATACTCATCAGGATCAACAAAATCATGGCATGATGCAAATGGACCTGAAAACAATTCAGAAAACAACATTTTTGTTCAGACACTTAAAACAAGCTCTTTACTTTGTTGTTTCATATATTAGTTATTCATTTAGCGAGAAATCAATTGAGTATGTTTGCCATAAATTGACAAACCGTTTGGATCGATGAGTACAAAGCACAGATCAGTAGCCTGTTGGTGAGTTTCTGTGCCCTCATTGCATGGATCTGGTGTCACTATCGTAGGATCACACTGGTCTTCATCCAAGGCCCAGCTGTTTCCAAATTGAATTGGACCATCACTCTGTAATGATAATTAAGTTTGGATTAAAATAGAAGAACTGGAAAGAAGTTTGTCTATTGTAGGTTTTTAAACAAATCTAAAAATATTAAATACAAATCACTTTATTAATATCATAAGAATACAAATTACTTTTAAATTGATTGACTTACCTGGGATCCATCTGGTAGAACAAAATCATCATGTTTGTCTCCGTTGAATGTTCCACAAAGACCACATGTTTTGTTCCAATATGTTTGAGGAACTGTCACCATGACATTTGTCTTTTTGTTCCAAACAATCTTCAACTGGAAGTCAGTTGTTAAAATCTGAAACAATGCAATTCCAAACAGTTGTTCACAAACTAATCAAAGAGCCAAAATTTTCTTTTAAGGTGACTTTGTATGTAACGCTTCAGTAAATAAAAAACTTTTAACAACAACTCTTACCACATTGCGACCAGAATTGTAGATCTGGACTCCATTAAGACGCATGGAGGGTAATGTTACAGTCACACCGTCAATTCGCACCTCTCCTTTTCTTAGTAGTGAATATATAGTGCCATCAAATTCCAATCTGACTTCTTGAGTGAAGGATACACGATCAGAGGGCTTGTTTTTGATATTCTTAGCCATAACATGGAAGGATGGAAGAGCCGAGGTGTTTTTGCAATCTCTGACAAGAGTGTAATCACAATCTCCTTGGAAGTCATACTTCAGACCGTCAAAAGTGACGTAATGTGGATCTCCCGATGCAGTACACACACCAGGAGCTGTATTCAGACAGGAAGAAATATTAAATCAGTGTGGAGTTTTTTTGCCATTAATAATGAAACACATTATAACAGTTCAGCTTCAGGAAAGTGTTTGATTTCATATATTTTCTTCTAAATACCTCCTTGGCAGTCGAGTCCATCACCAGTGAAACCTCTTTTACAGTAGCAGTCCCTAACACCGTTCTTGATGGCACATTTTGCAGATTCGTGACATTCCATACTTGTACATATCACATTTCCAGCCTCACCACAAGCACACTTTAGAGTGCAGTCAGGAGACACCCAAACTCCATCATTCTAGATAAACAGAATGAAACAATCATCATAGTCACAAAACACACCTTTCTTCAGGAAATTTGTGATAACCAAAGTAAAATAAACTTATGCTTGTAGCAACCGTGTAAAATTAAGAGAATGATCCAACGAGTACATCCAGATCAAATTTCAGACAAATGTTTTTACTTCCCTACACCACCCCACAATATGATTCCCAATGCATGTCAAGGCTAAACATTTCAGACACTAAAACCGCCGTCATTGTCTAAAACGGAATTGAATTTCAAACTTACTTCCAGGTATGTTCCATCTTGTAAGAAGCAGCCACAGTCAGAAGGTTGGATGCAGTGATCTCCTTCAAGAAGCAGACCATCTGGACAGCGGCAGGTTTCAATACAATCATCTGAGCAATTATCCGATCCTGATGGTTGCAGGCAGGTAGCAGGACAAGATGTATTACATGAGTCATAAATCAACTCACTTGGGCAATTCAAATCTAAAATTTGTTACAAAGTAGAAACAATTTGCATTAAAATATTTTTAAAAAATTGTTCAGATTGAAGGAATTGCTCTAAAAGAACGAAGAGAATCAAGTTTTTTTGTAAGAAGTAGAATTGACATTGTTATTTACTTTGAGTGTGGTTTGTATCATTGTAAAATTAATCTGAATTATTGACGACGAGGTAATTCTGTAGAGAATTTGTTTGAGACAAATACACAAGATTCTAAAGGAAAACTACTGAAAAAAAAATGTAAAGGAAATCCTCAACATACCACATTGTTTTCTAACTGCTCTCCAGTACCCAACCCGACGTCCTGCAAGGCGGCAAACATCTGCATAAGTCTCAAGACTGGAACAGACAACGTCATCTTCAGGAAGTGTGGCACAAAGATCATACACACAAGATTCATGATACTCATCAGGATCAACAAAATCATGGCATGATGCAAATGGACCTGAAAACAATTCAGAAAACAACATTTTTGTTCAGACACTTAAAACAAGCTCTTTACTTTGTTGTTTCATATATTAGTTATTCATTTAGCGAGAAATCAATTGAGTATGTTTGCCATAAATTGACAAACCGTTTGGATCGATGAGTACAAAGCACAGATCAATAGCCTGTTGGTGAGTTTCTGTGCCCTCATTGCATGGATCTGGTGTCACTATCGTAGGATCACACTGGTCTTCATCCAAGGCCCAGCTGTTTCCAAATTGAATTGGACCATCACTCTGTAATGATAATTAAGTTTGGATTAAAATAGAAGAACTGGGAAGAAGTTTGTCTATTGTAGGTTTTTAAACAAATCTAAAAATATTAAATACAAATCACTTTATAAATATCATAAGAATACAAATTACTTTTAAATTGATTGACTTACCTGGGATCCATCTGGTAGAACGAACTCATCATGTTTGTCTCCGTTGAATGTTCCACAAAGACCACATGTTTTGTTCCAATATGTTTGAGGAACTGTCACCATGACATTTGTCTTTTTGTTCCAAACAATCTTCAACTGGAAGTCAGTTGTTAAAATCTGAAACAATGCAATTCCAAACAGTTGTTCACAAACTAATCAAAGAGCCAAAATTTTCATTTAAGGTGACTTTGTATGTAACGCTTCAGTAAATAAAAAACTTTTAACAACAACTCTTACCACATTGCGACCAGAATTGTAGATCTGGACTCCATTAAGACGCATGGAGGGTAATGTTACAGTCACACCGTCAATTCGCACCTCTCCTTTTCTTAGAAGTGAATATATAGTGCCATCGAATTCCAATCTGACTTCTTGAGTGAAGGATACACGATCAGAGGGCTTGTTTTTGATATTCTTAGCCATAACATGGAAGGATGGAAGAGCCGAGGTGTTTTTGCAATCTCTGACAAGAGTGTAATCACAATCTCCTTGAAAGTCATACTTCAGACCGTCAAAAGTGACGTAATGTGGATCTCCCGATGCAGTACACACACCAGGAGCTGTATTCAGACAGGAAGAAATATTAAATCAGTGTGGATTTTTTTGCCATCAATAATGAAACACATTATAACAGTTCAGCTTCAGGAAAGTGTTTGATTTCATATATTTTCTTTTAAATACCTCCTTGGCAGTCGAGTCCATCACCAGTGAAACCTCTTTTACAGTAGCAGTCCCTCATACCGTTCTTGATGGCACATTTTGCAGATTCGTGACATTCTATACTTGTACATATCACATTTCCAGCCTCACCACAAGCACACTTTCGAGTGCAGTCAGGAGACACCCAAACTCCATCATTCTAGATAAACAGAATGAAATAATCATCATAGTCACAAAACACACCTTTCTTCAGGAAATTTGTGATAACCAAAGTAAAATGAACTTATGCTTGTAGCAACCGTGTAAAATTAAGAGAATGATCCAACGAGTACATCCAGATCAAATTTCAGACAAATGTTTTTACTTCCCTACACCACCCCACAATATGATTCCCAATGCATGTCAAGGCTAAACATTTCAGACACTAAAACCGCCGTCATTGTCTAAAACGGAATTGAATTTCAAACTTACTTCCAGGTATGTTCCATCTTGTAAGAAGCAGCCACAGTCAGAAGGTTGGATGCAGTGATCTCCTTCAAGAAGCAGACCATCTGGACAGCGGCAGGTTTCAATACAATCATCTGAGCAATTATCCGATCCTGATGGTTGCAGGCAGGTAGCAGGACAAGATGTATTACATGAGTCATAAATCAACTCACTTGGGCAATTCAAATCTAAAATTTGTTACAAAGTAGAAACAATTTGCATTAAAATATTTTTTTTCAAATTGTTCAGATTGAAGGAATTGCTCTAAAAGAACGAAGAGAATCAAGTTTTTTTGTAAGAAGTAGAATTGACATTGTTATTTACTTTGAGTGTGGTTTGTATCATTGTAAAATTAATCTGAATTATTGACGACGAGGTAATTCTGTAGAGAATTTGTTTGAGACAAATACACAAGATTCTAAAGGAAAACTACTGAAAAAAAAATGTAAAGGAATACCTCAACATACCACATTGTTTTCTAACTGCTCTCCAGTACCCAACCCGACGTCCTGCAAGGCGGCAAACATCTGCATAAGTCTCAAGACTGGAACAGACAACGTCATCTTCAGGAAGTGTGGCACAAAGATCATACACACAAGATTCATGATACTCATCAGGATCAACAAAATCATGGCATGATGCAAATGGACCTGAAAACAATTCAGAAAACAACATTTTTGTTCAGACACTTAAAACAAGCTCTTTACTTTGTTGTTTCATATATTAGTTATTCATTTAGCGAGAAATCAATTGAGTATGTTTGCCATAAATTGACAAACCGTTTGGATCGAT